>VDFB02193867.1:475033009-475086986 GCA_007258455.2 Sequoia sempervirens | reverse complement strand
TCTCTTTACATATAAGACCTCTTTGCCATTAAGTCTTCTATCCCTTTTACCATCAAACAACTACTGCACTTTGTGTTTTTTATTATCAAGCTCTTGCTTCCTTCCACCTCCTTGTCCTTTCAATGGATAATATATCTCTTCCATAATGACCTTGCTACGCCATTCTTTCCTTTCCTTAGAAGACTTCTTTGCATCCATCTTATCCCTCATACTCATCACTGTCTCATCAAACTTGCACGTCCTTTTTTTTAATAGTTCTTAACTATCCTACCAACTCTTTGGCTTTCGCTTAACAAAATTTCATCTCTGCTTTGTTCCCATCATGCTTTCCTAGCTTGTCTTGATTCTCCATAAGGGATTATTTCTTGGTATTTTCCTTTTTAGGCCTCATCACTAACTCACCATCCACTTTTCTCTTTAACAATGAATCTCTATCAATACTAACTGCCCCAACATTCTTCTTCTTTGTAAGGGTCACACTTTCACTGTAATTGCTTTTCTCGGGCCTCATAGACTCTCTTATGCCTTGAAATAGTATTCTTTCTACCTTGCATTGTCTCTTATCCTCTTCCACTAAAGGAGTCAAATTAAAAGTATCACCATCCTTCCTAATCTTGTTGCTATTACACCTTCCATCATATATATAAAACCTTCCATATATCCATGGAATTCTGAATAAAAAATGGCATATTCTCATAGGTACAACATCACACAAAATTTTATCTTTATATGTACCTATATGAAACTCAACCCAAGTTTGTTCCTTGACAAACAAAGTATGCTCACCATTCAACCAAGAAAAAAAAAAGGAGATTCATGAGGAATCCTTACTAATTACAACTTATCAACCATTTCTTGAGACACCAAGTTATCTAGGCTACATGAATCTACCATCATAGTACATAACTTACCTTGACACTTCTAGGTAGTCTTGAAAAGTGCATTTCTTTGTGTTTCTTATCTAATTTCCTTTGCCATGTTGTCTTGTCTTTCCAACTTCCAACTATCCTTTTGTGTAACCTTTAACCAATCACCTTCAGGGATCTACTATTTGTGCTTTGATACAACTTGATGCAATTATAGGGTGAAAAATAATGCACATTCACATACAAAGGGGTTCCAACCCATTTTCCACTGAAAACCTCAATTCTTGGCTTGTTTTCAATTTTCTACCTAGTCTTCCTAGAAGGTCAACCAACCTACCCTTCTTGACAAAACTTCCAAATTCTCCAAACTAACTCTACAAAAAATCATCAATTTAGGCACCCTTTAAATCCTTCTTTCACATATCTCAATCTCTCTTAAAACTCCTTTGGAACATCAACCACCAATCTTGTCTTCCACATTGAACTAGGCCTTGAATTAGGCCTCTTTTACAAAGAGACACACCTTGATCCTTGCAACCAACCTAAGAACTCACTTGAAAGTCAAAAAATAGCCTAAAAAACACAAAATTCTCCAACTTTTAGGTCAAAACTCACTCACTAAGACCTAATTCAACAAAACCCTCTCTTTCTTTACACTTGGATAGGCTTATTGAAAACAACATGCCCAGACTTCACACAACCTTAAAACAAATTTCAACAGGCCTTAATCAACCCAACCAAGATTATTCCATCCTCCTAATATGCTTCCCTTAATATTTTATGATGCTTCCTTCACAAAAACCACTCCAATTCACTTGTTTTCACCCTTTATCAACTAGGGTTTCATACCCTATCACACAAATTACTTTTAAATAATTTTCCTACCTTATAAACACATCAAAATACCCCAACCCACACTAGTTTCATAGGTTTCTAACCAATCCTCAATCCCTTTCTTCAATACATCCTCTCTTGCCTTGCTCAAAAGGCTCAAAATTTTGAGTTTACAATAGGGGCAACATTATTGGGCCCTTCAATTCTCGTTATCACCAAAAAATGTTTACTCCTACACATAAACCTAGTATACATAGTCCTCTAAGTTATATTAGATATAGAAGGAGGAATGTCCTTTTCAATTCATTTTTGCCTTCAAACCCTTATAGCCTTGGTTTCTGACCAGTTCAACCAAATTGCACACTAGATGCTTTTAGTTCAATTAAATGCACTCAAACCAATTCTAAAATGGAGTTATAACATTCCTCAAAATAATCCTACTTATATTTGATATGAGGACCAACTATATGGACCATACAGTGGCTGGAAATAATGGATTACACATAAATTTGATTGAAAAACAATGATTATTATTAAGTTATTTCTTCAAACCCTTCAAAAACCCATTACATTGATTAAATTCACCTATTTAAAAAATTCCACACCTAACTAACTACTTCAACTTCCTATAACAACATTTTGAAGCTAATGATCATTGGCCTTCTCACAATTACACTTTTTGCAACTTTATGACATTTTTCATGACAACTTTTTGCAAACTTAGCAATATTTAAACTATGACCCTACCATGACTCAAATGTACACAAAACATTATAAAATAGCACAACATGGCTTTGTTTAACATTATTATGACTCAACAAACTAAATAGACTCTTGTCAACAAATTGAGCAACAAGGTGTTTTGCACCACATGATGAGTTTGTCTTTCCACAACATGCTAGAGAGCTAGCTGATGATATTTTATTTACTTCTATGCTTTATGATCATTATTATGTTTTTATTTTATGTGTACATATATTTATCATGATTTATACTAATTATATTCTATGGTTTCTATCTTGCAAGAGCTATGAGAGATCTCCAGGGTCTCTATCGCTAGGTGGCCATATAGATAATACACCCATAAGTCTACAAGGAAGCCACTGAGACAAGGAGGCCACTGATACAAACTATGTGCCCCCACCCATCATCAAGTGTGATCCAAAGTTTTTTTGGTCATATTCCACACTATGGGAAGCATATGAGAGCCTTAGGAGGTGCATCCACCGATTTGAGGTTGCCCAGGATGCACATTCATCTTGGACCCCAACAGAGTTTGAGAGACTATAGTTAGAGGTAGCCAAGCTTTAGGCAGAGAGAGATCAGATAGTAAGGGAGTGTTGGGAGGCCCTTGGATAGATGCAGGGTTTACAGTTTGCTCTTAGTGCACTTGGTGGCTCAAAATCATGATCACATACCACTGTCTCCCAATGAACCACCTCTACATAGATGCGAGCACTAGATCCTAAGGGATCTAGTAGTCACACACCTCACTAGAATTGTATATATTGATAACATGTACACAAAACTCTGATATGTATATATATGAGAATTTTATGTTTTAATACTTGTGTTTATGTGCTTAATGTTAAATGGCAATGTGATTGATTAAAAAATCTTTGTAAGACTATTTAATGAATGTCTCCATGATTTAACATGCTTTATATGATCTAATTAAAACTTACTCTAGTTTCTCTTAGATGCAACATTGTGATTAAATATGTTATGATAAATTAAATGCACATATGATCTAATGAAAGAAAATAAAATACATATAAGTATCTAATTTAACAGAACACATAAGATTATCTTGAATAACATGAAATCTAAAGTAATCATCTAAAAGTTAATTTAAATAATTACCTGTGTTCAAAGCATGCACATAATTGTTTCTCAAGAATGAAGCAATGTGAGAGCACATAGATTGTCATCTACTAACTCTAACATCACTACTTTATCATTCACACTATTTTAGCTTGTTAGAAATAGTATTCGTGCAGATGTATGACATTAATAGGTTCTTTGAGAGGTGTACCATCCAATTTTGTTAATGTTGTCGGCCCCACAGTTTCCATTGCACCAAAAGATCACCCTATTAATGCTTGATACAACTGCTAGAGTTAACAGATCCATGAGAGGAAGTTAGTCCATGTCGCAAATCCTAAAGGGAGCGATGATCATCTGCCAACAAACTCCCCCTTAGTGTTACTTGAGGGGATTAAAACCTGACACCTTTCACTCTAATACCAATTTTTGGCCCCACAATTTCCATTGCACCAAAAGATCAACCTGTTAATTCCTGATACAACTGCCAGAGTTAATAGATCCATGGGAGGAAATTAGTCCATGTTGCGAATCCTAAGGGGAGTGTTGATCATCTACCAACAAATGTGTATGCACCCAACCCATAACTTCCATTAATTATATATGGTCCTAACAAATTAGGACTAAATTTTCCTTTTTCAGTTGGGTTAGCATTAACATTACATTAATGTTTGAATAAGACCAGACCACCTTTGTTGAATACACAAGGGATGACATGATCACTATATAACTATGTTGCAATTTTCTAGCATAATCTTGGAGATGCTCAAGAGCATTAATTTTGTATTCATCAAGTATCTCAAGCTAGTGTAATCATTTTTCTTTATAAGTTTTGGCATCAATAAGCTCTTAAGGAGCTATCCTTAATGTAGGAATTGCTAACTCCAAGGGCATAATCACCTCAGTACCATAGACAAGGTTGTAGGGAGTAGTCCCGGTGGATTTTTTGATAATAGTACGATAAGTCCATAATGCATATGTTAGTTGTGTCCCAATTTATTGTGTTTTTTAACTATCTTCCTTAGGATTTGTTCAAGTGTCTTAGTAGTTGATTCAACTTGACCATTAGATTGCAAGTAGTAGGGTGTCAAAAAAATGATGTTGAATGTTGAATGTTTCTAGGAATTTCTTCATGTCATTATTCTTAAATGGTGTACTATTGTTTGAAATCAATGCAAAAGGAAGTCCAAAATGAGAAATAATGTGTTCCAATATGAAATGACATATTACATTAGTAGTTGTTGATCGAAGAGGAATAGATTCTACCGATTTTGTGAAATAATTTATTGCAGCGATAATAAAGGTATGTCCGACAAAGGAAGGTGTTGAGATTTTTCCAATTAGATCCAATCCCCATATTGAGAATGGCCAATTAGGAATTTGTCCCCAAAGCTTGGAAGTGGGAGCATGAATCAAATTGCTATATTCTTAACATTTGTGAAATATATTAACATATTCAACGCAATCTTTTTCCATATGTCTCCAGTAGTATCCCATGTGAAATTTTTTTTGAACTAACGATCTTCCTCCAAAATAACCTCCACAGGCACCTATATGAGCTTCATCAAGTGCTATGGAGATTTTAGATTCATTGAGGTATCTAAGTAAAATATCATTAAAGGATTTTCTATATACTATGTCAATCAGAATTATATACTTAGTTGCAATTTTTCAAGGATGATCTTGAGTATTCTCAGTTTTTGGCTCAGGAAAGGCACCTTCTTTGAAATAATTAAAAATGGGTGAATACCATACACTAGAGCCTTCCATAGTTGTTGCTAATACTTCATCGACTTTGGACTTGATTGATGGTTTCATGATTGGATGAACAGTAAATGTGAAATCCTTTGAAGGATCTTGAGGCAATATAAGAGAAGCTACACTTTCCATTGCATTTGCATGCCAATTATCCTTTTGTGGGATGTTTTCAATGGTAAATGATTCAAACTTCTCTAAGGCTTGTCCTTTAATTTCTTTTTTTGAAACAAAATTTAGGTCAAACTTTGTTAACAACATAACCCATTTAGCCAAACGTCCTAATAAATATTTTTTACTAAAAGGATGTTTTATAGGATCAAATTTGGTCATCACATGTATTTCTGCATTCAGTAAGTAATGTCTCAGTTTACTTGTAGCAAATACAATAGCCAAATTTTTTTTTCTATTGTTGTGTATCATTTTTTATAATCAATCAAAGTTGGGTTAATGTAATAAACATGATTCTCTCTACCATTTTCTTCTTATTGAGCCAACAATGTTGCAAGAGTATGGGCTGATGTGGTTGTGTAAAGGATGAACTACTTTTTTTGCATAGCAAGTTATAAATAGGTGGAGTTGCAAGGTAATCCTTCAAACTTTTAAAAGATTGTTTACAATCCTCATTCCAATCAAAGTGCACATCCTTCTTGAGGAGATGTGTAAATGGTAATGTTTGATCAGCTAAAGATCCCACGAAATGATGAATAGCTTGAATTCTTCCTTGTAATGTGTACAATTGAGAGGTGTTCTTAAGAGGTGGCATGTTAGCTATAGCATCAATTTTATTTGTGTCCACCTCGATGCCTCTATGAGATATGATAAAAAACATAGAATTTTTTCACTATCTACACCAAAGACATACTTTTTTGGATTCAATCTCATTTTGTATTTTTGCATTTGCTAAAAGATTTTTTGAAGGAAATTCACATTTTCTTTCCTTGTTAAAGATTTAGTGAGGATTTCATCAAAATATTCTTCCAAAATCTTATGTATGTAATCATGAAATATTAATTTCATTGCTCATTAATGTGTTTCACCTACATTCTTCAGTCTAAAAGGCATCTTGACCCACCAAAATTTTTCCCAAGCTGCTATAAATGTTGTTTTATATTGGTCTTGAGGGTTGATAAAGATTTGATTGTACCTAGAAAATCAATCCATGAATGACAACAAAGCATGTCCAACAATCAAGTCCACTATCATGTCGATATTATGAAGGGTAAAATCATTTTTCAAAAAATGCTTTATTTAAATCACCAAAATTTGTAAACATCTTAATATAATTGTTAAGTATTGCAACTATGACAATGTTTGAGATCCAAGGAGAATAATCTATAGGCCTTATGAAACTAGCCTCAAGGAGTTTTTCAATCTCTCCTTTAACAAGAAAGGCTATCTTAAAATTCATATTTCGTATCTTTTTTCTAACCTCCTTCGAATTTTCAGCAATGACTATGTTGTGTATCACTATCTTAGCATTAATTCTTGGCATATTCAAATATTTCCAAGCAAAATTTTTGGGAAAGTCATGGAGTAAAATTGCCTGATCTTCTTTTTCTTCATCATAAAGGAAATTTCCTATCTTAATTACTTTCTCCTTATCATTTATTTCCATTGGTATGTCAATTGTATCTCCTCGAAGAATTGCACTTGGCTTTGGAAATTCAGGGTTGTATTCTTCTTTACTCATATCTATCTCGTTACTTTCCTCTTCTACAACTTTTTTTGGTGCTAATCATAGCGCATGTAACCTTTTTATTTTGAGGAGTAGATGGCTTGTCATAAACTCCTAGCATTTATTTCAAGGCTTCATCATCTTCAAAGTATTCCCATGATGGTCTGAAATTCATATCAATAAAGTCAGGATGTTTCAAGGTGAGATTGATTTTAGGTTTACACATAATGGTGTTGATGTTTAACTAGGGTCTTTTATTTACTTGTGTTGTCTTAGAATAGTATCCCAAACCATTTTTTGTTTCTTTATGTTACGCTCTATAGGAGTAGGGATGCCTTGTTCATTCTTTCCACATCCTTTACCACTATAACCCAATTGTTTCTCAAGTTCATAACCTCTCCCATTAAGTTTTTCCATTCCTTTTGGGTTTGGTGGTTGTTAATAATCCATCTCATCAAAGTTTGTTGTATATCTTGCATCTTCTTCAAGAGTGGATGAGGTAGATGCTTGTGAGTTTTATTTTGAGTTCTACATCAACATGACCATTGGTTGTTTTTGTTTTTCATCTTCTTTTCTTGTGATTATGTATTCTTCCATAAATGAGGGTGTGAACTCCAAGGAACCCCAATAATCATCCAACAACTTTGAAACTATGTACATTTCTTGTTTTTCTTCTTCTATAGGTTCTATTCTAGATGTTGGAATCAATGTGCTTAGAGGACTTATCATTCCTTTTTCAACTTGCAAAAAATTTTTAGGTTTGGAATCTATTTCAATTTGATATACCTTATTGTTGTAGACATAATTCATTATATGATGAAGGGTTGAAGGAACTACATGCATTTCATGAATCCAAGGTCACCCTAAAAGAAGGTTATATAAAATATTATCAGGAATTACATGAATAGGGGTCTACAAGGTTACTTTTCTGACTATAATAGGTAAAGTAATCACACCCAATGTTTGTTTTCCTATGTTGTCAAATATGTGAATTGACAAGCAATCAGGTTGAATTTTTGACTTATAATAGGTGGAATCAGTTGAATTTTCTGACTATAATAGGTAAAGTAATCACACCCAATGGTTGTTTTCCTATGTCCTATGTTTTCAAGGGCTTCATCTAACATGTCAAAGTCATCACTAATAAAAGGCTTGAGGGTTAGGTTAACTTGGAAAGAGAGATTTGACATAGTCAAATAACTATACTTTCTCCAAGTGATTAGGTGTTGGATCTTGTTTTTGGTTGTTTTCTAATGTATGTCAAATGTAATCTAATCTTGATTGAACTATGAACTAATGTTGAAAATGAAAAGTGCACAAATCTAATTCCATCCACAATTGCAAAGAATGTAAATTATGCTACTTCTAATGGTTTGAATGTAACAAAAAGTATGCAAACTAAAATGAAAAAATTTTAATAGCAAAAAATAATACTAAAAAATAGGAATTTAACTCTGTAAAATGTAGTTCAAAATTTGTGCTGGGACTAATTCTCCCCAGGTGAAAAATGAGTCCTAATAGGGATTCTTTTCAAAATTTTCAAAAAAAATTACTTTATTTTTGTGCTTTCTATGCTATATGATCTCAATCCTAAGTGCAAATGAAAATTTAGTATAAATTTAAATGAAATGAGATGCAAAAATGTAAACTATATGAGCTTTCACTAATATAGAAGTAGAAGCCCTAGAAATTCAATTAACGAATGCAAACCCTAATGCAATGTTAATGCAAGCCAAATCTAGGATGATGATGAAATCAAAATCAGAATTATGATGTTCTAAATACAAGTTCACCAAAATGAAAGGTGGAAA
The DNA here is from genome assembly GCA_007258455.2 of Sequoia sempervirens. Lineage (NCBI taxonomy): Eukaryota > Viridiplantae > Streptophyta > Pinopsida > Cupressales > Cupressaceae > Sequoia > Sequoia sempervirens. Next base: position 475,078,218 of record VDFB02193867.1, on the reverse strand, counting down.
ATTGTTGCTCTCCTTTTAGGGTTTAGGACCTAGAAGGACAATCTTCACGAACTTTCATACAAGAAAAAACCCTTTAGATCTCAATACAAAGGGGAAGGAGATCTTGTAGGAGGGATATTCTAGGGGTTGAATGCAAACTATTAAGGGGTTCACCACAAAGTTTAGACTTGGAAAGACTAATGGAATCAAGATGAAACACTAAACCCAAATTCAATGCAATGACCTACAAAATGACCTAGAAAAGTGAATGAAACAACACAAGAAACTACAAAGAGGAATAAGTGCACCTAGAAAATATGGAGATGACCTAAAGAAGGTCTGAAATGCTAAAAATTTTGACCTTTTGACCTATTGGGACTCATTTTCCAATCTAGGTGAATCAATCCTAGATTTGGATCTTTGCACAAGATTCTTCTTTGGGAAAAAGGGTTTCTAGATCTTCATACAATTTTGGAAAACACCTATAGTGGGAATCATTTACCACTCTTATTGAATCAGTCTTGTTCCACTTTTTTAGGAATTTAAAGTTCTAATCTGCACTTCAACTCCTACTCTTTCCTTTCAAATTGAATTCCAGATTTGAATCTATGAAAAGACCTACAAAATAGAATATAATTTTGATTTTCCTATGGGGGGTTTTCCTCAGTCAAACCCCCAGTTTAGTAAGTAAACATTGATGGAAAAAATGAAATATGCATGAAAACCCTAGCCTTAAGTGTGTCTAAGACTAAGAAATTTGAAACATGTGAACCAAATATTTTGTATTGGGGTCTCCCATACACTTCTAGGGTTTTACACCTAAAAGGAGAGAGGTAAAAAAATCTTGATGACTTACTCAAGAACAAACCAATGAGATTCCAATGCAGAGGAGATTAAAATCTGTCAAAGGGGATTGTCCTAAAGGTTAAAAATTGATAAAATAGATTAACTACCAAATGCAAAACTTAGAAAATGCAAGATGTTTGAAAAATCAATGTGATATGAAAAAAGACCTAAATGACCTATAAAATGCTTTAAAAATTCAATAAAAATAGAATATGAGAATATAGAAGTAAATGATGTGCACCTGGAAGGCTTAGAACAACTAAACGTAGCTTTGAAAATCTAGAAATGCTAACTTTTTGACCAACTATGACTCATTCACCAACTTGGGTGAATAAGTCCCAAATCATGGATGCTATCCCAAAAATTGTTTCAAGAAAAAGGGTACTAGAAACTACAAACCAATTTAAAAAAAACCCCCAATAGAAGTCATTCACCACTAATGGTGAATCAATCCTCTTTCACTTTTCTAAAAGTTGAAATCACTGATTTGTAATACAAGCCTTGCACTTTATTCCCAGATTGAAACCCAAGTCTAGCTATGTGAAAACACCTACAAAAAAAATTTTTTTTTTACTGCTAATGGGGGTTTTCCTCAATCAAACCCCAAGTTTGGTATTTAAACCTTGAAAGAGATAATTAAATATGTAGAAAAACCCTAGCAAGATGCAACCCTATTCTAACATGCAAGAACAAGATGCATGAAAGAAACTTGAATGATGTAAGACTCACTCTAAGAGATCCTAAATCACCTTAAATGAATCTAAATGACATGCAAACCTTCCTTAAGCTGAAGATAGTGATACAATGGAAGATGGAATCACTTAGAAAAAAAGTCTTTAGGTTTGGCCTGATGGCTAATTGTATCTCCCCAACCTAGAATTCTTCATGATTCTCCATAGGAATCCATGATCAACCCTTGACAATGTTATATCTAGAATAAAAGTGAGCTTGAAGACCTACAAAAATCCTTGAATGCTGCCCCAAAGCTTCAAATTTGCTGTAAAATGGACTTGTGAATGCTCATGTGAAAAATATTCTCAATACTTGACTCTTGAGTTTGTATAAAAATTTCTTAGATGTGTTGAAAAATGAACTAAAAACTTATATTTATAGGCATTAACACCTAATTTATCATTATTTAGACCTCAAAGGCTGACATCCACTGGAAATTTGAATTAAGTTAGTGGATTTCTTTCTCAAACTTGTAAAAAACCCCAAAAGGGACTCATTTGCCACCCTTGGCAAATGGGTCCCACCAGAGGGTTCATTCACCGAAGGTGGTGAATGGGTCCCACCTGAGGTTTTTGAGGTGGGTCTTTGGGATTTAAATGAATTAAGTGCTATTTGCTAGGATTTATATGATTTTTGAGTGGAATAAGCCTCAAGGTCTAAAATAATGGTTCTTAAGGGCCTATAAATGGTGATTTTAAAGATTAATTAATGCAAGGGTGCCAAAATAGGTCTAAATTAAGTGTGAAATTGCCTCTTTCTTCAAGAGTGTACAATTTTATATGCTACATTTAGCCCCCACTTTAGCACCCATATGACTCTACATGCATATGCAAGCTAAAGTACTCTAAATAATACACTTTATTTCATAAAAGGATACTCCTTCAGAACACGGCAGAATGAAGCCCCTAATGTAGTTATCTACAAAACCACAACATTAGGAAACAAATCCTTTAGCACAAATTCATTATTTGTCCAAAATCCTCTTATTTAACTTCTAGAAATTAAATTCAAGGGTAGATGTATACCTCCCCTTGATTTCACTTCTTGTACAGAGATGGAATCAAGGTGCAATCTAGCCACATTGAATAAGGAAAATCATATCATAGGGAATTTTGAAGTACCATGCCACATAACAATAGAGAAGTGAGGATGCTAGGAGAAAAATTATGATTTCAATGCAATAAACAACGTAAAAAATGGAGCTCTCTAGCACCTATTATGTTGATTTGGATAAAAAATCATTTTTAACCCTAATATAGAAAAAACCCAAGTTTTAAACATACATAAGAGCTAAAAGTGAAGTAAATTGTAATTTACTTTGTTGTTCTAACTTCTTGTAGCTTGAGAGTGATGAGAGAATAGTGAAAGATGTCGAGCAGATGAGATTACAAGCCTATGAGACTAGACATGCTACAAATTCAGGTGGTGTGTGGTGAGTGTCAACATGAGGTGAGTCGATTCTACTAGCTTCGCTTAGTTTCAACACAATTTTGATTATTTTTATGCATTACTAGGTTAATTTAGGATCCTAGAAAAATGTTTGCAAAGTGTCCCCTTTTTCTATGAAGTTTCCCATTTGTTTGTAAAGTGTCCCTTTTGTTTGTAAAGTGTCTTGTTTCTTCATGAAGTGTCCCAAAAGGGGTTTAAATTGTCTAGGGCCTTTAGGAAAGCACACTAGAGGAAATTTAGCACACTTTTATGGTGAATAATATAGAAATTAATGATATTAGATTTCTTATAGGGCATATTTTTTTGCTTTATTGATAGGTACCCACCCGTTCGCATTAGTGTTTGGGTGGTAAGTAGCTTAGCTTTTTGATACACTTAGCCCTCATACTTTCAATACAGGACATAGAGCATTTGTAGGCTATAGGAATATATTGGGCATAGCTCACGCCCCTCAAGAGGTATCATGATGTGATGTTGATGGATCTAGCCAAGTGTCAGGATTCAGACATCTATACATTCCACCTTCCTACTAGCAAGATGATGATCACTCTAGAGGACATCCATTGTATCCTCCAAGTTCCCATTTAGGGAGAGAAAGTACACTTCTAGGGAGATCATACATTTTATGAGTACAAGGTCGACATGTAGTATTGCCTAGATGGGCCAATACATGACAAGTGGGTGAGGGAACAGATCAAGCTTCCGATGCTACTATATTCATGAGCCTCAATGCTGAGGTCGATTATGATGAACACAATTGCACTAGAACTCAACCTAGATGGGTGTGAAGTGCACCTAGAGGGAGGACTAGTACACTTGATACATGGGATAGCAGAGCACAAGATAGTATATGCATGGGAGCATTGTATCCTAGTGCACTTATACTATGATCTTGGATGGTTCATTTTTTAGGAGGTGGATAGAATGGTACACTATATGCTTGTATAGGTTTGGTGCCTTGAGCATATCACTTGTACCAGACCTATCAACTTCACATGTCCAATAGTAGTGGGGTATCCTTGGACCTTTAGCTATCCCCTATGACAATTGTGCCAGTATGAAGATTTACACTTTTGGAGAGTGATATTTGATTGACTAGAGGAGGATGAGATCTTTTGGAGACCCTATCAGCTTACACTTTAGTGGCCAGATCTCATGAGGCAATTAAGGAGACTACAACTAGTGATATTTTTGGTTGGTTAACATGACTATGTAGTACATCCTTTCTACTATGATCGATTCATACAATAGTTTTTCTAGATCCACACACCGCCTAGGGCATGACCCATTTTCAGGAGATTAGTGTGGAATGCTCGAAGATCGTGTGATATAGTATGGTTCATTGTAGATAATGTTGTCAAGATCAACTCTAAGTACTTAGATCATGACAAGCCGCCAGTATCTGATGTAGATAACTTCAGTGCCACATATGATTATGAGGAGTGGTGGACAGTATCATAACCAACTCTTGTATTTCTAATTGATGAGCCTATAGGAGATGTAGTAACATTTCTAGATTAGGGAGATGATATAGAGGAATGGGCCAAGGAGACACATTACAAGGCTGCAAACATATTTCTAGATATCATAGATGAGGAGTATGATGAGAATGAAAATCGTGACTATGATGGCCAGGAAAGAGGATAGGAGGAAGAGGATGAGGAGAACCACCTAGAGGAGGATAAGGAAGAGGAGCCACCCATGAATATGAGTGAGGGTGATGAGGAAGCAAATGAGGATCAACATGAGTGGGGAGAGCCCTTGCATATTCATATGACTAGATCATGAGTAGCGGCCACAATAGGCATCAATATTGATGATCATGGAGGAGCTAGAACATCTTCCATGCCCCCTACATAGGACAAGGTTGATGTTTCTCAACCTACCAAAGATAGAGGTGATATTTTATTTATTCATGTACTTTGTGTTCATGCTTATGCTTTATATATATATATATATCATGATGTGTACTAATTGTGTTTTGTTTCTACCCTACAAGAGCTACAAGAGATTGGTGGGATATCTATCGATAGGCAACTACTGAGATAGTTCTGACATCTATTGACGAGGAGGTGACAGAATCAGACTATGTTCCCCCACCCATTGTGTATTAGGACCTAGATTCACTCAAGCCATTCATGTGATTGTGGGTAGCATATGAGAGTTTGAAGCAAGTCCGCCGAGCTGATGCAGCAGCAGAGGAATAGTCATCCTAGACCCCAACAGAGTTCAAGAGACTAGAGTTAGAGATAGCTCAACTACAAGTAGAGAGAGATCATATAACAAGAGCACATTGAGAGGATTTTGGATAGATACCTAACTTAGGATTTTCACTTAGATTCAATAGATCACAATCATAATCACACACTATCATCTCCTAACCTACCACCACTAGACCACGGCGAGTACTAGATCTTGAAAGATCTGGCAGTCACAAACCTTAGTGAGATTGTATATAGTGATGATAGGGATATAAAACTTTGATATATATATATATATATGAGAATTTGATGTTTTATTACTTTTATTTATGTGTGGAATTTTAAATGACAATGTGATTAATTAAATAACATTTTTAAAATTACTTAATTAATGTCTTCATGATTTAACACATCTTATATGGTCTAATTAAAACTTACTATAGTTTCCCTTAGATGCAACATTGTAATTAAGTATGTTATGCTAAATTAAATGCAACTATTATCTATATAATGATCTAACTTAACATAACACAAAAGATGAACTTGAATAGTATGAAACCTAAAGTAACCAAATTAAATAATCACTTGAGTGCTGAAGACACACGCATAATTGTTTGTCAAGAATGAAGCAAGGAGAACAACACTACTTTATCATTCATATTATTCAAAGGGATTCGACATAATACTAGTGCAGATGCATGACATTGATAGGGTATTTGAGGGATGTACCATCTAGCTCTATTAATTTGTAAGTATCAGAGCTATAACTTGTATTGATTATGTAAGGTCCTAACCAATTAGGACTGAATTTTCCTTTTTAGCATAGTCTACAGTAACATTGTGTTGACTTTCATACAAGACTAAGTCACCCTTATTAAATTTTTTAGGGATGACATGATTATTGTGTTTACGTTGTAATTGATTAGTGTAGGCTTGGAGATTCTCAAGAGCATTAATGCGCTATTCATCAATCATCTCAAGCTAGTGAAATATTTGTTCCTTATAAGTGTCATCATCAATAAGACCTTGACGAGCAATCCTTAATGTGGGGATTTCTAACTCCAATGGCATGATTTCCTTGGTACCATGGAGAAGGTTATAGGGTGTGGTTCCTTTAGATATTTTGACACTTTTTCCATAAGACTAGAGCACATATTGTAATTATGTGTGCCAATCCTTATAATTTTTGTTAACATTTTTCTTTAAGATTTGTTCAAGATTTTTATTAGTGATTTCAGCTTGACCATTAGATTGTGGGTATTATAGTTTTGAAAAGCAATGTTGGATATTAAATGTGTCTAGAAACTTCTTCAAATCATTGTTCTTAAATGGCATCCCATTGTCTAAAATTAATGTGGAAGGGAGTACAAAGCAAGGAATAATGTGTTCCACTATGAAACAACATATTACATTAGTAGTTGTGGATCAAAGATGAATAGCATACCCATTTTGTAAAATATTTTTTTGATGTAATGATAAACATATGTCTAGGAGAGGAAGGTGGTGATATTTTCCCAATTAGATCCAATCCCCATACTAAGAATGGCCAAATGGGGATTTGGGCATGAAGCTCAAAAGTAGGAGTATAAATCAAATTGTTGTGTTGTTGACATTTGTGACATCGCTTAACATATGCAAAGAAATCTTTCCATATTTCTCCAATAGTATCCTATATGAATGATTTTTTTCACAAAGGATCGTCCTCCAAGATGACCTCCATAGGTTCCCACATGGGGCTATTCAAGTGCTATAGTGATTTTAGAGTCCTTAAGGCACCTAAGTAAAATTTTGTTAAAGCATTTTCTATATAACACATCGACAACGATTATGCATTTGGTTTGTATTTTTTGTAAGTGAGTTTGGGTGTTTGTTGTTGTTGGCTCAGGAATGGTACTGTCTTTTAAATATTTATATATTTTATCATACAATTCACTTGAGTCTTCCTTGGTTGTTGTTAACACTTCTTTTGATTTATCATTGATCAAAGGTTTCATGATTGGGTGAACAGTAAATGTGACATCCTTTGAAGGATCTTAAGGTGATATAAGAGAAGCCACACTTGCTATTGCATCTGTATGCTGATTATCTTTTTCATGGGATGTTATCAATGGAGAATAATTCAAACGATTCCAACAAGGTCATTGTGAGATCCTTATATTTCAATAATTTTTCATGTTTTTCTTGGTAGACTCTGTTTATTTGTTTGATCACTAATTGTGAATCACCAAGTATCGTAATATATTTGATAGCCATGATTAAAGCAACACATAATATAGCAATTAACGACTCATATTTAGTTGTGTTATTTGTACATAGGAAATTTAGTTGATGGGTATGTGCAGGATCATGACGGGCCAAAATGTGGCGATATGATGGGTATGTGTAGGGTATGTGGTTGACAACTTTTTTTTACCCAAAATTGATGAAACAAAAAGGGTTTTTAAAGGATATTCTCAACTTTCCACTAATATACATTATGCTTTAGTTTTAATTTAATAAATAATTATTATTAATTTTCTAATTGAATTATGACTAAAGTCTTGATTTATAGGTTGATTGAAAAACATCTATAGCTTTCAAATGGTATCACATTTTGTGAATCTAAAACATGTGTCACATTCTACGCTTCACCTATTATAGGATTAAGAAAAGAAAAAATAAATTTCATGAATTTTTTACCAAGTTAAGGTGGTAAAACATACGAGTTTTTATATTTTTTAAAAGTTGTAATAAATAAATTATAATTAATTATTTACTTGGAAGAAAATTACAAAAAATATGCATCACATGGGACATGAGTCTACTATATCTATCTATAAAAAAATATTATAATTTTATTGTGGTTAGGGTGGTCAGACAAACACCTACTACTTATTTTTTCCCTAAAAATCTAAGTACTACTACATTGAAATTTCAAATTTTCACCAAATAGATTTAAAAAAAAAAATAAACCTAGTAGTTTAGAAACTACATTAAATTTGATAAAAATTCTATTCTTACATATTTTTGAAATAATATAGATAACTTATTAAATTTTTTTGTCAAGTTGCCTAACTTCTCTTTTTCTAATTTTTTTGCCACTTAAGGGCCTATTTTTTCTATGATGATCCTGCACATCCCTCAATATGACAAGGGAATAGGTATTCCTACGGGTGGAATTAATATAACCCCAACACATGATCCTATTCTACACTTGGATCAATAAAAATATAATTCCTGTGTATGAGCTTATAGTGTCATCACATTTTCATTAGGAAAGGAGTGATTGCTAGGTAATGCCCTAAAGGAGACACTTGGAGCATATAATTCAGTATGAGCCAAGTGGTCATTGCTAGGTAATGCCAAAGGAGAAGGAGCATCAGCCAAGTGAAGGCCTTTGATTTCTTTTTTTGAAAAGAACTTAACGTCAAAATTAGTTAACAACATCACCCACTTAGCTAGACATCCTGATAAGTCTATTTTATTTAAAAGATGTTTGAGAGGATCAAATTTTGTCATTACTTATATTTCTACATTTAGTAAATAGTGTCACAACTTATTGGTAGCAAATACAAGAGCCAAAAAAAAAATTTCGGTTGGTGTGTATCACTTTTCATAATCTATTAGAGTTTGGATAATGTAATAAATAGGATGTTCTTTATTTCTTTCATCTTGCTGAGCCAATAATGCTACAATAGCATGGGTTGATGTTGCTTGAACTGTAGATTTTTGGGTCTATGTACTTCTCTTGCACTCAGGGTTTTTCACCTAAAAGGAGAGAGATAAACCTTGAAAACCTAGGTGGTTCACTCAATATAAGATATGTATGATGAATTTATGTCTAAATTCAATGTTCTAGATGAAACTAATTGATAAGATTGATTGATTAAGTATGATAAACTATTGAAAAGCAACTTGTTTGAAAACAAATTGTATTATGCATAAATGAACTAGAAATGAATGAAAAACTTAACAAAAATGAATCAAACTAAAAGTGTGCACCTAGGATCTTGATGAAGGCTAGAAAAGAAATTTGGAAGGTTTTTGATATTGAAATTGAGGCCTGGTGGGACTTATTCACTACTCTGGGCGAATCAGTCCAAGTTTTGGATGACTATATCAAAGCCCATTTTAGCCAAATGGGTGTCCAAATCTAAAAAAATCTTTAGAACACATGTATAGTATGACTCATTTGTCACTAATGGTGAATTAGTTCATTTTGGACTTTCTGAAACCTCAAAAATGGAATCTGTAGCTTTTGGATTGCTCAATCTGCACCTCCAGGTGTCTAGATCTCAAATTGCCAAATCTGGGCTTGTAAGTGACTTTTTCTTGATATTTTTGACTTGAAAAACTTTACAACTTGATCTTCAATTATTTCTAAGTTTCCAAGAGTCATAAATCCACAAACACATAATAATAGAAGAGAAAATGTTGAACATTAGGGCATGGGGGTTTGCCTTGGTCAAACCCCTTTTAGGTAATTAAACCAAAATGATGAAATAATGGAATGAAACATGAAAAATGGAATTGATTACCTTTCCATGATGAATGATGTTGAAATTATACGACAATACATGAAGAATCAACCCTTGAATGCTTTAGAAAGCTAGCTTGATGACTTCTAATGAAGAAACCCTAGCTTGCTTGACTTGGATGGGAAGATAGAAGATGAATTAATGATGATAGATGTAAGAATGTGTTGTTAGATGTAAAATGAGGATAAAAACACTTATTTATAGACAATTGTGCCTAAGTATCCTGATTATATGTCATCATAGGCTGACATGTAGAAAATTAAAGTTAAAACCTATTTTTTCCCACTAAAACCCTAAAATGACTCAAAATGGGACTCATTCACCACTAATGGAGAATGGGTCCCACAAGGGTCATTTTTGCTAGCTAGAATGCTAAGAAATAAGAAAATTAGGGTTATATGATGACTATGTCAGTTATTTGATCAAATTATGCCTTAGGATGCACAATATGGGTTAATAGGGGCCTATTAGTGATGATGTAAATGTCAAAATTTGTCTTGGGACTCAAAAATCAATGTGAAAGTGTGATTAAATACACTTTACAACACTAAAATGAGGTCCACATAGCCTAGGAATGCACAAGAACCAATGTGAATGTGCAAGACACATTACAACACTAGTTTAACATTAAGTTTAAGTTAAATGCCTTCTAGATTGATGTGATGATATAGTTAAATACATTTTATAATGTTGAATCAAGGGAGAATAGTTTTATTAAGTCTAGAAAAGTGTGAAAGTGTCTTAGAACACTTTACAACACCTTTACAAGACATTATTGAAAGCATGTTATTTGAATTTGCAAGGGTTCAAGACCTAGTGTGGATGCATAAAATTCCTCACAACACTAGATTAAGACCTCATTAAGTCCATTTTATCATGAATTAATCCCATGTCAAGAAAAGGGTTCTTTTTTCTATGACACATTTAGCCTCCACTTTAGTGAGATGATGAAATTACTTCAAACTCACACTAAAGTAGACATTCAAGAGAGATCCTCATGAATGGATGCAGATGAAAAAGAGTGAAAAAGATCAAAGGAGATGGCCAAGCCCCCAAGATGCAAAATCATGCAATGGAAAGAATGAAGAGAATGAAAGATAGTGTAGATGTACTCACTTTGGGCCAACATAACTTCTTGGTTGTCCTCTGGGTGAGAAAGGCCAAAGATATACTCACTCTAGGGTCATAGAACTATTTGTTCATGGGGTGAGAAATCCCAAAAATTAAGATACATATGCTAGTTGGTATGCACTCACAAACACAAAGGTAGCTATGGGGAAAATTCATGTCGCTAGGTGGGCTTCCTACTCAACCATGTCAAAGTTATACCACTTGATAACTTTAACAAGGTGCCACAAAGTAGAAGGAATGTTCATGAACAAAAAGAAAAAGGTAACATAGTCATGCAAGTTGCATTATGCAAGGTGGTAAAAATGTAGAAATGTAAAAAATGGAAAAATGTAAAGTGTAAAAGTGTAAAATGTTTGAAGGAGTCTTGTTTAGTTCATGCAAGGTTGGTCACTTAGGGAACATTGTGTCTAAATTCTCCAAGAGAGGACCAATAAAAGAATAGTATATTTGCAACTTAAGGGATGAAGTGTGTCACATCAGGCCACCAAGAGGAATGTAATATGCAAAGAAAGATCATACTTATGAAGGACATCACACCCAATGTCATCCACAAAGTGAAAAACACATCATATAAATGACAAGGCTACACTAGGAACCAAGAATGCAAATGAATTATGGTAATTTATGTCCCCAAATTTAAAGGAATTGCTACACATCATTATGCGAGCAATTACTTTATAGTAGAGAAGAAAAGAAAAAGAAAAAAGAAAACAAGGCATGAGAGACAACTTGGAAAGCCCTATGCCAAGTCATACATTTCAAAGTTAGGCTATGTCATGTCAAGGAAAATTAAAATCAAAGAAAGGTTGTATGTCACATGTAAGTCAATCTTAAGACATGTTGTTCACATCTCAAGCTTGCTCCTATATGTTCATGAAAAGTTAACGAGTATTCAAAAGAGACAATGACAAGTGACATACGAGGGATAAGAACTCTTTGTCCTCCACTTAGTGTAGGAGAAGGGTCAGCCTAAAGTGGATGACAGTATGCTGCCCCTTGCAATGGATGCAAAACATGCAATAGTGAGTATGTTATGATCCTACAACTATGGCATGGCAAGGAGCAGCATATAATGTTATTTATGTGAATAAGGAAGAGTCTTGGAAGAGTCTTTTGTGATAGTATTGATGTCAAGTGAAGGGTTGGTGATCTTGATGAAAGGAGAATAACCAAGACCATGAGTTGTTTGTTGTGTGTTAAGCTTTATAGGGTTATAGATACCTTGTTCTCTAGCACCAAAACCTTTTCTATGATACCCAAGTTGTTTCATGAGGTCACACCTTTTTCCATAAAGTTGTTTCAATGCTTTGGAATCGAGTGGCCATTCAATGTTGTGTTCATCAAGGGTTATTGTGGAGTTTGTAACATTGTCTAAAGTGGTTGAGGTGGATGCTTTTGAAAGGTTATTTGAATTTTGCATTGACATGATGGTTGATTTTTCTTGTGTCTCATCCTTGTTTTCTGTGAATATGTATTCTCCCATAAATGAAGGTGTGAATTCTAAGGATCCCCAATCATCACCAAATAATTTATATGGCCATTCATCATTGTTGCATTCAATTTTTATGTTGAATGTTGGAATTAATGATTTTAGAGGACTTACAATTCATTTTTCAAGGTGCAAGCAACTTTCAGGCTCAGGGTATATTTCAATTTGATATATACAATTGTTATAAACATACTTCATGATATGGTGAGGGGTGGAAGGTACTACATTCATCTCATGAATCTGTGGTTGGCCTAAAAGGAGATTATATGAAAAATCATAAGGAATGGCATTGATAGGAGTCTACCAAGTAACCACTCCAACCATAATAGGTAAAGTAATTATCCCAATTAGTTGCTTTGTTGTATTATCAAATCCTTGAATAGAGACAAAATTAGATATTATTTGTGATCTATCAACATGTAATCGATCAAGGAGACTCACACCACACACATTAATGGAAAAACCATTATCTATGAGAGTGTGTTTGATACCTATGCAATTGAATTGAGAAATTATCATAAAGGCATCATGTTTTTTACACAACTCCAAAGGAGGGAGCTCATGTTGATGGAAAGTAATATCAATATTAGTTTGATTCAGCTTATGAATTAAAGCTACCACATCATTCAAAGTTGTACCATAAGGAGGTGCAATTTGTTGTAAGGTTGTTTGAAGAATATTGTTGTAATTTGGTGAGTGATTAAGCAAATCCCAAAGGTAAATTTTGGCAGGAGTTTTCTTTAATTGTTCGATGAGGTCATACTCCTTTGTTTGTGGGATATAATGAGGAGCACTAGGCAGGTTGTTTAAAATTAAAGAGGTTGGGGTTGTTTATGGTGGTTGTGGATTATTTCAAGTGTTATATGTCTGAGCAACAATATCACTACTAGATTACTACAATACATTGGTGTTAGGGGGATAGATAGTGTGTTGAGGTCAATCAGAGGGATGAAGGGGATGGGATGGTGGGTAAAGCATGATTTTAGGTTTATTGGAAGGATGAAGCAAATGCGAAGGTGGGTAGAGGGCATGGTGAGGCTGAATATTGTTAACATCCCTTAACAAATGAGATTGTTCATTGTCTTTGAAGGGAATGTTATCTTTTTCTTGTGTCATAATATCCTCCTTAGAAGGAGAGTTCTCAGGAGAACTACAAACCATATATTCATGAGAATTAAGGTTTGGTTCATCCAAAATAACTTCATCACAACCAAGGGAGTTATTAATGGTTTAATGTGTTTGAGTATTGATAATGGGGAGATTAGGGGAAGACTATGAAACCATTCAGTAGTTGTAATGTCTCATTCTCTTGTTCCAAATTATCTACCCTACAAGGAAAGCTTGTAATATGTTCATCTAAGATTGAAATGTGAAAAGTAGCTTCATCACAAGTGGTAGAGGCATCAAGAGAAGAAGAAGCATCACATTCTTGTTTTTCAATGATTGGATCCTTATGTTTAATTATGATCTCTTGGATTGGGGAAACATTAGGAAAGGGAAGAAGAAGATTCTTATGATTATCTTTGATTACCTCCCTTTTTCCAAGAATTTATTCCAACATAAGGGAAGAAAAATAAAGAGGATTGTCATAGGTCTTAAAGGTTTCATCATCTAATGTCAACATATCCTCCTCACAAATAATGTGATTGTCATGATTAAAAACATTCTCACAAATAGGGGAGGAATTGGGAGATGAATTCATGGTCTCATAATCATGGTGTTTTGTGTGTTCATCATGATTACTTAGCATGATGTCCTATTCTTTAGTAATGTTATGCCTAATAGGAGAGGTAAGAGGAGATAAAAAACTTAGACTATCACGACTCTCATCAATTGGTTCTTCTAGCACTAAAATATTTGCTTCACAAGTGCGAGAGATAATAGGAAAACAAATGCAAGCATTATGAGTGTCCAAGGTTTCTTTCACTAAACTAAACTCATCCACAAAAGGGGAACTAGGAGACGGATCTATGATGAAAAAAAAAGGGGAAAGGACCTCATATTCATATGCATTTAAGAAAAAATGCTTACAATATTCAGTGATATCTAAAAAGAGAACATGCAAGATAAGAACTATAGAATTTCGTAATGAAAACATGATGGAAAGATTAATTTACAATCTTTAAATGTAACAATGTGAAATAAAAATGTGCTAAGGATGGAGAGCGGGAGAACATAAAAGAGTGCATGAGGTGGGGATTTGAAATCCTTAGGAAATTCAAACGGTGAAGATGATGTGGCAGAGGACAATGGAGATCCAGGGGTAGGTTATGATGTCTAGGTTGTGCTAGATGTTGGCTAGGCTCTGTTGGCTATGGTAGAGGTTGTTGAGGGAGTTGTTGGTCTTCCTTGTGTTGGTTCATTGGTTGTGCTATGTGGGAAGGCCATTTTTTATTTGGGTGCAATTGTAGCTGCTGGAGACTCTATTGTGGATGATGTTGAGGGTAGTGATAATCTTTTGGTGCTATAGAGGGATCTCGTTCTTTCCCTTTCTCATGCCATTGGTGGTTGGGTCTTAGGGGGTTTTGTTGTTGATCATTTTTTTTATGGGTTGTGTGGAAGTTGTCTCTGCCCCAACTAGGTCTACTTAACATCTGTTTCTTTGAGGGATTTTATGGATGTTTTAGCTTCTTCTCTATCCTTGTGGTAGAAATATGGTGGTTTTGTTTCTCTTCTCTCCCTATACCTAGTTGCTTATTTCATTTTCTGGGAGAGGTTTTTTTTTTTTGGATTCCTTTGGAATCTCTTTGGTATCTGAGTTTCCTACTGAGGGGGTCTATTTTTCTTTGGTTATATTTTATGACTCCTAAGTTTCTCTGTGGTGAGGGGTATATTGTCCCCCTCCCTCTTAGTTCCATGGATTTGTTCATTTTTCTACATTTTTTGCATCTTTCGGTTACCTTAGTTTTTCCTATAGAGGTGGTCCTATCTTCTATTGAGGGGGAGATGGATGTGGCTGGAGATGACCTTTCTCCTATGGAGGTGGTGCTGGATGCTATTGGTAAAGCATGGAAGTGTTGTTGGGGGGCTAATGAAGCCCTATCTATTGGCTACAAGGGAACAAATGATGGATTGTTTGACTTCTTTCCTTTATCTCCTATGGAGGTGGAGCTATTGAAAAGTAAGTTGTTCTTTATGGAGCTCACACTCAAGGAAAAGGAGTGTTGTGGATGTGTTGTGGGTTTCTCTCCTATAGAGGTGGAGAGAACAACTAGGTCTTGCGAAACACTGTTGGAGCCTTGTGCATTAGTGGTGACCTCTCCTATAGAGGTGGAGAGAGAATTTAGGGCTTAGTTTCTTTTGATGTTGGGGCTCGATTTTTTTTATCAATGTTTTAGTTGTTTTTACCAGTGATATGGAAAGGCTAATTTTCTTCAAGGACTGGTGCACTGTTGCTTGGCTATTGTAGGCAATTTTCTTGGGTTTAAGGTCCCCGCCAAAACCTGGTTGTATAGGGTTGTGGATCCCTTCAAAATCTATAGGGTCAGGCTTAAGATCCTTGCCAAAACCTTGGTGTAGTGGGTTGTTGGTCCTATCAAAACCAATGGGTTCAAGATTCATGTAATTTCTTAGTTCTTTTCTTGGCAGCCTATTGGCTATTGGCTGATTGCTAGATGACTGAGTCCATGTGTTGTTGTTGGGTGTTTTTGACTCTATTCTTTGGGTAGCTTGTTCATCTTTGTGTGGGTTTTGGGTCCCCTCAAAACCTAATGGTTTTGGGTCCATTTAAAACTTATTGTTAATGGTTTTGAGTCCATTTAAAACCTGTTTTATCTCTAATAAAAAAAAAGTGAAATAAAAGATGCAAATGAATAATAATGTTTCAGATTTCAAAGGTGACTATTGTCTAATTATGATATGTAACGAGATGAGAATGCAAACTTGAAATGGAAACCATGCATAAAATGAGCTAATTAAAGCTAAATTTTATGAAATGCATGCTACAGAAATGCAACTAACTAATATATACAAGTTAAGGCACCAATCAAAAGCCTACAAATAAATTTCTGAGATCTGTAAAGTGTTGTTTCAAGGGTCATAAGGGACTAATTCGCCCAAGGTGGTGAATGAGTCCTAGTATGGAATTTTTTCAAAATTTTCAAAATTTTTTGACTGATTTTAATGCTTTCAGAGTGTTATGGTGTATTCCTAATTCAAAAATGTAGAATTTTAAAGACTGGAAATGGATTTAGATGCTAACAATGCAACCTAAATACACTTTTTATGAATGCAAAATTTAACACCTAGCATGCAAATGAATCCTGAAAACCCTAATGCACACTCAATGAAACCCTAGATCTATGATGAAGGACTCCAAAATTAGACAAGAATGTGATAAAAAAGTAGGTTCACCAAAATGAACCATAGATTTTTGGGTCTATGTACTTCTCTTTCACTCGTAGGGTTTTTCACCTAAAAGGAGAGAGATAAACCTCAAAAGCCTAGGTGGCTCACTTAATCTAAGATATGTATGATGAAATTATGTCTAAATGCAATGTTCTAGATGAAACTAATTGATAAGATTGATTGATTAAGTATACTAAACTATTGAATTGCAACTTGTTTGAAAACACATTTTGTTATACATAAATGAACTAGAAATGAATGCAAATATTAAGAGAACTGAATCAAATTGAAAGTGTGCACCTAGGATCTTGATGAAGGAAAAAAATACATCTAGAAGGCTACTGATAATGAAATTTAGGCCTAGTGGGACTCATTCGCCACTCTGGATGAATCTGTCCCATTTTTAGATGACTGTACTAGAGCTTATTTTAGCCAAATGGATCTCCAAATCTACAAAAAACTTTAGAAAACATGTACAATGGGACCCATTCACCACTAATGGTGAATTATTCGACTTTGGACTTTATAAAAACTAAAAAATGGAATCTCTAGCTTTCAAATTGCTCAATCTGCACCTCCAAGTGTCTGGATTTGAAATCGCCAAATTTGGGCCTATACGTGACTTTTTCTTGATATTTTTGGCTTGAATGATGAAGAGGTGACTTGAATAACTTTTCAACTTCATACTTAATGATTTCTAAGCTTCCAAGAGTCCTAAATCTACAAACACACAAGAAGAGAAGAGAAAATGTTGAACATTAGGGCATGGGGATTTTCCTTGGTCAAACCCCTTTGAGGTAATTAAAACAAATTGATGAAATAATGGAATGAAACATGAAAAATGGAATTTATTACCTTTCCATGATGAATTATCTTTAAATTATACAACAATACATGAATATTCAACCCTTGAATGCTTTAGAAAGCTAGATTGATGACTTCTAATGAAGAAGATATAATATGAATTAATGATGATAGATGTAAGAATGTTTTGTTAGATGTAAAATGAGGATAAAAACATTTATTTATAGAGAATTGTGCCTTAGTATCTTGATTATACCTCATCATAGGCCAACATATAGAAAAGTTAAAGTTAAAACCCAATTTTTCCTACTCAAACCCTAAAAATGACTCAAAATGGGACTCATTTGCCACTAATGGCGAATGGGTCCCACCTAGATGGGAATAATTTTCCACTAATGGTGAATGGGTCCCACAGGGGTCATTTTTGCTAGCTAGAATGTTGAGAAATAAGAAAATTGGGCTTATATGATGACTATGTCAGTTATTTGATCAAATTATGCCTTAGGATGCACAATATAGGTTAATAGGGGCTTATTAATGATGATGTAAATGTAAAATTTGTCTTGGGACTCAAAAATCAATGTGAAAGTGTGATTAAATACACTTTACAACACTAAAATGAGGTCCACATAGCCTAGGAATGCACAAGAACCAATCTGAATGTGCAAGACACATTACAACACTAGTTTAACATTAAGTTATAAGCCTTCTAGATTGATGTGATGATGTAGTTAAATACATATTATAATTTTGAATTAAGGGATAATAGGTTTATTAAGTTTGGAAAAGCGTGAAAGTTTGTTACAACACTTTACAACACCTTTACAAGATGTTGAAAGCATGCTATTTGATTTGCAAGGCTCCAAGACCTAGTGTGGATGCATAAAATTCCTCACAACACTAGATTGAGACCTCATTAAGTCCATTTCATCATGAATTAATCCCATGTCAAGCAAAAGGCCCTCTTTTCTATGACACATTACTATATAAAGGGTGAACAGTTTCCTTGGCATAGCGGGTTGTAGAATAGATGGAGTTGCAAGGTTTTCTTTCAAACTCTCAAAATCCTATTTACAATCCTCATTCCACTCAAAATGCACATCCTTTTTGAGGAGATGTGTGAAAGGTAATGTTCAATTAGCTAAGGATGCCACAAAACAATGGATGACTTGGATTCTTCCTTGTAACATGCACAATTGAGAAATGTTTCTAGGATGTGGCATGTTTATTATAGTATCAATTTTCTTTATGTCTACCCCTATGCCTCTGTGAGATATGATAAACCATAAAAGTTTTCCACTATCTACTCCAAAGACATAATTTTTTGGATTTAGTCTCATGTTATATTTCCACATCCATTCAAAGATCTTCCAAAGGAAATTCACATTGTCTTGTCTTGTTAATGATTTGGCTATGATGTCATCAACATAATCTTCAAAACATTTATGTATGTAATCATGAAATATCAATGTCATGGCTCGTTAGTAGGCTAAACCCATATTATTAAATCCAAATGGAATCATAACCCAAAAAAAGGTCCACGTAATGGTTGTGAATGATGTCTTATATTGATCTTGTGGGCTGATGAAGATTTGATTGTATCTAGAAAATCCATCCATGAATGACAACAAAGCATGTACCATAGTTGAATCCACTATCATGTCGATACTAGGAAGGGGAAAATCATCTTTTAAAGAGGATTTATTCAAGTTACAAAAATTCATAAACATCCTAATATGATTGCTAGGTTTTGTAACTGCGACAATGTTTGAGATCCAAGGAGAATAATCAATAATTCAAATGAAACCTACATCAAGGAATTTTTCAAGTTCTGATTTAACAAGCAAGGCTATTTTAGGATTCACTTCCGTACCTTTTGTTGAATAGGATTATCATTTTCAGCAAGGATGATGTTGTGGGTTACTATCTTTGGATCTATTCATGGCATGTTTGAATATTCTAAAGAAAAAAAATTAGGAAAGTCATGGAGCAAGGTTGTAGAATCCTCTTGTTCTTCATCATCAAGGCACTTCCCTATCTTAATGAATTTTTCTTTATCATCTATGTCCATTAGTATATCAATTGTATCTCCTAAGGGAAGCACATTGGACTTGGGAAATTCAGGGTCATATTGTTGCATGCTTGTGTCTTTCTCATTATTTTCAGTTTCTATATCTTTTTGCTTGGTACTGATCATAAAACAGGTAACTCTTTTCTCTAAAGGAATAGAAGATGTGTTATCATAAACACTTAATTTTTTTCAAAGCTTCATCATTTTCAAAGTACTCCCATGATGGTGGTAAATGCATATCAACTAATTCAATATGCTTTATTGTAAGATTGGTTCTTGGTTTGCATGTGATAGTGTTGATGTTTAGTGACGATCATTGATTTTCTTTTGTTGTCTTAGAAAAACAATATCTCAAACTAGTCTTTGTCTCATGTGTATTAGGTTCTATAGGAACTCTGATGCCTTGTTCATTCTTTTTGCATCCTTTACCACAGTATCCTGATTATTTCACAATTTCATAGCCTCGTCCATAAATTTTTTCCATTTCTTTTGGGTCAAATGATGGTTGTTGATAATCTATCTCATCAAAATTAGTTGTGTAAGTTGTATTTTCTTCCAAATTGGATGTGGTAGATGCTTGTGAAGGTTCTTCCAAATTCTAAGTTGACATAACTATGGGTTGTTCTTGTTTTTCATCCTCTTTTCTTGTGATTGTATACTCTCCCATAAATGAAAGTGTGAATTCCAATAAACCTCAATCATCACCTAGTAATTTGGACACTGGTTCTTCTTCTTGTTTGTTAGTCTTGATTGGTTCTATATTAGATGTTTGAATCAATGTGTTCACAAGATTTTTTATTCATTTTTCAAGTTGTAAGCAAATTTCAAGCTCAAGGTATATTTTAACTTGATAGAATTTGTTGTTATAGACATATTTCATTAGACAATGAAGGGTTGAAGGAACCACATGCATCTCATGAATAGATGGCCTCCCAAAAGAGGATTGTGTGAAAGATCATAAGGCATGACATGAATAGGAGTTTGCAAGGTAGCCTTTCTAATTGTAATAGGTAAGGTAATTACACTGAGCGGTTGCTTTGTGATATTGTCAAATCCCCTAATAGATAAGGAATTTGGTTTTATTTGTGATTCATCCACATTAAATCTATCTAGGAGTTTCACACTGCACACTTTAAGGGAAGATCCATTGTCAATAAGGGTCCTTTTGATGCCTATTCTATTTAATTGGGAATGATCATAAAGGCCTCATTTTTCTTCCTTAAGTCTAATGGAGGGCGCTCATGTTGATGGAATGTAATGTCTACATTAACTATATTAATTCCTTGTATTAGAGCTACCACATCATTTGCATTCATACCAGAAGGAATTGCTATTTGTTGCAATGCTATTTGAAGCATAGTTTGATAATTTGGTGAATTCTAAATTAGGTCCCAAAGGGATATCTTTTCAAAAGTATTCTTAAGTTGCTCAAGAAGATCATACTCCTTAGCGTGTGAAGTTAATCAAGGAGCACTAGGCAATATGGGATTGGGAAAAGGTAAGGAATTTGGGGTGGGTTGTTGTGGTTGTGGATTATTTATAGTGGTGTATGTATGAGAAACAATATTATAACTTGATTTCTGCAAGACATCATGCTTAGGTGGGTAAAGGGTAAACTCGGGTTTAGGTGGAGGTTGAGACTTATGTGAAGGTGGGTAAAGGATGAGTTGAGGTTGAATTACATTGATGTCTTTTGTTTTAGGTTTCTCATAACAAGACATAGTGGATGTTTTTTGTGAGATGAAATCCTAAAGGGCTTCATCTAACATGTCATATTCATGTCACGAGTAAAAAGTTTGAGAGGTAATTTATCTTTGGTTGGTTTGGATTTTTCATGAAAAACCTTAGTTGATGATCTTAATGAAAGGAAGTCTTGAAGGGATTCATCTAACATATCCAAGTCATCACTACTTAAAGGTTTGGATGAATATAGTTTTTCTATATTGAAGAATTGTTTTTATTGTTTCATTTGATGTTTTTAAAAAAAAAAATTATCTCATTTTCTAATGAATTTGATCTAAGTGAACTAGGAACTAATGTTGAAAATGAAAATTGTAAAAATCTAATGCTATCCTTAATGACCATGAAATTAAATGATGCTAGTTTTAATGATTTTAATGTAATAGAAAATAATTGAATTGAAACAAAAAAGTAATTGAGACAAATAGAATCTTAAAAATTAGAAACTAGATTTTAAACATAGTAATGCAAAATGTGCACTGGTACTAATTCACCTAGGATGGCGAATGAGTCCCAATAGGAGTATTTTAATATTTTTTGAGTTTTCTATTTTATTTTTATGTGTTTAATGTTGTACAATGCAGATCTAAAACACAGATGCAAAATTTTACTATTTTTCAATGAAATTAAGTGCAATAATACAAGCTAAATGAGCCTTTCACTAATGCGAATTTTGAAACCCTAGAATGAAATTCAAATAATGCAAAGTAGGCTAAATATTAGGATGTAATTTTCTCCAAATCAAAAATATGATAATTCTTAATGTAGGTTCACCAAAATGAAACAAATATTTTTGTGTGGGGGTCTCCCTTACACTTGTAGGGTTTTCCACCTAAAAGGAGAGAGGTACAAAAATATTAATGGCTCACTCAAGAAAAAACCCTTGAGATTCCAAATCAAAGGATATTGAAACATGTTAAAGGGGTTTTTCCTAAAGGATAAAAATTGATAATAGAGATTAACTACCAAATGCAAAATTTAGAAATTCAAGATGTTTGAAAACACAATGTGATATGCAAAAAGACCTAAATGACCTATAAAATGGTTTAAAAATTCAATCAAAATAGAATAGGAGAATAAAAAACTAAATGATGTCCACCTAGAATTCTCTAAATAACTAAAAATAGCTCTGAAAATATGGAAATGTTGACTTCTTGACCAACTGGGACTTATTCGCCAACCTAACCAAATAAGTCCCAAATCAGGCTTCCTACCTAGAAAACTGTTTCAAGAAAAAGGGTATTGGAATCTATAAATTGATATGACAAATACCCCTTGTGGGACTCATTCACCACTAATGGAGAATCGGTCCTCTTCCACTTTTAGAAAATCAAAATCACTAATCTATACTCCAACACCTACACTTTATTCCCAAATTGAAACCCAGGTTTGGTTCTACAAAAAAACCTACAAAATAGAATATAATTTGATTTCTAATGAGGGATTTTACTCAATCAAACCCATAGTTTATTATTTAAACCTTGAAAGAGATGATGAAATATGAAGAAAAAACCTAGCCCCAAGTGTGTCTGAGACTAGTAAATCTGAAGCAAGATGCAACCTATTCTAATATGCAAGAACAAGATGCATGAAAGAAACTTGAATGATGTAAGACTCACTCTAAGAGATCCTAAATCACCTTAAATGAATCTAAATGACATGCGAACCTTCGTTAGGATGAAGATAGCGAAACAATGGAAGATGGAATCACTTAGAAAATAAGTCGTTAGGTTGGGCTTGATGGCTAGATGCATCTCCCTAACCTAGAATTCTTGATGATTCTCCATAAGAATCGATGATCAATGCTTGAAAATGCTAGATATAGAATAAAAATGAGCTTTAAGACTTGGAAAACTCCTTGAATAAGCTTCAACTTTGCTGTAAAATGGACTTGTGAATGCTTTTGTGAAAAATATCCTTAATAGTTGACTTTTGAGTTTGTATAAAAATTGCTTAGATGTGTTGAAAAATGACCTAAAAACTTATATTTATAGGCATAAACACCTAATTGATCATTATTTAGAACTCAAAGGCTAACATCCACTAGAAATTTGAATTAAGTAGGTGAATTTCCTACTCAAACTTGAAAATGCCCCAAAAGGGACTCATTCACCACACTTAGCAAATGGGTCCCACTAGAGGGGATTCATTCACCCAAGGTGGTGAATGGGTCCCACTTAAGGTTTTTGAGGTGGATTTTTGGGATTTAAATGAATTAAGTGCTATTTGTTATGATTTATATAATTTTTGAGTGGAGTGCTATTTGTTGCATTCCTTATGTTTCATGGTGTAGTCTTCTTGTTTCGGGTGATACGTTTTAAGCTTTATGGTGACATTAGGTGTGATTTCCTTCTAGAACATGATCTATCTTAGCATATTATATCCTCTTAGTGGCTTGATGTGACAGACTACATCCTCTAAGTTGTGAATCCTCTTTTCTTTGATTGGTACCCTCTTAGAGACATTAGGCACAATTTTCCCTAAGTTAAAGACCTTACATGGGTTAAGCAAGACTCATTTAAATGTTCCCTACTATTGCATTTTCAATTTAAGTTATGCAGCCACCTTTCATAATGCATCTTGCATGCTTGTGGATCCATCTTGTTTGTTCATGAGTTCCAAGCATACAAAGCTTTGCTTGCCTCATGAATCTCGAAGTTCATTTTTGCATGACACCTTATCAAAGTTATCAAGAGATATAACTTTGGTATGGTTTGATAGGAAGCCCAACTGAGGCATGGGTTTCCCTTAGCCACTCATGTGTTTGTGTGAGAGCATACTGGCCATTTGTGTATGTGTTTCACCTTCTTGGATTACTCACCTAGTGGACAACTTGACTTTCTATTGCCTCAGAGTGAGCATGCATTTTTTTGAAAACAACCTAGATTTGATCCACATTGTGATGGGAAAATGGTTGAATCTTGATCCACCCCTCTTTTATTTTATTTTTATTTTTCTCTTTCTCTTTAGCAGTGTATTCTTGTTCCTTGTTATTTCTCTTTATATCATTTTCATGTATGTTATTTTGTGCCTATGTTGGTTTTCCATAAGACCTTGGTCTTGGGGGCTTGTGCAACCCTCTTGATCATGACCATCTTGTCTTACTAGCACTGGTACATTGGTACCCCTCTTGGTGTGCATTGATCTACTTTAGTGTGATTTGGAAGTAAGTTTGTCCTCTCACTAAAGTGGTCCAGCTAGATGTAATGATGGAAAAGTACACTATAACAAGGCATTGATTTAGCATTGTATATTTCTAACATATTCACATTAGGTCTTGGGCCCTTGTGAACTAAATTAACTTAATTGTACATTATTTAGAGTTTTGTAAAGTGTTGTAACATACTTTCACACTTTTCTAGGGTTTTACTAAATAATTGGGATTCTTTATCCTTTAATTGGCCTTATTTTATTTGGACACAAAAATTGTACACCTTTTTCCTTGCTTGATTTGGGAAAATTTGATGATAAATTCAACTTAATGAGGCCTTTATTTAGTGTTGTGAGGTGTTTTACACATCCACATTAGGTCTTGGACCCTTACAAATGCATTTATTGATGTCTTGTAATGGTGTTGTAAAGTGTTGTAAAATACTTTCACACTTCTCTAGACTTAATGAACCCATTTTCCCTTAATTCAACAATGTAAAATATATTTAATTGCATTATCACATTAATATAGAAGGCTTGTAAACTAAAATTAATTCTAATCTAGTGTTGTAATGTAAATTACACATTCACATTGGATGTTGTGCCTTTCTAGGCTAAGTGGACCTCATTTTAATGATGAAAAGTGTATTTAATCACACTTTCACATCAAATTTTGTGTCCCAAGCTCTAATTTACCCTCACATCATCATTAATAGGCTCATATGGCCCCATATTGTGCATCTTGAGGCATAATTTGATGAAATAATTGACAAAGTCACCATATAAACCTAATTTCCTTACTTCCTAATATTCTAGCTAGCAAATGGCCCCTGTGGGACCCATTCCCCATTAGGGGAAAATGAGTCTAATCCAAGTGGGATATGTTCTCCCTTGATGGTGAATGAGTCCTATTTGAGTAATTTTTGAGGTTTGAGTGAGAAAAATTAGGTTTTAAGTTTAATTTTTCTTCATGTCAGCCTTCAAGATAAAATTAACGAGAAATTTAGGTGGATTTCATATAAATTCAAGCTTCTAAACTCTAAATAAAAACCAATTCATTATTCATCCATCATTCATCATGTTCTTAAGACAAGCAAGCTAGGGTTTTAGAATTTTAAGTCATCAAGATAGCTTTCTAAAGCATTCAAGGGCATAATCTTCATCTATTATAGAAATTCAAGATCAATCATCATGGTAAGGTACTAAATCCATTTTATGTTCATTCCTTATATTATTTCTTCATTTTTTTTTAATTACCTAAAAGGGTTTTGACTAAGGAAAACCCCCATGCCCTAACATCTAACATTTCTCCTTCTTTTCTTGTGTGTTTGAAAATTTAGATATCTTCAAAGAATATAAATCATAGAGGGATAAGTTGTAAAGTTTTTGAAGATATATCCTTGTTTATTAAGTCAAAATATCCACTAAAATTCACCTTTAGTGCCAAAAATAAAACTTTCAGAGGTAGACACCTATCAGGAGTTTAAGTGCAAACTGAGGGCTTCTATTTCCACTTTTTGATTTTCTGAAATTCAAAAGTGGACTAATTTTCCATTAATGGAAAATGAGTCCCACTACTAGGCTTGAAAAGTGTTCTCTACAATTTTGGATACCCATTTGTTCGAAACAGGCTTGAAGATATTTTCCCAGATCTGGGACTAATTCACTCAAAATGGTGAATGAGTCCTAGTATGCCAAATTTTTAGGATTAGTAGCATTTCATAATTCATTTCTAGTCTCCAACAAGTTATTAGGTGCACACATTCAGTTTCATTTATTTTTGTTACAGTTCACTTTCATTTCTAAGTCTTTTTACATATCACAATGTGTTTTCAAACAACTTGCATTCCTTAGGTTTTACGTTAATAATTCATTTCCCTTTTTATTTTATTAAATTTATACATTTCATTTAGAAATATTCCATCCATTCTTGTATTAATCTTGAGTGTAGACATTTCCCATTTTGGCCTACCTCTCTCTTTTTAGGTGAAAAACCCTATAAGTGTTAGGGAGTTTGTGGTGCCAAAATCTTTGTCCACATTTCGGTGAACTCAACTTTTGAATAGCCTCTTTTATGATTAGGAGTCCCTCCTCACCCTAGATCTAGCTTGCATTAACTTTTCACTAGGGTTTGCATTAGTTAATTTGCATCTAGGGTTTCCAAATTTTCCATTAGTGAAAGTGCATATAGGTTGCATTTTTGCATCTCAAATCATTAGAATTTTCTCCGCAATTGCATCTAAGTTTTGCATCATAGAGGTCAAAAAACATCAAAATCCCTTAGAAATTTCTAAAAAAAATTGAAAACCATTTCCATTGGGACTCATTCACCAGCTTGGGTGAATTAGTCCCATTCCACCCCTAAAACTTCCTTTTATAGTGATGAAAACCCTATTTCTACACTTATGTTTGCTCCCAATAACTATCTATATCAATTATCTAAGTTTCCATAACATGCACTTCATTAGATCTAGCTTAAATTACATCATTTCATGCATTGTTCAATTGCACAATATGTCATCTTTTAGGTTGTTGCATAATGTAATCAACAAATTTCATTGTTTCACATCTAAAAATTGCATATAAACATTTCACTTTGAGTCATTGTATTGCACTTTATTTACTTTCTCATGTTACCAAGTGTTCTCTTCAAGCATTCCATGTTTCTAGAAGATCAAGTGGCTTGTACGATTCTGGTTTTCATGGACATAATCTAGGACAACAAAGTAAAACATTTGATAAGCATGTTGCATACCCTCCTAGTACCTATCGGATTTGTAAGAATGTCATAACACCAGAGGATGCAAGTGTATATAATCATAAAAATCATACTTTTTCTTCACCCAATACCTCTCCTATCCATGACAAAGGTATCTTGGTGAAAGAAGATACAAGTATTGAGAGTATTGATTGTCCCTCTCCTCTTTTTCCTTGGGAAGACTTTAGAAAACAAGAGGATGAGATCATAGAAACATTTCTAAAAATCACCTTACCTAATCTCCCTAAACATAACAATAAATTTTTTCCTTCTTCTAATGTCCCTCCTCGATGCAAAGAGGATAGGTTGGTGTCAGAATATATACCTATTAAGAATTATGAGAAACTTGGTCCTCCCTTCCCTAATGATCCTACCATTTGGGATAGTTTAATTGACAATCATAGTGGTTCTTCTCCTATTGCCTCTCCTCCCTATGATGAAGTTAGTGGTGAACATATTACAAGCTCTCCTACTAGGGTAAATAATATGTGACAAGAGAATGCAACCTTAGACAATCAAGCAGATTATTTCTCTAATCTCCCAATTGTCGCTAACCAAGAAAATCCAATCATTGATCATTCCCCTACTAGCAACAAAGTCATTTTAGAAGAATCAACCCTCGCATGTCAAGAACATGTGGTTTGTAGTTCTCCTAAAAACTATCCTCCTAGGGATGATGTCATGATGAAAACTAAGGATAACATTGATAATAATATTATGCCCTTAGCAGAATATGAAGAGCCCATATTAGAATCTCATTCACTAAGGGATGTTAATATTATTCAACCTCAAGTCATCCTTTACCCCCATTCGCACAAACCTCAAACCCAAACTTTTCCTTTACTTTCCTAAGAATAATGTTTTAAACAATTGAGCCATACTACTGTTGCTTATACATATAACACTAGGAACAATCTATAACTACCACAACCAACCCCATCACCCTTATCTTTGAATAATCCTATCCTGCCTAAACCTATCTTACTAGGTCTTCCTCATGCAAAGGAGTATGATCTTTTCAAGCAACTTAAAAATACTCTTGCCAAAATATCATTGTGGGACCTAATTCAAAGTTCGCCTAATTATCACAGTATGCTTCAAACTTCCTTGCAACAAGTTCATATCCCTTCTAATGCACAAATGAATGACATAGAAGCCATCATTCAAGGAATAAACACTAACATTGTTTTCCACCAAAGTGAACTCCCCCCTTTGGAAGTGCATAAACAAAGTGAAGCTTTCATGACCATCACTCAATACAAACAAAAAGGGATAGAGAGAACTCTTTTAGATATTGGTTCTGCCCTTCATGTGTGTAGTGTGAGCCTTCTACAGAGGCTTGGAATTGATCAATCAAATATTCAACCTAATTTTTTAGCTCTTAAGGACTTTGACAATGTCAAAAATAAATTTATCAAGGTGATCATTTTACCTCTTATAGTTGGAGTGGCCACATTAAATACACCAATCCATGTTATGCCTCATGAACTTTCATGTAATCTTATCTTAGCTATACCATGGATTCATGCAATAAATGAGGTGTCATCCACTCTTCATCAAAAAATGAAATACATTTACAACAATAAAGTATACACCCTTACGCTGATCATGAACCTTATAGTGTTTTACAAGTTGAGAATAACAAAGAAAATCCCTTAAACACATCAAAATCAACTACACACATGGAACCCATACAACATAAAGATAAAAAAAACACATGAAGCTATTAGAAAATTATTGGGGTTCCTTAGATTTCACACCAACATTCATGGGTGAGTACATGTCAACACAAAACCTAGAAGACCTTTTGAAAGCATCCATCTCAACCACTTCATAAAATAAGACAAAAAATTACATAATAACCTTTAACAAAGTTGATCACCAAAAACCACCCAATCCAAAAGCAATGAAAAAACTATATGGACGAGGTTGTGAACTTATGAAACAACTTGGATTTTGTGGAAAAGGATGTGGTGCTAACGAACAAGGTATCTAGAACCTTATCGATCCTATCACACAAAAAAAACTCATGGTCTTCATTATTGTCCTTTGATATAAATCACCAAGCCTTCACTTAATATCAACACCATCACAAACAATTCATCAAAGAAAACCTTAACTGTAGTACATCCTGAACTAATTGAAACTAGTGGTTTTGATCATTCTCCTTTGCACGTAATCAAACAAAAAAATACACCTTGGGTTAATGTCAATGTCATCTTGCAAAATACTAATGAGTTGAATTCGTTAGATTTTACACCCTCCTGTACATGAGAGAACAAAATATCGCAATCTACAAAGTCTTGCGTAGATATGACAACTAATACTAAGCAAGATGTATCTTTGAAGCAAATCATAGGAACATCTTCTACCATTGATCAAGAGGGTATCTTGTTGAGACTTCTTCAAGATCACTTGATATCTCTCCCTCCTAGAACTTGAAAGAAATTTTATTATAAGACTTCATGTTGTGCATATCACATAGTTCATGGTCATTCCACCAATGAACATGTAAGGCTTAGATTCATAAAGTCAAACATCTTAGGAATGTAGTGCTCTTTCTTATGTGGGGCACTTCATTCCTCTAATTGGGTATGTGCAGGATCATGATGGGCCAAAAAGTGGCAATATGATGGGTATATGGCTAATGACTATTTTTTTACCCAAAATTGATGAAATGAAAAGGGTTTTTAAAGAATATTCTCAGATTTCCAAAGATATAAATTATGCTTTACTTTGAATTTAATAAGTAATTATTATTCATTTTCTATTCAAATTATGACTAAAGTCCTGATTGATAGGCCATTGAAAAACATATATAGCTTTCAAATGGTATCACATTTTTTGAATCCAAAACATGTGTCACATTCTATGCTTTGCATACTATAAGATTAAAAAAAAAAAATTAATTTCATGAAGTTTTGGCCAAGTTAAGGTGGTCGACATATGAGTTTTATATTTTTTAAAATTTGTAATAAAAAATTCATAATTAATTATTTACTTGGAAAAAATTACAAAAAAATGCATCACATCGGGCATGAGTCCTCTAATTATATCTAAAATATTATAAAAAATATTATCATTTTATTGTGGTTAGGGTAGTCAGAAGACACCTACTTCTTACTTTTTCCTAAAATTTAAGTACCACTACATTGAAATTTCAAATTTTCACCAAATAGATTTTTTTTTTTAATTAAACCTAGTAGTTTACATACTACATTTAATTTGCTACAGATTCTATTCTTACATATTTTTGAAATAATATAGATAACTCATTCAAATTTTTATGTCAAGTTTCCTAACTTTGATTTTTAAATTTTGCCACTTAAGGGCCTATTTTTCCATGATGATCCTACATACCTAATTGATACTAATTTTCACTCTAACCATGCTTTTTTTCAATCATTTTGCTCACCCTTATTCTGTACTAAGTGGGGGAAAGGGGTTAACCTTTCCTTGTATTTCACTTGTTGTTGCCTCCTTTGGCTAGCCATTAACCTTTCATGAACATATAAGAGCAAGCTTGGGATGTGGATGACATGCCTTAAGTTGGCTCCATGTAACATACTACCTTTTTCATCATGTAGCTTATTGGAAACATATGACTTGGCATAGGGCTTTCTGAGTAAGCTCTCATGTCCTCTTCTTCTACTTTAAAGCAATTGCTCATAGTATGGTGTTAGAAACTACTTTAAATTGGGGGCATAAATTGACACTCATGTTTCATTGTGTGATTTTATTTTTTCTTGCAATTTCCTCTCTTGGAAACATTCAGTACAATGTCAACCAAGATGAGACCTTGCACTTGTCCTCTCTTGGAAACAAGATGAGACTGTTAACACTTTTCCTCTCTTGGATACATTAAGCATGATGTTCACTAAGATGAGACATTGCATGAACTAAGAAAAATCCCTTTAAACATTCCTTACACCATTTTGTATTTACAATCTCTATGGGTTTCAAGCAAAATTTTCATTGTAGTGCCTTATTAAAGTTACTAGGAGGTATAACTTTGGTATGGTTAAGTGGGAAGACCATTTTGAGGCATGAATTTCCCCATAGCCACCTGCGTGTGTGTGAGTGCATACCAACCATGAGTGTATGCATCTTACCCTTTTAGGACTTCTCACATGGTAGATAGCCAAGGGTTTCATTGCCTCAGAGTGACTATGAATTTTTGGGCAACAACCTAGATCTGATCCATAATGTGTTGGAAAAATGGCCGAAGCTTGATCCACCTCACTTTCATTTCTCTTCCTTATAGTTCTTTCCATTGCATGATCATGTATCTTGTTTCCCTGCAAATCATTCACCTTGTGCATGTCCTTTTGCAATTATGTTGGTTTGAATTAGGATCTTGGATCTTGGGGGCTTGCACAACTTCCTCTGATCTTTATCATCCTTTGTCACCCACATTGGTATGATTGGACTCCTCTTAAATGTCTACTTTAGTGTGAGTTTGAAGCAAGTTCATCCTCTCACTAAAGTGGGGGCTAAATGTCAACACAAAAAATGTACACCTTTTTCCTTTGTTGATTTGGGAATAATTGATGATAAATTAGACTTAATGAGGTCTTGATTTAGTGTTGTGAGGTTTTTTACATGTCCACATTAGGTCTTGGACCCTTACAAATGCATTTATTGATGTCTTGTAAAGGTGTTGTAAAGTGTTGTAAAAGACTTTCACACTTCTCTAGACTAAATGAGCCTATTTTCCCTTAATTCAATAATGTAAAATATATTTATTTAATTTCATTATCACATTAATCTAGAAGGATTGTAAATTAAAATTAATTCTAATCCAGTGTTGTAATGCATTTTACACATTCACATTGGATGTTGTGCCTTTCTAGGCTAAGTGGAGCTCATTTTAATGATGAAAAGTGTATTTAATCACACTTTCACATTGAATTTTGTGTCCTAAGCTCTAATTGACATTTACATCATCATTAATAGGATCCTATGGCCCAATATTGTGCATCCTAAGGCATAATTTTATGAAATAACTTACAAAGTCACCATACGAACCTAATTTCCTTACTTCTCATCATTCCACCTAGCGAAATGGTCCCCATTCGCAATTAGGGGAAAATGGGTCCCATCCAAGCGGGATCCATTCACCATTGATGGTGAATGAGTTCAATTTGAGTCATTTTCAAGGTTTGAGTAGGAAAAAATAAGTTTTAAGTTTAATATTTCTTCATGTTGGGCTTGGGGATAAAATTAACGAGAAAATTAGGTGGATTTCCTATAAATACAAGATTCTAAACCCTAAATAAGAACCAATTCATCATGTTCTTAAGACAAGAAAGCTAGGGTTTTAGCATTTTAAGTCATCAAGATAACTTTATAAATCATTCAAGGGTACAATCTTCATCTATTGTTGTAGAAATTCAAGATCAATCATCATGGAAAGGTACTAATTACATTATTTCATGTTCATGCTTCATGGCCTTAACTTCTACCCACTTAGTTATATAATCAATGAATACTAAGATATAGGACTTACCATTCGATGGAGGATCAATGGGTCCTACAAAGTCTAATCCCCATTTTTCAAATGGAGTGATTACTGCCTGAGGGTAAAGGGGAATCTCATTAAATTTGGTTGGCTTGCCCATCCTTTGACATCTATCACACTTTCTTGTATATCTCCTTGCATCCTTGTGGAGTGTTGGCCAGTAATATCCTATATTTAGAATCTTCATTGTTGTTATCTTGGCTACAAAATTTCCTCCACATGGTTCATTGTGGCATGCATGCAAAATCTCATATGTCTCATCTTCCCTCACACATCTCCTAATGACATGGTATGGTCTAGTATAAAATAAACATCCTACAATCCATGAAAAAGGAAATGATTTTTCAATGAGCATCCTTCTCTCTTTTAGAGAGAAGTGAGGAGGAACTCTCCTTGTCACCGGATAGTTAGCTATGTCAGCATACTAGGGTGTTTTCAAACTAATGGAAAGTAAGTGCTCATCAGGGAAAGATTCATCTATGACCTGATTATCCTCTAATATAGTTAGTCATGAAAGAAATTTTGCAACAACATTGTCTTTCCCTAGTTTATCTACAATGGTTATGTCAAACTCTTGCATCAACAATTACCATTTTGCTAACCTACCTGGTATCAAAGGTTTTTTCATGAGATACCGAATGGATGCATGATCTATGTGTACAAAGATTTGGTAACCTATTATGTAGTGCTTGAATTTGTTGAGGGCATAGATTAATCCCAACATTTCCTTTTTTGTCACTGTATAGTTGAATTTATCTCCTTGCAAGTTTTTGCTAACAAAATAAATAGCATTTTCAATAGCTCTTTCTTTTTTTCCTAAGACTACTCCTATGGCATAGTTTGATGCATCTATATGAATGTGGAAAGGAAGTTCCCATTTAGGACCTTTGACCATAGGAGCATGAGTCAAAGTTGCCTTCAAATCAAAAAATGTCTTGTCATAGTCTTTAGTCCACTAAAATTTAGCATCTTTAGTGAGAAGAGTATACAATGGTGCTGCTATTTTGGTAAAATCCTTGATGAAACACCTATAGTAGCCTACATGGCCCAAGAAACTCCTAACATATATATGTTTTGCAGGTGTAGGCAGATTTGTGATCACCTCAATCTTTGTAAGATATACTTGAATTCCTTTGTGAGAAATGTAGTGGCCAAGGAATATACCTTACTACATCATCATGAAGCACTTTATACTATTTAGAGATAGATTGTGGTCTTCACATCTATGTAGAAATCTCCTAAGATTCTCCAATGCTTCATTGAAATCAACACCATAGGTGGTAAAATCATACATATAAATTTTCATGCAATAAATGTGCTAATGACTACCCTCTGAAAGGTTGCAGGTGCATTGCATAAGCCAAATGGAAGTACTGAGTAGGAATAGGTACCCCATGGATAGGTAAATGTGGTATTCTCTTGGTCCTTAGGTGCAATATGGATATAGTTACACCCACTGAATCCATCTAGAAAAGGAAAGTGTTGCTTTCCTACAAGTGAGTCTAGAACTTGATCAATGAAAGGTAAGGAAAAATGGTATTTTTTGGTGGCAGCATTGAGCTCTCTATAATCAACACAAACTCCCCACTTCCCTCCCTTTTTGGGCACAATCACCAATTGGGACACCCACTAGCTATCTGAAATGGAGTAGATGAATCTTTCGTCTAGTAATTTTTTTAGTTCTCCTTTTACAATTTCTCGTAATGTAGGGTTAATTCATCTTTTTGGATGACTCACTGGTGTATATTCATCTCTAATGTAAATTCTATGAGCGCAAAGCTTAGGGTCTAATCCCTTCATATCATGATAGCCCCACACAAATGCATGATGTTGGGTTCTTAGTAAGTTTGTCAATGACAACTACTTTTCTTTGCTCAATTTACTATTGATGTGCAAATATTTTCCTTCTGTCACTTGCACTTGTGTAGTTATCTTTACCATAGTTGTTTCACTAATGATTGGTACCTTAAGTTCATGTGGCAACAATGTATGATACATACCTAATACTACAGGAAGTTTGGCTATAGGAAGAGTGGTTGCAGGAAGAGTAGGAAAAAGTGTCCTAATTGGAGTAGCAAAATGAGAGGATGATGCTTCATCCACTACAAAATGATTACTGAATTATGTTAGACAATACTACATCTTCATCTTGAAGTTGCATAAAAGATCTTCTACCTCACATCATAAGTTGTGCCACATAATTAACTTTACCAGCCTTTTCACCAACATGTGGCCATACAAGATTATCCATGTCATGGGATGGTTGAGCAGGAGAGTAGATAACAAGATTTTGGTGTTCTTTACATCAAAAATGGTCACGTCTCCTTTCCTACATCTAATATATGTGTCTTTTGTTGCTAACCATGGCCTTCCAAGAATGATAGGGTACCTTCCTAGTGTGGCTTTAAGAGAAAGAATCATGAAATCTGTTGGGTACTCCCATGAGTCCAAAGTTACCACAAGGTCCTCTACTACACCATCAAGTTTAACAATTGAACTATCAACAAGCTACAAGATAGTAGGAGTAGGTCTCATTATTGCAAAATTTAATTGCTATAGAATATCCTTGTTCATTACATTTATTGTTTCTCCTAAGTCAATCATAGCATTCTTTATCTGGATCCCATTTATAACAACTCCTACCACATGACTCCTTGGATCATTATATTTGGGAACAATCACTCTCCCAAGCATGATGTCACCTAGTTTCCCCACCACATGAATTATAGTGGGGTCTTTCTTCTTCTTTCCTGGCTTCTTAAGGCATTCTTCCTTTATTTCCTTATCATAGATTGGAACATCTTTTATGGCCTGAAATAGAGGTTTTTGGACACATATATGCTTCAACTGATCTACAATGTCAAAATTTGTGTCCTTTTCTTCCTTTTCTTTCACAATTTCCAACCTTTGAGGAAATGGGGGTGTTTGTGCAGTCTGCTTGACTGAGACTGGTTCAAGATCCCTAGGTGCCCTGGGTTGAATCAAGGTATTAAGAGGCTCCTCTTCTTCCACATGAAGCTCAGTGATAATGGGTGTGGAAGAAGTTGGCAAGGTAGTTCCTAAATGTAAGTGGATGTCACTTACACTCACATTATATTTGGGGAATTTTTTTGGATCAATAGAGTATACTAGATGTTGTTGTGGTTTCTTATTTGGGTTGGTTGTGGGTTGAGTGGGTAGCTAAGTAGCTTTAGGTGTATTTGAACTTGAACTAGTAGGAGGAGGCATTATAGTAGGTTGTTGGGGCTGAGAAGGTCATTGCATGTAACTATTTGTCTAGTTTGGTCATTATTGTCCTCCCCTACATTGATTTTTTGCTACCAATTTCCTGGAGGTGGCTACCAATTTCCCTAAGGTTGCTACCACTTGGGCAGAGAGTTTTGGTGATTAGTCTAGGCATTTGAGGGGTTACCCCAAGGTTGTGGTGGATATCCTCCATAGTTGGATGGATATGGGGGTTGCCATTGGTTACTAGATGAATAGGAATTGAAATATGGCCCAACAAAAGAGAGTGGATCTAGTGGCATACCTTTTCTTGGAGCCCATGGCCTCCTTTGTGTAATGTATTAGACTTGGCCATCTTCACCCTAAATTGGCTTGAGCTCAGGTGGAATCTACTTGCTTTCAATATTAGCTATCATTCTACATGTGCACTCCTTCTTCTTTTGTCTAAAATTGGGGCAATACTTTTCCAATGTTGCATTTGCCTCCTCTTGTTTCCTTTTAGCCTGAAGTGTATCCAACTAAGTAGCTAGATTCTTTATAATGTCTTGCTTGAAGTCTTCCAACAAGTGATTAATCCCCATTCTTGAAACTCCATTAGTAGATGAATTACCCATAGAAGATTGATAAACTCTCCCTTTCTTTGAAGTTTCCCTAGATTAGTTATGACATAACTATCCTCCCAAGGAACTTGGGAGATATCTCCTCCCATCAAGTCTAAGGCATTAATGCAGCTGTCATTAATTCCTCTTAGGAAAAGTAGCTTTTGTGATTCTTCGTTAAGTGTATGGTGTGGATATTTCTATAGACAAAACAAAAAACTTTCAATGTAACCCTCTAGGCTCTCATCTTCCTTTTGTTGCATCTTGAAAATCTTATCTCCTCTCATGTCACTACCCCTACAATATTCCTTGTATTTCTCAAGGAACTTTGTCTTCATGTCCTCCCAATTCTCCATAGTATTTATGCCTAGGCTCATGAACCATCTTAATGTAGCTTCTTTCAATGTGGTAGGAAATAGCTTAAGCCTATGGGCATCAGTGGTATAGTCACAACTCCTATAGAGTATATCAAACTTGAATAAGAAAGTATCAAGATCTTTTGTGTCAAGTCCATTAAACTTAGGAAGGATTGAAGCAGGGATATTTTTGAGGTTGTCAACTTCATTTTGATGGGAAATGAGGAAAGGAAAATCTAGTTGGTTAGGTCTTTTCATATTTTCATCACCCATGCTTGCTTGATGTAGTTCCAAAGAAAAGGGATTCTCAAGCTAATTTCTTTTTTCAGAGGAAATTTTAGAACTGGTCAAACTGCAAAATGCATCAGAAAATGGGTGTGGATCTTCTTCTTCTTCTCTTGGCTAGTTCTAATACTCAACTAGCTAGAATGGATCAGAATTATTAGGAATTAATCTCCCATGAGAATCTATCCTCCATCCTCTATGCATATGGTATCAACTCACTATTAGCCAACTCATACAAAAAAATGGAAAAAGAATGGTGGATCATTACTTTCCTAAATGAGGGGTATACTAAAAATAGACTTTCAAAAATACTACAGTAAGAAAACTATCAATGACTCCAAAGAACTCCCTAGTTTGACACCATCCTCAGCAATAGTGCCAAAAATGTTGGCCTCCTACAATGATCTAACAACTAATCCCTTACAGTTTTGATTCAGAGATTGGACATCTAATCTGAATAGCTATTTCAATCATCATGAAGGTGCATTTAACTTGTCAACCCAGGGATGTGAACTTGAAATGGGTCATCATAGTAACTGCACTAAGGATCCAAAGTAGCCATATTCATTCTACAACTAAGAAAAACAAAATGTTGAGGGTAAATTGCTTAGAAAGAAATGACACAAGTTTTGAGCATCAACCAACAACTAAACTAAGCTGAAATGCATGACATAAATGAAAATCTAAGCAAACAAACAAGAAACTACAATGTCTACTTTGGCTACAAGAATAGTCACAAAATGGAATTCTAGTAGCTATAGGAGCAATTAGTGCCATATTTTTAAATAATTACTAAACATAAAGTAACAACTAAGCTAAAGGATAGAATGCTCACCAAGTGGGCCCCCTTGGATGAGTATTCCTTAACACAAATATAAATTCAGATGCACGAGATTATAAATTCATTTTATTCATTGGAAAACAATAGTATAATAGAGCATCATGATTATATTACTAAAAACTAAGAATGCGAATACATCATCAAATTAAGCAACCTCATTCAAAGGAGCATCCAAGTCTTATTTATAGAGAAAAAAGATATTAACTAATCACCTAGCATGGTGGTCAACTCCAATAGATTAGGAGGATGCCACTTTAGGGAAAGCATGAAAAGTGGAGGGGCAGTTATACATGCGTGGAGTCTGGTCAGACATGCTTGCCTCAATGTAGATTTACCATAACAGTAATGCCTATATTCGCTCAATAGACAATTAAGACCATTTACAAGGAGGTTACAACTTTTATTTGAATGATGATTTTTTGACCTTTGTATGACCACTTGGTAGAATCTTCTTTAATTGTTTAGGTGGCTAATTATATTTGCAAAAAAATATTAGTATGCACAACAATTGTCTATCCATAATTATCTTAAAGTAGCATTCATTAATCCACATGTAAAATCAACACAGATAGTTCATATAGCATGTCAATGTCATTAAATATTGTAAAAATAAGCTTAGGCCCAATGTCTATGGTTTTGAGGAAATATCATAAAAAAATCAACATCCAAGCATCAAAGACTATGACAACTATGGAAAAGAGACAATAAACTTCTATCAAAATTGAGTCATAAACTAGACTCATCAAGGAAATTGCATCAAATTGAGCTATCCTACTCACCACAAATTAAGTGAGATTATAATTTTCTTTGTGCAAACTTTCCTCCCATATTCCATACATCTTTTTTGTGTTTATGTGGAATACAATATTGGGTATGTGTAGGATCATGATCGGCCAAAAAGTGGTGATATGATGAGTATGTGTAGGGTGTGGCTAATGACTCTTTTTCAACACAAAATGATTAAATGAAAAGGGTTTTTAAAAAATATTCTCAGATTTCCACCAATATAAATCATTCTTTACTTTGAATTTTATAAATAATTATTATTCATTTTCTATTTGAATTACAACTAAAGTCTTGATTAATAGGCTAATTGAAAAACATCTATAGCTTTTAAATGATATCACATTTTTTGAATCTAAAACATGTATCACATTCTATGCTTCACGTACTATAGGATTAAAAAAAATTGAATTTCATGAAGTTTTGACCAAGTTAAGGTGGTTAGACATACAAGTTTTTATATTTTTTAAAAGTTGTAATAAAAAATTCATAATTAATTATTTACTTGGAAAAAATTATAAAAAATATGCATCACATCAAGACATGAGTCCTCTACTTATATCTTAAATATTATACAAAAATATTATCATTTTATTGTGGTTAGGGTGGTCAAACAAACACCTACTTATTTTTCCTAAAATTTAAGTACTCTTGCATTAAAATTTCAAAATTTTCACCAAATAGATTTATTTTTTAAAATAAACCTAGTAGTTTAGTTTTAAAAACTAAATTCAATTTGCTACAGATTCTATTCTTACATATTTTTTAAATAATATAGATAACTTATTCAAAATTTTAAATCAATTTTCCTAACTCTGATTTTTTTTGAATTTTTCACCACTTAAGGGCATGTTTTCTCCATGATGATCCTGCACATACCTTATTATAGATGAAATCAAGAGAAGGATGAAGATGAGGTGCATGCATTTATTTATCTTTATCAATGCTTACCATAATATTTACCCTTTCTCACTATTGGAAATAAGCCACACCCAAACTAATGATGGGTTGGCCATAGAGGGGCCGGTAACTCAGTTAATAGAGCACTCCAATAGGAAATGGAAGGTCCTAGGTTCAAGTCCTAGTTGTTCCATATGAGTTATAGCTCAACAACTAGTAAAATCATATGGTGGATGGACATGGATAAAGACATATATTCCTAAATATAACAATCATACAATTGATATAGAGAAACACAAACACAAAATCTTCAAGTGTTGCAGAAAAAGTTTCATTCATCTTCATACAAATGAGTACACATTATTAACATAGTTTAAATGATACAAATTTCACATACTTCTATTCATGATCACTTGATCATATAAACATCTTGATGCTACCCTTGACCTACATATTTTGTAATTCTTTCACAAGAGGTGACTTGGCACTAAGGAAGAAGCTTCAACATGACTTGTATACTTACCTCCTTTGTGCAACCTCATCATTAGGTGCTTAAGCATATTCGTGTACTCTCCTCCATCAATAGGCCCTAGAGTGGTGGAAAAAATAAGTAGCATGAGTGTGAAGCTTCTTATTTGCATCCCTTCTAATGACCAACACCATTTTTGGAGGCATATCTACTACATTCAAGCAAGTAGTTCCAATCAACATACAAGGAAGTGTTAAAAGTTAAGAATTTCTATAAAATCAACTTCCTTTCCTTCTCAATGCAGTTTCCTCCACCAACACTCTCAATAGATGCATATTCATGTTCCTACATAGCCTCTTTTATTCACCCATGCATACATTTGACTACTCCCAACTAGCTACCAAACATTTTGGAATAGTCAAGTTTCCTTTCTAGTTACTTTCATGATCTCCACATAGGCAACCCATCCATAGTTCAAGGCTTTAAATTGTCCCTTTGACTTGGGTTTCACATTATGTTTTTAAGCATTATCACAATCAGCTTATAGTTGGAATTTATATACAAGTTAATATTTTTTTACCTAGGTTATTTTTTTACTTATGATCATTAGCATTTATTATTAGCCTTGACTTTTTTCTGGCTATTAGAAGTTTTTTCTTAACTGTTAGGTTTGATATAATGTTAGATATCTTCTAATTGCTTGTAAGGGGTTTATTTTAATTTTTGCATAACTTGCAAATGAAGAATAAATTTTTTGAGTGTAAATAGTCAATACAAATATGGTTCCATCCTTGACATTTTGACATCAATAAATTTTTAGTTTAGTGATATTTAATATCATTTTCAATCCTTTGAAGTCATAATTGTTTAAGATAATTTTTATGGGGCATAACTTTCAGCCTGCTTATATAGTTTTTACGAACTTTTTTAAATTTTGTGAATATGGATGATTAACATAATCAAATGTAAATTAAATTAACTAAGAAAGAATGTAAATGAACATATTAAACCTATGAATGGGAGATATACCTATGCTAAACAAGGATTAGTCAAGTTAGCACATATAAATCACATTCCCTATGAAATTCTTGAAGACACAAAGCATGTAAACAATCAAAGAAAAGCATGAAACAATAAACAATGCATAATGGAAACCTAGCTTAATACTTCAAACCTCAATCCCATAGGGGGATTAGTGCTATTCTGATGTGGAACATTGGCCCTTTCCCAATCCCTTCTTGAATAAGCTTCAAGATTTATTGTCCAAAGTGATGAAATTGATGCAATGGTGATAGAACTAAGCCAAAGTGATAAAGAAAGCATGTGATTGTGGATGAAAATGGATTTGATAAATGGAAATTTCCCTCAAAGAAAATGATAGCAATTGGATGATTGATGGATTAAAATGAGTATAATGACTTTGCATGAAAAGGTGGATCCATATTCAATAGAGGAAGCCTCTATTTATAGGAAAGAAGGGTTGAAAATGGGAAAATTTGAGCAATGTGGGACTAATATGGGAACCAATAGCTTTGTGACACTTATCACAAGGATAATGAAATCCATGGGGATATGTTCTCAAACATGTGTGAACACATTTTGTGAGAATTGATGAGTTAAGGCATGTAGGTGAGAATGTAAGGGAATGTAAGAGAATTTAAGGAAAATGGTTGGGGGTGTAAGATGGATAAGTGCCCTTGTAAGAGACAAGATGACATGTAAGAAGAAATGAATGCCCTTGTATGAGGCATTAAAATCCTTTGTAAGAGGCTTTTAAAGCCTTTGGAGGGAAATTAATAAATGGGTAGTTGAGAGAATATTCTCAAAGAATATGCCTTTGTGAGGGAAAATAGGCTAATTATTAAATAAAAGAAATGAATTTCATCTACAACTTGGTTAAAAAACCATGGGTTTATTTGAACAATGTGAAGTTAAAAGCTAGAGAATTGGATAATAGAGATTAGGAGGTAGCTTAAAGTTAATTAATTCAAAATTAATAATCTTAGGAAAGTTGGGGTATTTATGACATTTATTTAAATAATTAGATTTTTTTAATCAAATGAGAGGACATGATGGTTTTAATTAAATAATTTGATTTATTTAATTAAATGGGATGAACGTTAGTGAGAAGAAGATGAATTAATCTGATAAACATAATTATTTGATTAATAGGTGAAAGTGATGAATTTAATTAAACAATATAGATTATTTAATTAAATGGTTAGTCTGAAGTTATTTAGGAGGAAATGATGTTAATTTATCAGATTCAAGTGCGTAATACTAGTCTGGACTATTTAAGTGTCTACAAAACCATATTCCAATGAGATTCTTGCAATTACTTAATAAAACTTAATGAAACACAAAATATCAAAGGTAATTAAATTCAAAGTCTAATTAACAAATGAAAATCTCAATACCATTGGGGGATTAGTGTTGAATCAAATGTAGAGTACTTAGATTCAAGCGTAATCCATGGTTTATGATTGATAAGCTTTGACAAATGTTGATTATAGTGATTCACAAGATGCAATTAGCTCAAAAGGTAAATGATGAGTATGAAATCCTACATTATAAGTTTGTTTAAATGATTGTGAATGTTAAATCATGTAAAATGAAGACTATATATAGATGTTTGGAATGAACTAATGGTTTAGATAGAATTATCTAATCAATGAATGAAATTGAAGGAGAGACTTGTGAATTACGTGTCTATCAAATTATTCTAAGTGATAGAGTGGATTATTTTACCTTTAAATTCATTTTTAAAGGGTGAAAGTTATGAAAAAGTAACATTTTGTTTTAAGATCCCATTGTTTTTTTTTAGAAAACTTTAGAATCTAATTGTGTGATTGGATCAACCAAATTTCATTAAGAAGGAAATTAGTTTTATAATAGTTAAAAAGGATGGAAAATTCCTATCCAATGATAAAGTGAGTAGGGTAGTTTATTTTCTAGCTTTTTATTATGATGTTGATTACCTAATAGTTTTATGTTTGTTCCTCAAGCATAATTTGAGTATTTTTTTCTTCTAATCCTAATATTTCATGTATTATAATTCATTCTTCTTCAATAACATCTAGAAATCATTTTTTAAGCTTTTGGTTTGCTACTTTCTCACTTTCTTTGCAAATTTATGGCTAGACTATTGTAGTTAATCAAACAATAGTTCATGGTCTCTATATTTCTCATAAGAAGATAATTTAATGGGACAATTGTTTCCTTATAATTTACCATAGCTAAAATGGTTGCAATGTGTTTGCAAAAGGATTCTCTCATTTCAAAGTATATTATAGTTTCCAATATTTTGTACATAAGATATCCTAATTTCTTCTCCAAATCTAACAATACTCCCACCAATCAAGGAAGAGGCCAAATTTTATTTTCTTGTGCAAAATTTGACCAAATTCCATAAAACATAAGTCATTGTCTAAAAAAATGAGACAAATTTTAAGGTGCTTTATCACAATTTAATTCCTAGGATAGACCTTGAATTTCCCTTCACATGTATTAAAGTAGACTTCATAGCAATTGTAATAGCAATGTTGGAACTAACTATGATGATTGAAGTTGGAAGAATCATAAAAACTAGGGTGAGTTTCTCTAATGATCTAGTGTACATTTGGTTAAGTGCATGGATCTGTGACACAATTTTGGCTCTTAAGATGCGGCTTCTTTTTTTTCCTGAAATCAACAAAAATTGATTTGCACAAGAAAATGAAGATAGTTACATTTAAAATTTCAAGATGTAGCAAGAACAAAATTTTAAGTGCTCTGAGTCTAGTTTCTAAGCTACTAATTTTATTTTTAATTAATGAAGATTAAGGGTCTAAAAAGGGGGGGGGGCAAAATAGGTCCTTTTCTTATTAAAAAAATAGCATAGCACCTGAGGGATCCCCCTTTTTGATTAAGTTTTTTTTAGAATTTCAAAAATCCCAATGGTGAGAAATTTCCTAACACCATGTATTTTATCCTAGTTATTTGCATAATTTTTTTAATGAATATATAATATTTTATGAATACTCAAAGTGGACACATCCTGAAAAGCTAAAATTTGAGCATTCTCCCCCCTAAATTTTTTGAAAACTAATAAAAAATTGATTATTATTTCTTTCATCATGTGTAGAATGGAGTCTAGTTTCAAAAAAAATATTTTTTTTCACATTTTGATGAATGAGTAAAAATCTATCCTAAAACTAGCACATGTTTGTTTTTGACCAAAAAATTAGACATTTACAATAGAAGCCATGGATGAAGCTAAGAGAGAGGTCATTGCTATCATGGTTTTTTTATAAACTTGCATTGAAATACATGCAAATGAGATGGGGAGCACAGACAAAAATAGGAGGAAATTTGGTAAATCTTGTCAATTAACACATCCAAAGTAGGTCATTTGGAAAGTGCAAAATTTGGCACTCGCCAAATGGCACATCAAATTTGGT
Organism: Sequoia sempervirens; assembly: GCA_007258455.2. Lineage (NCBI taxonomy): Eukaryota > Viridiplantae > Streptophyta > Pinopsida > Cupressales > Cupressaceae > Sequoia > Sequoia sempervirens. Next base: position 475,033,586 of record VDFB02193867.1, on the reverse strand, counting down.
TAGCACCAAATGTGATTTTTCATTTGGAGAGTGCCAAATGACCTGCTTTGAAAAAACTTGAATTTCCCCTCTCTTTGGTCTATAACTTTGATAATGCTTAGAGTGCATAGTTTATGATCATAGATGGATAGTTGAGGTTTTACCTTTCATATGCTCTCTAACTCATTACCCTAACTAGATAACTCTTTATCCCTCTAAAGTCTCTCTCTCTAAGGTCTCACTCCCCCCATGCAACCTAGACTACTCTCTATCAGTCCAATCCCCTCTCTCAAGTTTCTTTCCCTCCCACCTAGGTACCTAAATAAATCTCTCACTCCAACCCCCTTTCTCGCTCTTCCTCTCTCTCTCTCACCCTTTGGTATTTTTGTCTCTCTTACTCCATCTCCCTCTCCTAGGTCATTATATTTCTCTCTCTCAAGTCTCTCCCTCCTACCCCCTCTCCCTCTCTTAGGTCTCTCACTCACTCCCTCTATCTCTCTCCCACTCCCTCTCTCTCACTCACTCTATCTATCTCCCTATCTCTCTCCCACTCTCTCTCTCATAGACACACTCTCTCTCTCTCACTCTTTCTCCCTCT
>VDFB02193867.1:474922057-475032909 GCA_007258455.2 Sequoia sempervirens | reverse complement strand
AAATTTAGGCCTAGTGGGACTCATTCGCCACTCTGGATGAATCTGTCCCATTTTTAGATGACTGTACTAGAGCTTATTTTAGCCAAATGGATCTCCAAATCTACAAAAAACTTTAGAAAACATGTACAATGGGACCCATTCACCACTAATGGTGAATTATTCGACTTTGGACTTTATAAAAACTAAAAAATGGAATCTCTAGCTTTCAAATTGCTCAATCTGCACCTCCAAGTGTCTGGATTTGAAATCGCCAAATTTGGGCCTATACGTGACTTTTTCTTGATATTTTTGGCTTGAATGATGAAGAGGTGACTTGAATAACTTTTCAACTTCATACTTAATGATTTCTAAGCTTCCAAGAGTCCTAAATCTACAAACACACAAGAAGAGAAGAGAAAATGTTGAACATTAGGGCATGGGGATTTTCCTTGGTCAAACCCCTTTGAGGTAATTAAAACAAATTGATGAAATAATGGAATGAAACATGAAAAATGGAATTTATTACCTTTCCATGATGAATTATCTTTAAATTATACAACAATACATGAATATTCAACCCTTGAATGCTTTAGAAAGCTAGATTGATGACTTCTAATGAAGAAGATATAATATGAATTAATGATGATAGATGTAAGAATGTTTTGTTAGATGTAAAATGAGGATAAAAACATTTATTTATAGAGAATTGTGCCTTAGTATCTTGATTATACCTCATCATAGGCCAACATATAGAAAAGTTAAAGTTAAAACCCAATTTTTCCTACTCAAACCCTAAAAATGACTCAAAATGGGACTCATTTGCCACTAATGGCGAATGGGTCCCACCTAGATGGGAATAATTTTCCACTAATGGTGAATGGGTCCCACAGGGGTCATTTTTGCTAGCTAGAATGTTGAGAAATAAGAAAATTGGGCTTATATGATGACTATGTCAGTTATTTGATCAAATTATGCCTTAGGATGCACAATATAGGTTAATAGGGGCTTATTAATGATGATGTAAATGTAAAATTTGTCTTGGGACTCAAAAATCAATGTGAAAGTGTGATTAAATACACTTTACAACACTAAAATGAGGTCCACATAGCCTAGGAATGCACAAGAACCAATCTGAATGTGCAAGACACATTACAACACTAGTTTAACATTAAGTTATAAGCCTTCTAGATTGATGTGATGATGTAGTTAAATACATATTATAATTTTGAATTAAGGGATAATAGGTTTATTAAGTTTGGAAAAGCGTGAAAGTTTGTTACAACACTTTACAACACCTTTACAAGATGTTGAAAGCATGCTATTTGATTTGCAAGGCTCCAAGACCTAGTGTGGATGCATAAAATTCCTCACAACACTAGATTGAGACCTCATTAAGTCCATTTCATCATGAATTAATCCCATGTCAAGCAAAAGGCCCTCTTTTCTATGACACATTACTATATAAAGGGTGAACAGTTTCCTTGGCATAGCGGGTTGTAGAATAGATGGAGTTGCAAGGTTTTCTTTCAAACTCTCAAAATCCTATTTACAATCCTCATTCCACTCAAAATGCACATCCTTTTTGAGGAGATGTGTGAAAGGTAATGTTCAATTAGCTAAGGATGCCACAAAACAATGGATGACTTGGATTCTTCCTTGTAACATGCACAATTGAGAAATGTTTCTAGGATGTGGCATGTTTATTATAGTATCAATTTTCTTTATGTCTACCCCTATGCCTCTGTGAGATATGATAAACCATAAAAGTTTTCCACTATCTACTCCAAAGACATAATTTTTTGGATTTAGTCTCATGTTATATTTCCACATCCATTCAAAGATCTTCCAAAGGAAATTCACATTGTCTTGTCTTGTTAATGATTTGGCTATGATGTCATCAACATAATCTTCAAAACATTTATGTATGTAATCATGAAATATCAATGTCATGGCTCGTTAGTAGGCTAAACCCATATTATTAAATCCAAATGGAATCATAACCCAAAAAAAGGTCCACGTAATGGTTGTGAATGATGTCTTATATTGATCTTGTGGGCTGATGAAGATTTGATTGTATCTAGAAAATCCATCCATGAATGACAACAAAGCATGTACCATAGTTGAATCCACTATCATGTCGATACTAGGAAGGGGAAAATCATCTTTTAAAGAGGATTTATTCAAGTTACAAAAATTCATAAACATCCTAATATGATTGCTAGGTTTTGTAACTGCGACAATGTTTGAGATCCAAGGAGAATAATCAATAATTCAAATGAAACCTACATCAAGGAATTTTTCAAGTTCTGATTTAACAAGCAAGGCTATTTTAGGATTCACTTCCGTACCTTTTGTTGAATAGGATTATCATTTTCAGCAAGGATGATGTTGTGGGTTACTATCTTTGGATCTATTCATGGCATGTTTGAATATTCTAAAGAAAAAAAATTAGGAAAGTCATGGAGCAAGGTTGTAGAATCCTCTTGTTCTTCATCATCAAGGCACTTCCCTATCTTAATGAATTTTTCTTTATCATCTATGTCCATTAGTATATCAATTGTATCTCCTAAGGGAAGCACATTGGACTTGGGAAATTCAGGGTCATATTGTTGCATGCTTGTGTCTTTCTCATTATTTTCAGTTTCTATATCTTTTTGCTTGGTACTGATCATAAAACAGGTAACTCTTTTCTCTAAAGGAATAGAAGATGTGTTATCATAAACACTTAATTTTTTTCAAAGCTTCATCATTTTCAAAGTACTCCCATGATGGTGGTAAATGCATATCAACTAATTCAATATGCTTTATTGTAAGATTGGTTCTTGGTTTGCATGTGATAGTGTTGATGTTTAGTGACGATCATTGATTTTCTTTTGTTGTCTTAGAAAAACAATATCTCAAACTAGTCTTTGTCTCATGTGTATTAGGTTCTATAGGAACTCTGATGCCTTGTTCATTCTTTTTGCATCCTTTACCACAGTATCCTGATTATTTCACAATTTCATAGCCTCGTCCATAAATTTTTTCCATTTCTTTTGGGTCAAATGATGGTTGTTGATAATCTATCTCATCAAAATTAGTTGTGTAAGTTGTATTTTCTTCCAAATTGGATGTGGTAGATGCTTGTGAAGGTTCTTCCAAATTCTAAGTTGACATAACTATGGGTTGTTCTTGTTTTTCATCCTCTTTTCTTGTGATTGTATACTCTCCCATAAATGAAAGTGTGAATTCCAATAAACCTCAATCATCACCTAGTAATTTGGACACTGGTTCTTCTTCTTGTTTGTTAGTCTTGATTGGTTCTATATTAGATGTTTGAATCAATGTGTTCACAAGATTTTTTATTCATTTTTCAAGTTGTAAGCAAATTTCAAGCTCAAGGTATATTTTAACTTGATAGAATTTGTTGTTATAGACATATTTCATTAGACAATGAAGGGTTGAAGGAACCACATGCATCTCATGAATAGATGGCCTCCCAAAAGAGGATTGTGTGAAAGATCATAAGGCATGACATGAATAGGAGTTTGCAAGGTAGCCTTTCTAATTGTAATAGGTAAGGTAATTACACTGAGCGGTTGCTTTGTGATATTGTCAAATCCCCTAATAGATAAGGAATTTGGTTTTATTTGTGATTCATCCACATTAAATCTATCTAGGAGTTTCACACTGCACACTTTAAGGGAAGATCCATTGTCAATAAGGGTCCTTTTGATGCCTATTCTATTTAATTGGGAATGATCATAAAGGCCTCATTTTTCTTCCTTAAGTCTAATGGAGGGCGCTCATGTTGATGGAATGTAATGTCTACATTAACTATATTAATTCCTTGTATTAGAGCTACCACATCATTTGCATTCATACCAGAAGGAATTGCTATTTGTTGCAATGCTATTTGAAGCATAGTTTGATAATTTGGTGAATTCTAAATTAGGTCCCAAAGGGATATCTTTTCAAAAGTATTCTTAAGTTGCTCAAGAAGATCATACTCCTTAGCGTGTGAAGTTAATCAAGGAGCACTAGGCAATATGGGATTGGGAAAAGGTAAGGAATTTGGGGTGGGTTGTTGTGGTTGTGGATTATTTATAGTGGTGTATGTATGAGAAACAATATTATAACTTGATTTCTGCAAGACATCATGCTTAGGTGGGTAAAGGGTAAACTCGGGTTTAGGTGGAGGTTGAGACTTATGTGAAGGTGGGTAAAGGATGAGTTGAGGTTGAATTACATTGATGTCTTTTGTTTTAGGTTTCTCATAACAAGACATAGTGGATGTTTTTTGTGAGATGAAATCCTAAAGGGCTTCATCTAACATGTCATATTCATGTCACGAGTAAAAAGTTTGAGAGGTAATTTATCTTTGGTTGGTTTGGATTTTTCATGAAAAACCTTAGTTGATGATCTTAATGAAAGGAAGTCTTGAAGGGATTCATCTAACATATCCAAGTCATCACTACTTAAAGGTTTGGATGAATATAGTTTTTCTATATTGAAGAATTGTTTTTATTGTTTCATTTGATGTTTTTAAAAAAAAAAATTATCTCATTTTCTAATGAATTTGATCTAAGTGAACTAGGAACTAATGTTGAAAATGAAAATTGTAAAAATCTAATGCTATCCTTAATGACCATGAAATTAAATGATGCTAGTTTTAATGATTTTAATGTAATAGAAAATAATTGAATTGAAACAAAAAAGTAATTGAGACAAATAGAATCTTAAAAATTAGAAACTAGATTTTAAACATAGTAATGCAAAATGTGCACTGGTACTAATTCACCTAGGATGGCGAATGAGTCCCAATAGGAGTATTTTAATATTTTTTGAGTTTTCTATTTTATTTTTATGTGTTTAATGTTGTACAATGCAGATCTAAAACACAGATGCAAAATTTTACTATTTTTCAATGAAATTAAGTGCAATAATACAAGCTAAATGAGCCTTTCACTAATGCGAATTTTGAAACCCTAGAATGAAATTCAAATAATGCAAAGTAGGCTAAATATTAGGATGTAATTTTCTCCAAATCAAAAATATGATAATTCTTAATGTAGGTTCACCAAAATGAAACAAATATTTTTGTGTGGGGGTCTCCCTTACACTTGTAGGGTTTTCCACCTAAAAGGAGAGAGGTACAAAAATATTAATGGCTCACTCAAGAAAAAACCCTTGAGATTCCAAATCAAAGGATATTGAAACATGTTAAAGGGGTTTTTCCTAAAGGATAAAAATTGATAATAGAGATTAACTACCAAATGCAAAATTTAGAAATTCAAGATGTTTGAAAACACAATGTGATATGCAAAAAGACCTAAATGACCTATAAAATGGTTTAAAAATTCAATCAAAATAGAATAGGAGAATAAAAAACTAAATGATGTCCACCTAGAATTCTCTAAATAACTAAAAATAGCTCTGAAAATATGGAAATGTTGACTTCTTGACCAACTGGGACTTATTCGCCAACCTAACCAAATAAGTCCCAAATCAGGCTTCCTACCTAGAAAACTGTTTCAAGAAAAAGGGTATTGGAATCTATAAATTGATATGACAAATACCCCTTGTGGGACTCATTCACCACTAATGGAGAATCGGTCCTCTTCCACTTTTAGAAAATCAAAATCACTAATCTATACTCCAACACCTACACTTTATTCCCAAATTGAAACCCAGGTTTGGTTCTACAAAAAAACCTACAAAATAGAATATAATTTGATTTCTAATGAGGGATTTTACTCAATCAAACCCATAGTTTATTATTTAAACCTTGAAAGAGATGATGAAATATGAAGAAAAAACCTAGCCCCAAGTGTGTCTGAGACTAGTAAATCTGAAGCAAGATGCAACCTATTCTAATATGCAAGAACAAGATGCATGAAAGAAACTTGAATGATGTAAGACTCACTCTAAGAGATCCTAAATCACCTTAAATGAATCTAAATGACATGCGAACCTTCGTTAGGATGAAGATAGCGAAACAATGGAAGATGGAATCACTTAGAAAATAAGTCGTTAGGTTGGGCTTGATGGCTAGATGCATCTCCCTAACCTAGAATTCTTGATGATTCTCCATAAGAATCGATGATCAATGCTTGAAAATGCTAGATATAGAATAAAAATGAGCTTTAAGACTTGGAAAACTCCTTGAATAAGCTTCAACTTTGCTGTAAAATGGACTTGTGAATGCTTTTGTGAAAAATATCCTTAATAGTTGACTTTTGAGTTTGTATAAAAATTGCTTAGATGTGTTGAAAAATGACCTAAAAACTTATATTTATAGGCATAAACACCTAATTGATCATTATTTAGAACTCAAAGGCTAACATCCACTAGAAATTTGAATTAAGTAGGTGAATTTCCTACTCAAACTTGAAAATGCCCCAAAAGGGACTCATTCACCACACTTAGCAAATGGGTCCCACTAGAGGGGATTCATTCACCCAAGGTGGTGAATGGGTCCCACTTAAGGTTTTTGAGGTGGATTTTTGGGATTTAAATGAATTAAGTGCTATTTGTTATGATTTATATAATTTTTGAGTGGAGTGCTATTTGTTGCATTCCTTATGTTTCATGGTGTAGTCTTCTTGTTTCGGGTGATACGTTTTAAGCTTTATGGTGACATTAGGTGTGATTTCCTTCTAGAACATGATCTATCTTAGCATATTATATCCTCTTAGTGGCTTGATGTGACAGACTACATCCTCTAAGTTGTGAATCCTCTTTTCTTTGATTGGTACCCTCTTAGAGACATTAGGCACAATTTTCCCTAAGTTAAAGACCTTACATGGGTTAAGCAAGACTCATTTAAATGTTCCCTACTATTGCATTTTCAATTTAAGTTATGCAGCCACCTTTCATAATGCATCTTGCATGCTTGTGGATCCATCTTGTTTGTTCATGAGTTCCAAGCATACAAAGCTTTGCTTGCCTCATGAATCTCGAAGTTCATTTTTGCATGACACCTTATCAAAGTTATCAAGAGATATAACTTTGGTATGGTTTGATAGGAAGCCCAACTGAGGCATGGGTTTCCCTTAGCCACTCATGTGTTTGTGTGAGAGCATACTGGCCATTTGTGTATGTGTTTCACCTTCTTGGATTACTCACCTAGTGGACAACTTGACTTTCTATTGCCTCAGAGTGAGCATGCATTTTTTTGAAAACAACCTAGATTTGATCCACATTGTGATGGGAAAATGGTTGAATCTTGATCCACCCCTCTTTTATTTTATTTTTATTTTTCTCTTTCTCTTTAGCAGTGTATTCTTGTTCCTTGTTATTTCTCTTTATATCATTTTCATGTATGTTATTTTGTGCCTATGTTGGTTTTCCATAAGACCTTGGTCTTGGGGGCTTGTGCAACCCTCTTGATCATGACCATCTTGTCTTACTAGCACTGGTACATTGGTACCCCTCTTGGTGTGCATTGATCTACTTTAGTGTGATTTGGAAGTAAGTTTGTCCTCTCACTAAAGTGGTCCAGCTAGATGTAATGATGGAAAAGTACACTATAACAAGGCATTGATTTAGCATTGTATATTTCTAACATATTCACATTAGGTCTTGGGCCCTTGTGAACTAAATTAACTTAATTGTACATTATTTAGAGTTTTGTAAAGTGTTGTAACATACTTTCACACTTTTCTAGGGTTTTACTAAATAATTGGGATTCTTTATCCTTTAATTGGCCTTATTTTATTTGGACACAAAAATTGTACACCTTTTTCCTTGCTTGATTTGGGAAAATTTGATGATAAATTCAACTTAATGAGGCCTTTATTTAGTGTTGTGAGGTGTTTTACACATCCACATTAGGTCTTGGACCCTTACAAATGCATTTATTGATGTCTTGTAATGGTGTTGTAAAGTGTTGTAAAATACTTTCACACTTCTCTAGACTTAATGAACCCATTTTCCCTTAATTCAACAATGTAAAATATATTTAATTGCATTATCACATTAATATAGAAGGCTTGTAAACTAAAATTAATTCTAATCTAGTGTTGTAATGTAAATTACACATTCACATTGGATGTTGTGCCTTTCTAGGCTAAGTGGACCTCATTTTAATGATGAAAAGTGTATTTAATCACACTTTCACATCAAATTTTGTGTCCCAAGCTCTAATTTACCCTCACATCATCATTAATAGGCTCATATGGCCCCATATTGTGCATCTTGAGGCATAATTTGATGAAATAATTGACAAAGTCACCATATAAACCTGATTTCCTTACTTCCTGATATTCTAGCTAGCAAAATGGCCCCTGTGGGACCCATTCCCCATTAGGGGAAAATGAGTCTAATCCAAGTGGGATATGTTCTCCCTTGATGGTGAATGAGTCCTATTTGAGTAATTTTTGAGGTTTGAGTGAGAAAAATTAGGTTTTAAGTTTAATTTTTCTTCATGTCAGCCTTCAAGATAAAATTAACGAGAAATTTAGGTGGATTTCATATAAATTCAAGCTTCTAAACTCTAAATAAAAACCAATTCATTATTCATCCATCATTCATCATGTTCTTAAGACAAGCAAGCTAGGGTTTTAGAATTTTAAGTCATCAAGATAGCTTTCTAAAGCATTCAAGGGCATAATCTTCATCTATTATAGAAATTCAAGATCAATCATCATGGTAAGGTACTAAATCCATTTTATGTTCATTCCTTATATTATTTCTTCATTTTTTTTTAATTACCTAAAAGGGTTTTGACTAAGGAAAACCCCCATGCCCTAACATCTAACATTTCTCCTTCTTTTCTTGTGTGTTTGAAAATTTAGATATCTTCAAAGAATATAAATCATAGAGGGATAAGTTGTAAAGTTTTTGAAGATATATCCTTGTTTATTAAGTCAAAATATCCACTAAAATTCACCTTTAGTGCCAAAAATAAAACTTTCAGAGGTAGACACCTATCAGGAGTTTAAGTGCAAACTGAGGGCTTCTATTTCCACTTTTTGATTTTCTGAAATTCAAAAGTGGACTAATTTTCCATTAATGGAAAATGAGTCCCACTACTAGGCTTGAAAAGTGTTCTCTACAATTTTGGATACCCATTTGTTCGAAACAGGCTTGAAGATATTTTCCCAGATCTGGGACTAATTCACTCAAAATGGTGAATGAGTCCTAGTATGCCAAATTTTTAGGATTAGTAGCATTTCATAATTCATTTCTAGTCTCCAACAAGTTATTAGGTGCACACATTCAGTTTCATTTATTTTTGTTACAGTTCACTTTCATTTCTAAGTCTTTTTACATATCACAATGTGTTTTCAAACAACTTGCATTCCTTAGGTTTTACGTTAATAATTCATTTCCCTTTTTATTTTATTAAATTTATACATTTCATTTAGAAATATTCCATCCATTCTTGTATTAATCTTGAGTGTAGACATTTCCCATTTTGGCCTACCTCTCTCTTTTTAGGTGAAAAACCCTATAAGTGTTAGGGAGTTTGTGGTGCCAAAATCTTTGTCCACATTTCGGTGAACTCAACTTTTGAATAGCCTCTTTTATGATTAGGAGTCCCTCCTCACCCTAGATCTAGCTTGCATTAACTTTTCACTAGGGTTTGCATTAGTTAATTTGCATCTAGGGTTTCCAAATTTTCCATTAGTGAAAGTGCATATAGGTTGCATTTTTGCATCTCAAATCATTAGAATTTTCTCCGCAATTGCATCTAAGTTTTGCATCATAGAGGTCAAAAAACATCAAAATCCCTTAGAAATTTCTAAAAAAAATTGAAAACCATTTCCATTGGGACTCATTCACCAGCTTGGGTGAATTAGTCCCATTCCACCCCTAAAACTTCCTTTTATAGTGATGAAAACCCTATTTCTACACTTATGTTTGCTCCCAATAACTATCTATATCAATTATCTAAGTTTCCATAACATGCACTTCATTAGATCTAGCTTAAATTACATCATTTCATGCATTGTTCAATTGCACAATATGTCATCTTTTAGGTTGTTGCATAATGTAATCAACAAATTTCATTGTTTCACATCTAAAAATTGCATATAAACATTTCACTTTGAGTCATTGTATTGCACTTTATTTACTTTCTCATGTTACCAAGTGTTCTCTTCAAGCATTCCATGTTTCTAGAAGATCAAGTGGCTTGTACGATTCTGGTTTTCATGGACATAATCTAGGACAACAAAGTAAAACATTTGATAAGCATGTTGCATACCCTCCTAGTACCTATCGGATTTGTAAGAATGTCATAACACCAGAGGATGCAAGTGTATATAATCATAAAAATCATACTTTTTCTTCACCCAATACCTCTCCTATCCATGACAAAGGTATCTTGGTGAAAGAAGATACAAGTATTGAGAGTATTGATTGTCCCTCTCCTCTTTTTCCTTGGGAAGACTTTAGAAAACAAGAGGATGAGATCATAGAAACATTTCTAAAAATCACCTTACCTAATCTCCCTAAACATAACAATAAATTTTTTCCTTCTTCTAATGTCCCTCCTCGATGCAAAGAGGATAGGTTGGTGTCAGAATATATACCTATTAAGAATTATGAGAAACTTGGTCCTCCCTTCCCTAATGATCCTACCATTTGGGATAGTTTAATTGACAATCATAGTGGTTCTTCTCCTATTGCCTCTCCTCCCTATGATGAAGTTAGTGGTGAACATATTACAAGCTCTCCTACTAGGGTAAATAATATGTGACAAGAGAATGCAACCTTAGACAATCAAGCAGATTATTTCTCTAATCTCCCAATTGTCGCTAACCAAGAAAATCCAATCATTGATCATTCCCCTACTAGCAACAAAGTCATTTTAGAAGAATCAACCCTCGCATGTCAAGAACATGTGGTTTGTAGTTCTCCTAAAAACTATCCTCCTAGGGATGATGTCATGATGAAAACTAAGGATAACATTGATAATAATATTATGCCCTTAGCAGAATATGAAGAGCCCATATTAGAATCTCATTCACTAAGGGATGTTAATATTATTCAACCTCAAGTCATCCTTTACCCCCATTCGCACAAACCTCAAACCCAAACTTTTCCTTTACTTTCCTAAGAATAATGTTTTAAACAATTGAGCCATACTACTGTTGCTTATACATATAACACTAGGAACAATCTATAACTACCACAACCAACCCCATCACCCTTATCTTTGAATAATCCTATCCTGCCTAAACCTATCTTACTAGGTCTTCCTCATGCAAAGGAGTATGATCTTTTCAAGCAACTTAAAAATACTCTTGCCAAAATATCATTGTGGGACCTAATTCAAAGTTCGCCTAATTATCACAGTATGCTTCAAACTTCCTTGCAACAAGTTCATATCCCTTCTAATGCACAAATGAATGACATAGAAGCCATCATTCAAGGAATAAACACTAACATTGTTTTCCACCAAAGTGAACTCCCCCCTTTGGAAGTGCATAAACAAAGTGAAGCTTTCATGACCATCACTCAATACAAACAAAAAGGGATAGAGAGAACTCTTTTAGATATTGGTTCTGCCCTTCATGTGTGTAGTGTGAGCCTTCTACAGAGGCTTGGAATTGATCAATCAAATATTCAACCTAATTTTTTAGCTCTTAAGGACTTTGACAATGTCAAAAATAAATTTATCAAGGTGATCATTTTACCTCTTATAGTTGGAGTGGCCACATTAAATACACCAATCCATGTTATGCCTCATGAACTTTCATGTAATCTTATCTTAGCTATACCATGGATTCATGCAATAAATGAGGTGTCATCCACTCTTCATCAAAAAATGAAATACATTTACAACAATAAAGTATACACCCTTACGCTGATCATGAACCTTATAGTGTTTTACAAGTTGAGAATAACAAAGAAAATCCCTTAAACACATCAAAATCAACTACACACATGGAACCCATACAACATAAAGATAAAAAAAACACATGAAGCTATTAGAAAATTATTGGGGTTCCTTAGATTTCACACCAACATTCATGGGTGAGTACATGTCAACACAAAACCTAGAAGACCTTTTGAAAGCATCCATCTCAACCACTTCATAAAATAAGACAAAAAATTACATAATAACCTTTAACAAAGTTGATCACCAAAAACCACCCAATCCAAAAGCAATGAAAAAACTATATGGACGAGGTTGTGAACTTATGAAACAACTTGGATTTTGTGGAAAAGGATGTGGTGCTAACGAACAAGGTATCTAGAACCTTATCGATCCTATCACACAAAAAAAACTCATGGTCTTCATTATTGTCCTTTGATATAAATCACCAAGCCTTCACTTAATATCAACACCATCACAAACAATTCATCAAAGAAAACCTTAACTGTAGTACATCCTGAACTAATTGAAACTAGTGGTTTTGATCATTCTCCTTTGCACGTAATCAAACAAAAAAATACACCTTGGGTTAATGTCAATGTCATCTTGCAAAATACTAATGAGTTGAATTCGTTAGATTTTACACCCTCCTGTACATGAGAGAACAAAATATCGCAATCTACAAAGTCTTGCGTAGATATGACAACTAATACTAAGCAAGATGTATCTTTGAAGCAAATCATAGGAACATCTTCTACCATTGATCAAGAGGGTATCTTGTTGAGACTTCTTCAAGATCACTTGATATCTCTCCCTCCTAGAACTTGAAAGAAATTTTATTATAAGACTTCATGTTGTGCATATCACATAGTTCATGGTCATTCCACCAATGAACATGTAAGGCTTAGATTCATAAAGTCAAACATCTTAGGAATGTAGTGCTCTTTCTTATGTGGGGCACTTCATTCCTCTAATTGGGTATGTGCAGGATCATGATGGGCCAAAAAGTGGCAATATGATGGGTATATGGCTAATGACTATTTTTTTACCCAAAATTGATGAAATGAAAAGGGTTTTTAAAGAAGATTCTCAGCTTTCCAATGATATAAATTATGCTTTACTTTGAATTTAATAAGTAATTATTATTCATTTTCTATTCAAATTATGACTAAAGTTTTGATTGATAGGCCGATTGAAAAACATATATAGCTTTCAAATGGTATCACATTTTTTGAATCCAAAAAATATGTCACATTCTATGCTTTGCATACTATAGGATTGAAAAAAGAAAAAATGAATTTCATGAATTTTTGGCCAAGTTAAGGTGGTCAGACACAAGTTTTTATATTTTTTAAAATTTGTAATAAAAAATTCATAATTAATTATTTACTTGGAAAAAAATTACAAAAAATATGCATCACATCGGGGCATGAGTCCTCTACTTATATCTAAAATATTATAAAAGAATATTATCATTTTATTGTGGTTAGGGTAGTTAGACAGACACCTTAGCATAGGGCTTTCTGAGTAAGCTCTCATGTCCTCTTCTTCTACTTTAAAGCAATTGCTCATAGTATGGTGTTAGAAACTACTTTAAATTGGGGGCATAAATTGACACTCATGTTTCATTGTGTGATTTTATTTTTTCTTGCAATTTCCTCTCTTGGAAACATTCAGTACAATGTCAACCAAGATGAGACCTTGCACTTGTCCTCTCTTGGAAACAAGATGAGACTGTTAACACTTTTCCTCTCTTGGATACATTAAGCATGATGTTCACTAAGATGAGACATTGCATGAACTAAGAAAAATCCCTTTAAACATTCCTTACACCATTTTGTATTTACAATCTCTATGGGTTTCAAGCAAAATTTTCATTGTAGTGCCTTATTAAAGTTACTAGGAGGTATAACTTTGGTATGGTTAAGTGGGAAGACCATTTTGAGGCATGAATTTCCCCATAGCCACCTGCGTGTGTGTGAGTGCATACCAACCATGAGTGTATGCATCTTACCCTTTTAGGACTTCTCACATGGTAGATAGCCAAGGGTTTCATTGCCTCAGAGTGACTATGAATTTTTGGGCAACAACCTAGATCTGATCCATAATGTGTTGGAAAAATGGCCGAAGCTTGATCCACCTCACTTTCATTTCTCTTCCTTATAGTTCTTTCCATTGCATGATCATGTATCTTGTTTCCCTGCAAATCATTCACCTTGTGCATGTCCTTTTGCAATTATGTTGGTTTGAATTAGGATCTTGGATCTTGGGGGCTTGCACAACTTCCTCTGATCTTTATCATCCTTTGTCACCCACATTGGTATGATTGGACTCCTCTTAAATGTCTACTTTAGTGTGAGTTTGAAGCAAGTTCATCCTCTCACTAAAGTGGGGGCTAAATGTCAACACAAAAAATGTACACCTTTTTCCTTTGTTGATTTGGGAATAATTGATGATAAATTAGACTTAATGAGGTCTTGATTTAGTGTTGTGAGGTTTTTTACATGTCCACATTAGGTCTTGGACCCTTACAAATGCATTTATTGATGTCTTGTAAAGGTGTTGTAAAGTGTTGTAAAAGACTTTCACACTTCTCTAGACTAAATGAGCCTATTTTCCCTTAATTCAATAATGTAAAATATATTTATTTAATTTCATTATCACATTAATCTAGAAGGATTGTAAATTAAAATTAATTCTAATCCAGTGTTGTAATGCATTTTACACATTCACATTGGATGTTGTGCCTTTCTAGGCTAAGTGGAGCTCATTTTAATGATGAAAAGTGTATTTAATCACACTTTCACATTGAATTTTGTGTCCTAAGCTCTAATTGACATTTACATCATCATTAATAGGATCCTATGGCCCAATATTGTGCATCCTAAGGCATAATTTTATGAAATAACTTACAAAGTCACCATACGAACCTAATTTCCTTACTTCTCATCATTCCACCTAGCGAAATGGTCCCCATTCGCAATTAGGGGAAAATGGGTCCCATCCAAGCGGGATCCATTCACCATTGATGGTGAATGAGTTCAATTTGAGTCATTTTCAAGGTTTGAGTAGGAAAAAATAAGTTTTAAGTTTAATATTTCTTCATGTTGGGCTTGGGGATAAAATTAACGAGAAAATTAGGTGGATTTCCTATAAATACAAGATTCTAAACCCTAAATAAGAACCAATTCATCATGTTCTTAAGACAAGAAAGCTAGGGTTTTAGCATTTTAAGTCATCAAGATAACTTTATAAATCATTCAAGGGTACAATCTTCATCTATTGTTGTAGAAATTCAAGATCAATCATCATGGAAAGGTACTAATTACATTATTTCATGTTCATGCTTCATGGCCTTAACTTCTACCCACTTAGTTATATAATCAATGAATACTAAGATATAGGACTTACCATTCGATGGAGGATCAATGGGTCCTACAAAGTCTAATCCCCATTTTTCAAATGGAGTGATTACTGCCTGAGGGTAAAGGGGAATCTCATTAAATTTGGTTGGCTTGCCCATCCTTTGACATCTATCACACTTTCTTGTATATCTCCTTGCATCCTTGTGGAGTGTTGGCCAGTAATATCCTATATTTAGAATCTTCATTGTTGTTATCTTGGCTACAAAATTTCCTCCACATGGTTCATTGTGGCATGCATGCAAAATCTCATATGTCTCATCTTCCCTCACACATCTCCTAATGACATGGTATGGTCTAGTATAAAATAAACATCCTACAATCCATGAAAAAGGAAATGATTTTTCAATGAGCATCCTTCTCTCTTTTAGAGAGAAGTGAGGAGGAACTCTCCTTGTCACCGGATAGTTAGCTATGTCAGCATACTAGGGTGTTTTCAAACTAATGGAAAGTAAGTGCTCATCAGGGAAAGATTCATCTATGACCTGATTATCCTCTAATATAGTTAGTCATGAAAGAAATTTTGCAACAACATTGTCTTTCCCTAGTTTATCTACAATGGTTATGTCAAACTCTTGCATCAACAATTACCATTTTGCTAACCTACCTGGTATCAAAGGTTTTTTCATGAGATACCGAATGGATGCATGATCTATGTGTACAAAGATTTGGTAACCTATTATGTAGTGCTTGAATTTGTTGAGGGCATAGATTAATCCCAACATTTCCTTTTTTGTCACTGTATAGTTGAATTTATCTCCTTGCAAGTTTTTGCTAACAAAATAAATAGCATTTTCAATAGCTCTTTCTTTTTTTCCTAAGACTACTCCTATGGCATAGTTTGATGCATCTATATGAATGTGGAAAGGAAGTTCCCATTTAGGACCTTTGACCATAGGAGCATGAGTCAAAGTTGCCTTCAAATCAAAAAATGTCTTGTCATAGTCTTTAGTCCACTAAAATTTAGCATCTTTAGTGAGAAGAGTATACAATGGTGCTGCTATTTTGGTAAAATCCTTGATGAAACACCTATAGTAGCCTACATGGCCCAAGAAACTCCTAACATATATATGTTTTGCAGGTGTAGGCAGATTTGTGATCACCTCAATCTTTGTAAGATATACTTGAATTCCTTTGTGAGAAATGTAGTGGCCAAGGAATATACCTTACTACATCATCATGAAGCACTTTATACTATTTAGAGATAGATTGTGGTCTTCACATCTATGTAGAAATCTCCTAAGATTCTCCAATGCTTCATTGAAATCAACACCATAGGTGGTAAAATCATACATATAAATTTTCATGCAATAAATGTGCTAATGACTACCCTCTGAAAGGTTGCAGGTGCATTGCATAAGCCAAATGGAAGTACTGAGTAGGAATAGGTACCCCATGGATAGGTAAATGTGGTATTCTCTTGGTCCTTAGGTGCAATATGGATATAGTTACACCCACTGAATCCATCTAGAAAAGGAAAGTGTTGCTTTCCTACAAGTGAGTCTAGAACTTGATCAATGAAAGGTAAGGAAAAATGGTATTTTTTGGTGGCAGCATTGAGCTCTCTATAATCAACACAAACTCCCCACTTCCCTCCCTTTTTGGGCACAATCACCAATTGGGACACCCACTAGCTATCTGAAATGGAGTAGATGAATCTTTCGTCTAGTAATTTTTTTAGTTCTCCTTTTACAATTTCTCGTAATGTAGGGTTAATTCATCTTTTTGGATGACTCACTGGTGTATATTCATCTCTAATGTAAATTCTATGAGCGCAAAGCTTAGGGTCTAATCCCTTCATATCATGATAGCCCCACACAAATGCATGATGTTGGGTTCTTAGTAAGTTTGTCAATGACAACTACTTTTCTTTGCTCAATTTACTATTGATGTGCAAATATTTTCCTTCTGTCACTTGCACTTGTGTAGTTATCTTTACCATAGTTGTTTCACTAATGATTGGTACCTTAAGTTCATGTGGCAACAATGTATGATACATACCTAATACTACAGGAAGTTTGGCTATAGGAAGAGTGGTTGCAGGAAGAGTAGGAAAAAGTGTCCTAATTGGAGTAGCAAAATGAGAGGATGATGCTTCATCCACTACAAAATGATTACTGAATTATGTTAGACAATACTACATCTTCATCTTGAAGTTGCATAAAAGATCTTCTACCTCACATCATAAGTTGTGCCACATAATTAACTTTACCAGCCTTTTCACCAACATGTGGCCATACAAGATTATCCATGTCATGGGATGGTTGAGCAGGAGAGTAGATAACAAGATTTTGGTGTTCTTTACATCAAAAATGGTCACGTCTCCTTTCCTACATCTAATATATGTGTCTTTTGTTGCTAACCATGGCCTTCCAAGAATGATAGGGTACCTTCCTAGTGTGGCTTTAAGAGAAAGAATCATGAAATCTGTTGGGTACTCCCATGAGTCCAAAGTTACCACAAGGTCCTCTACTACACCATCAAGTTTAACAATTGAACTATCAACAAGCTACAAGATAGTAGGAGTAGGTCTCATTATTGCAAAATTTAATTGCTATAGAATATCCTTGTTCATTACATTTATTGTTTCTCCTAAGTCAATCATAGCATTCTTTATCTGGATCCCATTTATAACAACTCCTACCACATGACTCCTTGGATCATTATATTTGGGAACAATCACTCTCCCAAGCATGATGTCACCTAGTTTCCCCACCACATGAATTATAGTGGGGTCTTTCTTCTTCTTTCCTGGCTTCTTAAGGCATTCTTCCTTTATTTCCTTATCATAGATTGGAACATCTTTTATGGCCTGAAATAGAGGTTTTTGGACACATATATGCTTCAACTGATCTACAATGTCAAAATTTGTGTCCTTTTCTTCCTTTTCTTTCACAATTTCCAACCTTTGAGGAAATGGGGGTGTTTGTGCAGTCTGCTTGACTGAGACTGGTTCAAGATCCCTAGGTGCCCTGGGTTGAATCAAGGTATTAAGAGGCTCCTCTTCTTCCACATGAAGCTCAGTGATAATGGGTGTGGAAGAAGTTGGCAAGGTAGTTCCTAAATGTAAGTGGATGTCACTTACACTCACATTATATTTGGGGAATTTTTTTGGATCAATAGAGTATACTAGATGTTGTTGTGGTTTCTTATTTGGGTTGGTTGTGGGTTGAGTGGGTAGCTAAGTAGCTTTAGGTGTATTTGAACTTGAACTAGTAGGAGGAGGCATTATAGTAGGTTGTTGGGGCTGAGAAGGTCATTGCATGTAACTATTTGTCTAGTTTGGTCATTATTGTCCTCCCCTACATTGATTTTTTGCTACCAATTTCCTGGAGGTGGCTACCAATTTCCCTAAGGTTGCTACCACTTGGGCAGAGAGTTTTGGTGATTAGTCTAGGCATTTGAGGGGTTACCCCAAGGTTGTGGTGGATATCCTCCATAGTTGGATGGATATGGGGGTTGCCATTGGTTACTAGATGAATAGGAATTGAAATATGGCCCAACAAAAGAGAGTGGATCTAGTGGCATACCTTTTCTTGGAGCCCATGGCCTCCTTTGTGTAATGTATTAGACTTGGCCATCTTCACCCTAAATTGGCTTGAGCTCAGGTGGAATCTACTTGCTTTCAATATTAGCTATCATTCTACATGTGCACTCCTTCTTCTTTTGTCTAAAATTGGGGCAATACTTTTCCAATGTTGCATTTGCCTCCTCTTGTTTCCTTTTAGCCTGAAGTGTATCCAACTAAGTAGCTAGATTCTTTATAATGTCTTGCTTGAAGTCTTCCAACAAGTGATTAATCCCCATTCTTGAAACTCCATTAGTAGATGAATTACCCATAGAAGATTGATAAACTCTCCCTTTCTTTGAAGTTTCCCTAGATTAGTTATGACATAACTATCCTCCCAAGGAACTTGGGAGATATCTCCTCCCATCAAGTCTAAGGCATTAATGCAGCTGTCATTAATTCCTCTTAGGAAAAGTAGCTTTTGTGATTCTTCGTTAAGTGTATGGTGTGGATATTTCTATAGACAAAACAAAAAACTTTCAATGTAACCCTCTAGGCTCTCATCTTCCTTTTGTTGCATCTTGAAAATCTTATCTCCTCTCATGTCACTACCCCTACAATATTCCTTGTATTTCTCAAGGAACTTTGTCTTCATGTCCTCCCAATTCTCCATAGTATTTATGCCTAGGCTCATGAACCATCTTAATGTAGCTTCTTTCAATGTGGTAGGAAATAGCTTAAGCCTATGGGCATCAGTGGTATAGTCACAACTCCTATAGAGTATATCAAACTTGAATAAGAAAGTATCAAGATCTTTTGTGTCAAGTCCATTAAACTTAGGAAGGATTGAAGCAGGGATATTTTTGAGGTTGTCAACTTCATTTTGATGGGAAATGAGGAAAGGAAAATCTAGTTGGTTAGGTCTTTTCATATTTTCATCACCCATGCTTGCTTGATGTAGTTCCAAAGAAAAGGGATTCTCAAGCTAATTTCTTTTTTCAGAGGAAATTTTAGAACTGGTCAAACTGCAAAATGCATCAGAAAATGGGTGTGGATCTTCTTCTTCTTCTCTTGGCTAGTTCTAATACTCAACTAGCTAGAATGGATCAGAATTATTAGGAATTAATCTCCCATGAGAATCTATCCTCCATCCTCTATGCATATGGTATCAACTCACTATTAGCCAACTCATACAAAAAAATGGAAAAAGAATGGTGGATCATTACTTTCCTAAATGAGGGGTATACTAAAAATAGACTTTCAAAAATACTACAGTAAGAAAACTATCAATGACTCCAAAGAACTCCCTAGTTTGACACCATCCTCAGCAATAGTGCCAAAAATGTTGGCCTCCTACAATGATCTAACAACTAATCCCTTACAGTTTTGATTCAGAGATTGGACATCTAATCTGAATAGCTATTTCAATCATCATGAAGGTGCATTTAACTTGTCAACCCAGGGATGTGAACTTGAAATGGGTCATCATAGTAACTGCACTAAGGATCCAAAGTAGCCATATTCATTCTACAACTAAGAAAAACAAAATGTTGAGGGTAAATTGCTTAGAAAGAAATGACACAAGTTTTGAGCATCAACCAACAACTAAACTAAGCTGAAATGCATGACATAAATGAAAATCTAAGCAAACAAACAAGAAACTACAATGTCTACTTTGGCTACAAGAATAGTCACAAAATGGAATTCTAGTAGCTATAGGAGCAATTAGTGCCATATTTTTAAATAATTACTAAACATAAAGTAACAACTAAGCTAAAGGATAGAATGCTCACCAAGTGGGCCCCCTTGGATGAGTATTCCTTAACACAAATATAAATTCAGATGCACGAGATTATAAATTCATTTTATTCATTGGAAAACAATAGTATAATAGAGCATCATGATTATATTACTAAAAACTAAGAATGCGAATACATCATCAAATTAAGCAACCTCATTCAAAGGAGCATCCAAGTCTTATTTATAGAGAAAAAAGATATTAACTAATCACCTAGCATGGTGGTCAACTCCAATAGATTAGGAGGATGCCACTTTAGGGAAAGCATGAAAAGTGGAGGGGCAGTTATACATGCGTGGAGTCTGGTCAGACATGCTTGCCTCAATGTAGATTTACCATAACAGTAATGCCTATATTCGCTCAATAGACAATTAAGACCATTTACAAGGAGGTTACAACTTTTATTTGAATGATGATTTTTTGACCTTTGTATGACCACTTGGTAGAATCTTCTTTAATTGTTTAGGTGGCTAATTATATTTGCAAAAAAATATTAGTATGCACAACAATTGTCTATCCATAATTATCTTAAAGTAGCATTCATTAATCCACATGTAAAATCAACACAGATAGTTCATATAGCATGTCAATGTCATTAAATATTGTAAAAATAAGCTTAGGCCCAATGTCTATGGTTTTGAGGAAATATCATAAAAAAATCAACATCCAAGCATCAAAGACTATGACAACTATGGAAAAGAGACAATAAACTTCTATCAAAATTGAGTCATAAACTAGACTCATCAAGGAAATTGCATCAAATTGAGCTATCCTACTCACCACAAATTAAGTGAGATTATAATTTTCTTTGTGCAAACTTTCCTCCCATATTCCATACATCTTTTTTGTGTTTATGTGGAATACAATATTGGGTATGTGTAGGATCATGATCGGCCAAAAAGTGGTGATATGATGAGTATGTGTAGGGTGTGGCTAATGACTCTTTTTCAACACAAAATGATTAAATGAAAAGGGTTTTTAAAAAATATTCTCAGATTTCCACCAATATAAATCATTCTTTACTTTGAATTTTATAAATAATTATTATTCATTTTCTATTTGAATTACAACTAAAGTCTTGATTAATAGGCTAATTGAAAAACATCTATAGCTTTTAAATGATATCACATTTTTTGAGTCTAAAACATGTATCACATTCTATGCTTCACGTACTATAGGATTAAAAAAAATTGAATTTCATGAAGTTTTGACCAAGTTAAGGTGGTTAGACATACGAGTTTTTATATTTTTTAAAAGTTGTAATAAAAAAATCATAATTAATTATTTACTTGGAAAAAAATTATAAAAAAATATGCATCACATCAAGACATGAGTCCTCTACTTATATCTTAAATATTATACAAAAATATTATCATTTTATTGTGGTTAGGGTGGTCAAATAGACACCTACTTATTTTTTCCCTGAAATTTAAGTACTACTGCATTAAAATTTCAAACTTTCACCAAATAGAGATTATAATTTTCTTTGTGAAAACTTTCCTCCCATATTCCATACATCTTTTTTGTGTTTATGTGGAATACAATATTGGGTATGTGTAGGATCATGATCGGCCAAAAAGTGGTGATATGATGAGTATGTGTAGGGTGTGGCTAATGACTCTTTTTCAACACAAAATGATTAAATGAAAAGGGTTTTTAAAAAATATTCTTAGATTTCCACCAATATAAATCATTCTTTACTTTGAATTTTATAAATAATTATTATTCATTTTCTATTTGAATTACAACTAAAGTCTTGATTAATAGGCTAATTGAAAAACATCTATAGCTTTTAAATGATATCACATTTTTGAGTCTAAAACATGTATCACATTCTATGCTTCACGTACTATAGGATTAAAAAAAATTGAATTTCATGAAGTTTTGACCAAGTTAAGGTGGTTAGACATACGAGTTTTTATATTTTTTAAAAGTTGTAATAAAAAAATCATAATTAATTATTTACTTGGAAAAATTATAAAAAAATATGCATCACATCAAGACATGAGTCCTTACTTATATCTAAATATTATACAAAAATATTATCATTTTATTGTGGTTAAGTGGTCAAAACGCACACCTACTTATTTTTTTCCCGAATTTAAGTACTCAACATTCAAATTTCAATTTTCAACTAAATAGATTTATTTTTTAAAATAAACCTAGTAGTTTAGTTTTAAAAACTAAATTCAATTTGCTACAGATTCTATTCTTACATATTTTTTAAATAATATAGATAACTTATTCAAAATTTTAAATCAATTTTCCTAACTCTGATTTTTTTTGAATTTTTCACCACTTAAGGGCATGTTTTCTCCATGATGATCCTGCACATACCTTATTATAGATGAAATCAAGAGAAGGATGAAGATGAGGTGCATGCATTTATTTATCTTTATCAATGCTTACCATAATATTTACCCTTTCTCACTATTGGAAATAAGCCACACCCAAACTAATGATGGGTTGGCCATAGAGGGGCCGGTAACTCAGTTAATAGAGCACTCCAATAGGAAATGGAAGGTCCTAGGTTCAAGTCCTAGTTGTTCCATATGAGTTATAGCTCAACAACTAGTAAAATCATATGGTGGATGGACATGGATAAAGACATATATTCCTAAATATAACAATCATACAATTGATATAGAGAAACACAAACACAAAATCTTCAAGTGTTGCAGAAAAAGTTTCATTCATCTTCATACAAATGAGTACACATTATTAACATAGTTTAAATGATACAAATTTCACATACTTCTATTCATGATCACTTGATCATATAAACATCTTGATGCTACCCTTGACCTACATATTTTGTAATTCTTTCACAAGAGGTGACTTGGCACTAAGGAAGAAGCTTCAACATGACTTGTATACTTACCTCCTTTGTGCAACCTCATCATTAGGTGCTTAAGCATATTCGTGTACTCTCCTCCATCAATAGGCCCTAGAGTGGTGGAAAAAATAAGTAGCATGAGTGTGAAGCTTCTTATTTGCATCCCTTCTAATGACCAACACCATTTTTGGAGGCATATCTACTACATTCAAGCAAGTAGTTCCAATCAACATACAAGGAAGTGTTAAAAGTTAAGAATTTCTATAAAATCAACTTCCTTTCCTTCTCAATGCAGTTTCCTCCACCAACACTCTCAATAGATGCATATTCATGTTCCTACATAGCCTCTTTTATTCACCCATGCATACATTTGACTACTCCCAACTAGCTACCAAACATTTTGGAATAGTCAAGTTTCCTTTCTAGTTACTTTCATGATCTCCACATAGGCAACCCATCCATAGTTCAAGGCTTTAAATTGTCCCTTTGACTTGGGTTTCACATTATGTTTTTAAGCATTATCACAATCAGCTTATAGTTGGAATTTATATACAAGTTAATATTTTTTTACCTAGGTTATTTTTTTACTTATGATCATTAGCATTTATTATTAGCCTTGACTTTTTTCTGGCTATTAGAAGTTTTTTCTTAACTGTTAGGTTTGATATAATGTTAGATATCTTCTAATTGCTTGTAAGGGGTTTATTTTAATTTTTGCATAACTTGCAAATGAAGAATAAATTTTTTGAGTGTAAATAGTCAATACAAATATGGTTCCATCCTTGACATTTTGACATCAATAAATTTTTAGTTTAGTGATATTTAATATCATTTTCAATCCTTTGAAGTCATAATTGTTTAAGATAATTTTTATGGGGCATAACTTTCAGCCTGCTTATATAGTTTTTACGAACTTTTTTAAATTTTGTGAATATGGATGATTAACATAATCAAATGTAAATTAAATTAACTAAGAAAGAATGTAAATGAACATATTAAACCTATGAATGGGAGATATACCTATGCTAAACAAGGATTAGTCAAGTTAGCACATATAAATCACATTCCCTATGAAATTCTTGAAGACACAAAGCATGTAAACAATCAAAGAAAAGCATGAAACAATAAACAATGCATAATGGAAACCTAGCTTAATACTTCAAACCTCAATCCCATAGGGGGATTAGTGCTATTCTGATGTGGAACATTGGCCCTTTCCCAATCCCTTCTTGAATAAGCTTCAAGATTTATTGTCCAAAGTGATGAAATTGATGCAATGGTGATAGAACTAAGCCAAAGTGATAAAGAAAGCATGTGATTGTGGATGAAAATGGATTTGATAAATGGAAATTTCCCTCAAAGAAAATGATAGCAATTGGATGATTGATGGATTAAAATGAGTATAATGACTTTGCATGAAAAGGTGGATCCATATTCAATAGAGGAAGCCTCTATTTATAGGAAAGAAGGGTTGAAAATGGGAAAATTTGAGCAATGTGGGACTAATATGGGAACCAATAGCTTTGTGACACTTATCACAAGGATAATGAAATCCATGGGGATATGTTCTCAAACATGTGTGAACACATTTTGTGAGAATTGATGAGTTAAGGCATGTAGGTGAGAATGTAAGGGAATGTAAGAGAATTTAAGGAAAATGGTTGGGGGTGTAAGATGGATAAGTGCCCTTGTAAGAGACAAGATGACATGTAAGAAGAAATGAATGCCCTTGTATGAGGCATTAAAATCCTTTGTAAGAGGCTTTTAAAGCCTTTGGAGGGAAATTAATAAATGGGTAGTTGAGAGAATATTCTCAAAGAATATGCCTTTGTGAGGGAAAATAGGCTAATTATTAAATAAAAGAAATGAATTTCATCTACAACTTGGTTAAAAAACCATGGGTTTATTTGAACAATGTGAAGTTAAAAGCTAGAGAATTGGATAATAGAGATTAGGAGGTAGCTTAAAGTTAATTAATTCAAAATTAATAATCTTAGGAAAGTTGGGGTATTTATGACATTTATTTAAATAATTAGATTTTTTTAATCAAATGAGAGGACATGATGGTTTTAATTAAATAATTTGATTTATTTAATTAAATGGGATGAACGTTAGTGAGAAGAAGATGAATTAATCTGATAAACATAATTATTTGATTAATAGGTGAAAGTGATGAATTTAATTAAACAATATAGATTATTTAATTAAATGGTTAGTCTGAAGTTATTTAGGAGGAAATGATGTTAATTTATCAGATTCAAGTGCGTAATACTAGTCTGGACTATTTAAGTGTCTACAAAACCATATTCCAATGAGATTCTTGCAATTACTTAATAAAACTTAATGAAACACAAAATATCAAAGGTAATTAAATTCAAAGTCTAATTAACAAATGAAAATCTCAATACCATTGGGGGATTAGTGTTGAATCAAATGTAGAGTACTTAGATTCAAGCGTAATCCATGGTTTATGATTGATAAGCTTTGACAAATGTTGATTATAGTGATTCACAAGATGCAATTAGCTCAAAAGGTAAATGATGAGTATGAAATCCTACATTATAAGTTTGTTTAAATGATTGTGAATGTTAAATCATGTAAAATGAAGACTATATATAGATGTTTGGAATGAACTAATGGTTTAGATAGAATTATCTAATCAATGAATGAAATTGAAGGAGAGACTTGTGAATTACGTGTCTATCAAATTATTCTAAGTGATAGAGTGGATTATTTTACCTTTAAATTCATTTTTAAAGGGTGAAAGTTATGAAAAAGTAACATTTTGTTTTAAGATCCCATTGTTTTTTTTTAGAAAACTTTAGAATCTAATTGTGTGATTGGATCAACCAAATTTCATTAAGAAGGAAATTAGTTTTATAATAGTTAAAAAGGATGGAAAATTCCTATCCAATGATAAAGTGAGTAGGGTAGTTTATTTTCTAGCTTTTTATTATGATGTTGATTACCTAATAGTTTTATGTTTGTTCCTCAAGCATAATTTGAGTATTTTTTTCTTCTAATCCTAATATTTCATGTATTATAATTCATTCTTCTTCAATAACATCTAGAAATCATTTTTTAAGCTTTTGGTTTGCTACTTTCTCACTTTCTTTGCAAATTTATGGCTAGACTATTGTAGTTAATCAAACAATAGTTCATGGTCTCTATATTTCTCATAAGAAGATAATTTAATGGGACAATTGTTTCCTTATAATTTACCATAGCTAAAATGGTTGCAATGTGTTTGCAAAAGGATTCTCTCATTTCAAAGTATATTATAGTTTCCAATATTTTGTACATAAGATATCCTAATTTCTTCTCCAAATCTAACAATACTCCCACCAATCAAGGAAGAGGCCAAATTTTATTTTCTTGTGCAAAATTTGACCAAATTCCATAAAACATAAGTCATTGTCTAAAAAAATGAGACAAATTTTAAGGTGCTTTATCACAATTTAATTCCTAGGATAGACCTTGAATTTCCCTTCACATGTATTAAAGTAGACTTCATAGCAATTGTAATAGCAATGTTGGAACTAACTATGATGATTGAAGTTGGAAGAATCATAAAAACTAGGGTGAGTTTCTCTAATGATCTAGTGTACATTTGGTTAAGTGCATGGATCTGTGACACAATTTTGGCTCTTAAGATGCGGCTTCTTTTTTTTCCTGAAATCAACAAAAATTGATTTGCACAAGAAAATGAAGATAGTTACATTTAAAATTTCAAGATGTAGCAAGAACAAAATTTTAAGTGCTCTGAGTCTAGTTTCTAAGCTACTAATTTTATTTTTAATTAATGAAGATTAAGGGTCTAAAAAGGGGGGGGGGCAAAATAGGTCCTTTTCTTATTAAAAAAATAGCATAGCACCTGAGGGATCCCCCTTTTTGATTAAGTTTTTTTTAGAATTTCAAAAATCCCAATGGTGAGAAATTTCCTAACACCATGTATTTTATCCTAGTTATTTGCATAATTTTTTTAATGAATATATAATATTTTATGAATACTCAAAGTGGACACATCCTGAAAAGCTAAAATTTGAGCATTCTCCCCCCTAAATTTTTTGAAAACTAATAAAAAATTGATTATTATTTCTTTCATCATGTGTAGAATGGAGTCTAGTTTCAAAAAAAATATTTTTTTTCACATTTTGATGAATGAGTAAAAATCTATCCTAAAACTAGCACATGTTTGTTTTTGACCAAAAAATTAGACATTTACAATAGAAGCCATGGATGAAGCTAAGAGAGAGGTCATTGCTATCATGGTTTTTTTATAAACTTGCATTGAAATACATGCAAATGAGATGGGGAGCACAGACAAAAATAGGAGGAAATTTGGTAAATCTTGTCAATTAACACATCCAAAGTAGGTCATTTGGAAAGTGCAAAATTTGGCACTCGCCAAATGGCACATCAAATTTGGTTAGCACCAAATGTGATTTTTCATTTGGAGAGTGCCAAATGACCTGCTTTGAAAAAACTTGAATTTCCCCTCTCTTTGGTCTATAACTTTGATAATGCTTAGAGTGCATAGTTTATGATCATAGATGGATAGTTGAGGTTTTACCTTTCATATGCTCTCTAACTCATTACCCTAACTAGATAACTCTTTATCCCTCTAAAGTCTCTCTCTCTAAGGTCTCACTCCCCCCATGCAACCTAGACTACTCTCTATCAGTCCAATCCCCTCTCTCAAGTTTCTTTCCCTCCCACCTAGGTACCTAAATAAATCTCTCACTCCAACCCCCTTTCTCGCTCTTCCTCTCTCTCTCTCACCCTTTGGTATTTTTGTCTCTCTTACTCCATCTCCCTCTCCTAGGTCATTATATTTCTCTCTCTCAAGTCTCTCCCTCCTACCCCCTCTCCCTCTCTTAGGTCTCTCACTCACTCCCTCTATCTCTCTCCCACTCCCTCTCTCTCACTCACTCTATCTATCTCCCTATCTCTCTCCCACTCTCTCTCTCATAGACACACTCTCTCTCTCTCACTCTTTCTCCCTCTATCATGTCTCTCCCTCCCACCCCCTTTCCCCCCTCTCTCTCAATAATCTCCCACCTACCCTCTCTCTCTCTCTCCCTCTCTCTCTCTCTCTCTCTCCCACTTTGTCTCTCTCCCTTTGTCTTAGGTCTCTCCCTCCCACCCCCTCTCCCTTTGTCTCTCTCTCAAGTATCTCTATCCTACCCCCTCTCCCTCTCTCTCTTTTCAAGTCTCCCCCTCCTACCCCATCTCCCTATCACAGTCACTCCCTCTATCTCTCTTCCACTCCCTCCCTCTCTCACTCCTTGTATCTCCCTCCCTCCTCCTCTCCTCTCTCTCAAATATCTCCCTCCCACCACCTCTCTCTCTCAAGTTCATCTCTCTCTCATTCCCTCTATCTATCTCCCACTCTATCTCCCTCTCCTTCTCCCTATCTCTCAAGTCTCGCCCTCCCACCCCTTCTCCCTCCCTCTCTCTCTAAAGTATCTCCCTCCGCCCCTCTATCTCTATTTGTCTATCTCTCACTCCTCCATCTCTCTCCACACCATCTTCTCTCTCACTCCCTCTATCTATCTCCCTCTCTCTTAAGTATATCCCTTCCACCCCCTCTCACTCTCTCTCTCCCTCTCTCTTAGGTATCTCCCACCACCCCCTCTCTCTCTCACTCCCTCCATCTCTCTCCCATCCCTCGATCCTGAGTACTCCCTCTCCCTCCTACCCCCTCTCCCTCTCTCAAGTCTCTCTCTCATCCCTCTATATCCCACTCCCTATCTCTCCTACTCTCTTAGGACTCTCCATCATATCCCCTCTCTCCCAATTTGTCTTCATATCCTTCTCTCTCAAGTGTCTCCCTCCCACCCTCTCTTCCTCTCCCTCTCTCTTAGGTTTCTCCCTCCTACCCCCTCTCCCTCTCTCTCTCTCTCCCAAGTCTCTCCCTCTCCCTCTCTCTTAGGTTTATCCTTCCCACCCCCTCTCTCTCTCCCTCTCTTTTTCCCACTCCCTCTCTCTCTCACTCCCTCTATCTCTCTCCCACTCTATCTTTCTCCCTCTTTCTCAAGTCTATCCCTCCCACCCCCTCTCTCTCTCTCAATTAACTTTGTCCTACCCCCTCTCCCTCTCTCTCTTTGTCAAGTCTTCCCCTCCTACTCCCTCTCCCTCTCACAATCACTCCCTCCATCTCTCTTCCACTCCCTCTCTCTCTCACTCCCTCTATCTCTCTCCCTCTCCCTCTCCATCTCTCTCAATTATCTCCCTCCCAACACCTCTCCCTCTCTCTCTCTCAAGTCCCTTCTCTCTCATTCCCTATATCTCTCTCCCACTCTCTCTACCTCCCACCCCCTCCCTCTCCTTCTCTCTCTCTCAAGTCTTTCCCTCCTACCCCCTCTCCCTTTGTCAGGTCTCTCTTTCTCTCTCTCCCACCCACCCCCTCCCACTCTCTCTCTCCCCTCTCTCTCAAGTATCCTCCCCCACCCTCTCTCTCTCTCACTCCCTCCATATCTCTCCCATCCATCTATCCCTCCTACTCCCTCTCCCCCTGAGGGTTTAGGGTTTATTGATTACAATTTACTATTTAAGGGTAGAGGGTGTAGGGTTGATGATTGACGGTTGAGGATTTTTGGGTTTAGGGGTTGAGGGTTGAGGGTAGATGGTTGATGGTTTAGGGTTTAAGGGTTTAGGGTTCAAGGTTTATGGTTTAAGGGTAGAGGGTAGTGGGTTAAGGGTAGAGGGTAGAGGGCTTAGGAGTTTAGGGTTTAGGGTTTAAGGGTTTAAGGGTAGACAGTTGAGGTTTTAGGGTTTAAGGGTTGAGGGTAGAGGGTAGATGTTTTAGGGTTTATGGTTTAGGGATTAAGGGTTAAG
The DNA here is from genome assembly GCA_007258455.2 of Sequoia sempervirens. Taxonomy (NCBI): domain Eukaryota; kingdom Viridiplantae; phylum Streptophyta; class Pinopsida; order Cupressales; family Cupressaceae; genus Sequoia; species Sequoia sempervirens. Next base: position 475,002,717 of record VDFB02193867.1, on the reverse strand, counting down.
GGTAGAGGGTTTAGGGTTTAGGGATTATAGTTTATATTTTAAGGGTAGAGGGTGTGGGGTTGAGAAAGAGAGTGGGGGGTTTGAGGGTAGAGGTTTTAAGGGTTTTAATGTTTAGGGTTTAGGTTTTATAGTTTAGGGTTTATAGGTAGAGGGTTGAGGTTAGAGTGTTTAGGGTTTAAGGTTAGAGGGTAAAGGGTAGAGGGTAGAGGGTAGAGGGTAGAGGGGTTTAGGGTTTAGGGTTTAAGGGTAGAGGTTTGAGGGTAGAGGGTTTAGGGTTTAAAGGTTGATAGTTGATAGTTGAGGGTAGAGGGTAGAGGGTTGAGGATAGAGGGTTGAGGATTAAGGGTACATAGTAGAGGGTTTAAGGGTTTAGGGTATAGGGTTAAATGGTTTAGTGTTTATGGTTTAAGTGTTGATGGTTTAGGGTAGAGGTAGAGAAAGAGAGATAGATAGGAGGGTTGAGGTTTTTAGGGTTGAGGGTAGAGGTTTAAGGGTAGAGGGTAGATGGTTTAAGGGTTAAGGTTTTAAGGGTTGAGGGTGGAGGGTTGAGGATTGAGGGTAGATGGTATAGGGTATAGGGTTGAGGGTTGAAGGTAGAGGGTTTAGGGTTGAGAGAGAGAGGGGGGTTGAGGGTTTTAGGTTTTAGGGTAGATGGTATATGGTAGAGGGTTGAGGATAGAGGGTGTAGGGTTGAGAGAGAGAGGGGTTGAGGGTTTAAGGGTTTAAGGGTTTATGGTTTAGGGTGTACAGTTTAAGGGTAGAGGGTGTAAGGTTCAGAGAGGGAGAGAAGGGGGTTAAGTATTTTAGGGTTTTAGGGTTTAAGGGTTGAGGGTTGTGGGTTGAGGGTTGAGGGTTGAGGGTAGAGGGTATAGGGTATAGGGTTGATGGTTGAGAGTAGAGGGTATAGGGTTGAGAGAGAGAGGGGGGTTGAGGGTTTAAGGGTTTTAGGGAATATAGTTTAAGGGTAGAGGGTGTAGGGTTGAGAGATAGAGAAGGGGTTGAGGGTTTTAGGGTTTTAGGGTTTAATAGTTTAGGGTTGAGGGTAGAGGGTAGAGGGTAGAGAGATAGATGGATAGAGAGGGTTGAGGGTTTTAGGGTAGAGGGTAGAGGGTTCAAGGTAGAGGGTAGACATTTTTAAGGTTAAGGGTTGAAGGGTTGAGGGTAGAGGGTAGAGGGTTGAGGGTAGATGGTATAGGGTAGAGGGTCGAGGGTTGAAGGTAGAGGGTTTAGGGTTGATGGTTTAAGAGTTTTAGGGTTTAGGGTAGAGGGTTAAGGGTAGAGGGTAGATGGTTTAAGGGTTTAGGGTTTAAGGGTTAAGGGTTAATTATTGAGGGTGGAGGGTAGAGGGTATAGGGTAGATGGTATAGGGTAGAGGGTTGAGGGTAGAGGGTATAGGGTTTAAGGGTTGAGGTTTGATATTAGAGGGTGTAGGGTTGAGAGAGAGATAGAGGGGGGTGTTGATGATGTTTTTTGTACAACAACTCAGACAAGATACAAGTATCCTATCTCTCTTGAAAGGTAAATCTCTATTAGCAAGCCTCAAGAGATAACCCCATGGTCTCTAATGTCAGGTCTTGACAATGCATAAACAAATCAGTGATAAATGTGAAAATGTTGGTAATCACAATGGGACCTTAGTACAAACAAAAATTGAATCCTTTCTTTTATCAGATCTAACAATACGGTGATACTTCAATCCTAAATCTAACTCGAATAATAAAGAAATAGCAAAAGAGATAAGGTTCTGAAAGACTTCTAATCTTAACACTAACCTTAAGATTAATAATGCAAATGATGAAATACTTGAAATGGAATAATCCCTTAGAAACTAATTCCTGCTTAACCTAGATGAATTTGTAATCTCATAGAAATAGTGCAATCTTCTATGATATTAAAGATTTTTCAGATCATGAACATTCATCCAAAAAAATCCTATTGCAATTTAAATGAATAAACCCTCACAATTGAACTAAGCACAATCAATATGAAGTACAGGATAACTTTGCAAAGTAACTAGCAATCAACTAGCTACCAAAAGTATGGACTAGGGATTGTTGCAAACACTTCAAGCATCAAACTATAAACACCATTGAATCATGTCTAATTTTAAATCTAACATATATCTAATATTCCTCAAGAAATCTCAAAATATAGAACAACAAGAACCATGCAAGATAAATCAACACAAGAGAATTCACCAAAAGCACAATTTCTTCAATTGTATTGAATCACCCAATAATAGCAACAATTCCAATGTTTTGTGTTACAAAACTTGATAAAAAATGAACTAACTTTTAATTCTTTCTCTACTACTTAATTCGCTCCAATATCAAAACTATTTTATCTATCTGTATCTTACAAATGAGGAAAAATGAAAAATTTATAAAAATTCCCCCAAGGCATGTCGACCCAACTAATGTTTACAATAAAATAGCCATAAGACAAGTTGGCCAAGATAAATTAAAAATCAAACAAGATATGCATTAAATGCATGAACTTCATCTAGGTCGGCCTAGGATCTCCAATATAACTCAAACCAATGCATGTGAAGGAGAAGGAAAATAATAGGGAAGCACAAATTCTGATGTTGCCTTGTATTAACTGCTTCCCTCCTTATCCTTAGCTTGCCTCTCCCTATCCTATACTATCAAGAATGCTCTCTCCAAGTCAGAAAATGGTGGAGTAACCAATACTTTGAATTTCCTTTCTATAGATTTAATTTCATCTCTTGAATGATCTATGACCTTTTCCCAATCAATCCTAAGGGCCAAATATTTATCCATAACTACAATGTAAGTGGTTGTATCCTTAAGCTGATTTTCAGTAATTGGGCCATCAGTGACTGGAGAATAAAAATCCTACCACCATCTCCTAATTTTCTCTAGACTTAAATGCTTTGGTGCAAACCTTTTTCTTCCTATCATGATCTCAAAGAAAGAGATACACTACTTATAAATGTCATTCAAGGTGTCCTCTATCTACTTTCCTTGATTATGCACCTTCTTCAACACCTTCTACCTTATTTGAAAAACTTCACACCATTCCCAAGGTTCCATAGCCTTAGAAGAAGGAAGGATTCCATTAGTAACCAACCTTTCCTCGGTGTACTCCATGATAGTTCTAGTTTTCTGTAGTAGGAGATCACCATCCTCTTTATCTTGAGCCACCACATTTTTCAACCACTCCACAAATCTAATGGAATTTCCACCAGTTGACAGAATATCCTTGATTGCTTCATCACCTATAGTTCCTACCTTCTACAACCAATTGAATGTGGCATTTGTGGTGTTCTTCATCCTTTCCAGCTCGGATATTGTTTCTTAGGGTAGGAAATTGGCAACAGGTGAAGAGGATCTGATGGACTACAAAGGATTCATCAAGTCTTGTAAATACTTCTTTAACCTTTCATTCTCCTTCTCTCATTCATGTTTAGTCTATCTCTTTCCTCAATCTACCTAAGATCATGACACTAGAACCTTCATATTCTTCAATATCTTGCTCCATAGAAGTACGCCCTAAGTTAATGGCCTAGACATTATAATCACTTCCAGTCACCTCATCTCTATTCTTACTAGGAGTAGGAGTAGCAATATGGACAACTCTATTATTTGTTTCATCTCTTTCACTCTTGGAAATGACCCTGGCTTTCTTCTTTCCTTTCCCCTTTCCTATTCTCTCCAATAGTTCATCCCAATTAGGAGGGGTGTCATCAACAAGAATTTGCTTGCTCCTCAAATCCCTATCCAACTAGCCAAGAACAGTAGACTCTGGCTATGCTTTCACTTTGCCCCTTTTCATATCATTGACTCTTAGGTATATCTTTGCTCAAATTCTACTCCACAAGAACCTCCTCAGGCTTATCTTCTTTTCCTCTAGTATGCTCATCCCTACACATAGGCGATGGAGTCCTAACTAGTATCTCTTCCCCCTAAGAAGGTTGATTCTCTTCACTCTTGACAAGTGAGTCCTCATAATTTACCAGAGGAGAATGCAACACCTTCTCAATTTTAGCCTTGGCACCATAGAGTTCTCCCTCCTAAAATTCCTCTTCCTCTGGAGCTTGATGAGCTTTTGCATCTTTGGATTCGCTTGGCACATTACTATTTTTATGAGGGGAAGGAACATCATCATGTCGCTCTTTTGTAGGAGGAACTAGAGGAGTATCCCTCGTTGGTACACTATCTTTTAGAGAAGGAGTTCTTGATTTCCTTGTATACACTTGTGTCCTTTCTCCCAAACTCTCCACATTTATGACTGGTGGATTAACCTCCTCAACTTCCTTAGAGCTTTCCTTTGAGATCTCCCTTTTCTTATGTGATATCTTTACAATTATTCTCCTCTTGGGTGTAAAAGCACTAAGCTCTTGATCTTTATTTTTAGTTTCATCCTTCTCTAATTTCTTAGTCTTTGAAGCTTGCCCCCTCTTCTTGGCAATAGGCTCCTTTATTTTCCTGTTTCTTGTGCTTCTTCAGCTTGAGCATCCTTAACCTTAATTTTAAAAGGAGAGATCACCTTGTCCTTACCCTTAGGGTCCTACTCATTTGACTCCTTAGAAGTAGAATGAGACTCTAAGTCTCCCATCAAATCATAGGTGCATTGCACAGACTAGAGTCATGAGTTGTTCTAGCTCTATTTTCTATTCCTCCAACCAATATACTTCTCCAATTGGTTTTTCCTTCACTGCCTCATAAGCATGGCCTTGAATTAGGTCTCCATTATCTTTTATTTGATCTAGGATGGCCCTCACATTATATAATTGAATTGAACCAACAGGAAACCTAGAAATTTTTTTCTTTTTGATCTCATACTCATCACTACAATTAGCCCAATAGTCTTCTATATCATCCTTATGGCTATATTCTCCACTGGCTTTCTTTTGTGCTTCACCAGTTTTTTCAAACCTAGACCTCTTAGAGTAGAAGGATAACCCAAGAGTACTCATTTGCTCCTCTAAAGCTTGAGCTAAATTAATGGAAGGGCATGCTTCTCCAGTACCTATCCTTAGAGGGAAATCTCCACCAAACCCAGTCTTATGCTTATCCTTCTTCACAATAGCATCAGAGTCACATATTTTTCTTGTGACTTCCAAGAGTATGATATGATTTGTAGGATACCTTGGAAGTCGATATGGAGCCCTTTGATAGCCATCAATCCTTATGTATGAAAAAGTAGGGAACTGTATGAACCAAGCCCCATACTTCTTGATTAGCTCCTTGGCCTGGTTAAAACACCTCACATGCTCTATGCCTTGGAGTAACCTAGTGATGTACATGGTTAATGCATCTTTCACTCTTTTGTAGCTCAAATTACCAAGGTGCAACTGTGGATAAACTTCATAGATTACATCCTACCCAAAGATGCCTCTGGTTCTTAATCCCTTGTATGGATGAAATCTTACAAGTGCATAGACTAAGTAAGAAGTCATTGTGAAGGTCTTGGTTTGTAGGACATTGCACATATATTCATTAATCATGGCACTTATGATGCCTGTCCAATGATAAACTACATTCTTCTTCATCCTCAAAATAACATGAAACATGTAGTTTTCAAAGATTTCAGTACTCTTTGACCCTACTAGCTTGCTAAGAAGAGTAATAACATCATAATATTCTTTCTTGAAATTTGCTTTGAATAGCTATTTGGGCAGCTTGGAATAGTGAGATTTGGGTTTATCGAACCAAGAATTAATAACCTATTAAGCCTTGATAGTATCCTCCTCATAGAAATTTCTTTCTACCTCCATGTGAAAACCCACCACATGAGACCTATCTGACATGTTAAAGGTTTGGGCAATAGACATAGGATACAAATTCACTACAATCTTCCCTTGAGGACCAATTATCCTCTGTGTATCTCTGTCATAGTACCTAGAACACTCAAGAACTAGCTCATAACACTACACAATTGGAGGGAAACCAACCACATGATCCAACCCCGATTCCAATGTCCTTTTAGCCAGCAAAGGGAAGCTCTATGCTGCCATTCTAGCCTTAAACTCTTCATAGTCCCATAGTCCAACATTTGTATCAATCACTTCTGACTATATGGAATTAATCTTACTCTTAGAAATCTTACTCTTGATATCCAGCTTAATTCTTTCTACCTCAGAAATAAAAGACCCCTCAGTACTTGGATCCATCACTTTTCCCTTAGTTCCACTAGTCTCCGCTTTGCTTGACTTAGCCTACACTCAAAAAAGAAACCATAGTAAATATCACACAAACCCAAGTTAATTAATCATAAGCAACATATTCATCCTTAAAATAAGTCCCAAGATAAGCAAGGTGCCATTAAATCTCATAAAGAATTATCATATCAGAGTTCAAGTTTCAAGTCATCCCACAAAATCCAGGCTAGAGAGGAATTTTAGAAAATTCCCTATCAGACGGATTCTTGTGGAATAAACATGAAAACACCCATTAGTAACTTAATCCAATCATTACCAAACACGGAAAAAAATGAGACATCTCAAAATAGCTTAAATTAATCATAAAATGCATAATCATTCATTAACAACTCATGTCATCTCATAGTCCTTCATTTTCCACCAAGTTTCAGGGAAATCCACTCGAGATGGATTTTCGCAAATGAAGCAATAGTTTGCAGATTTTGAAAAAACAAAGGAACAAAGGAATTTCGAGAAAATCTAGATGAAACGAAAAATACGCAGGAAGATGAAACTCTAGAAAACAACAAATTTTGGGAAAACAAGGAGAAAACGAAAAATCGGGGAATTTCGGCAGAAGAGGAATTCCACGAAGATCTTGAAACACTAAATACCATCATTTTCTCACGATTTCATTCGCTAAAATTGATCGAATAATCATAAATTTGAGGACCTTGGGTATGGAACTAGTTTAATTTGAACCTCCTACATATCTTCCTTGAATTCTAGGTTCACTCAAAAAGAAAATTAAGATGAAATGGTTATGCCCTAGGCATGAAACCCTAGAAATCCACCATTGATGCACAAAGAAAGCTTGGTGTTTAATCATCTCAATTACTAGGTTCTCACAAAGGGTTACTTATGACCCACAAGTAGGCTACCTTATGATGCAAGTGAAAGACCGAGCTCAAAACTTACTTGGGAACCCATAAATCTTAAGAAAATTAAGTGAACCTAGCCATGAATTGCCCAAAAATATAGGAATTTGAACTCCAAGAAAATCCAAAACATCAAAGAACCACTCACATTCATCAATTAAAAGCTAGGAAACATGTACACACCATTTGATGAAGTGGAGATTGATTTCAGCAATAACAAATGATAGTTTATTGGCACTCAACAAAGAACAACATTGAAAATACCCAGGAAATCACCACTTAATCCAACAATTTACAAATCCAACACTCCAAATCAAGTCAAACACTCCAATATTAAACTCCTTGACTCAATTGAATGCAAATGATAAAGCACAATGGCAAGAAAATCCCTGAAGATTGACTAAATACATCCCTCCCAAATTGTACAAGAAGCATTAATGTAGCTGACAAGACAACAAACAATCAGAACTTGGGAACCTGACATGATGAAAGACATTCAAAAAATTTTGGCCACAAAAAATTCCATGAAGACTAGAAATTACTGAACCATGGCATAAAGCAAATTGAGCCAGACTTAGAGGAGATCTAGGGAATTCCGCCAGGAGCAGATTTTCCCGAAAGAAGTGAAAAACCTGAGATAAGCTCAAAACTTAAGATTTTCAATGAATACCATAAGGGGATCACCAAAAAAACAAGGATAAACACTTAAACTCATGCCAAGGTAAGGTGAATCCATCAACTTAAAGGGCCAAAACAACATGAGCAGAAGCAAAAGAGGCTCCTTGCTTTTAGTGGGGCATGTGTGCAAAAACTCCATAAGGGGTTGAGGGTTTAAGGGTCTTAGGGTTTAAGGGTTGAGGGTTGAGGGTTTAGGGTAGATGATATACGGTAGAGGGTAGATGGTTTAGGGTAGAGGGTGTAGGGTTGAGAGAGAGAGAGAAGGGGATTAAGGGTTGAGGGTAGATGGTAGATGGTAGAGGGTAGATAGAGAGATAGATAAAGATGGTTGAGGGTAGAGGGTAGACAGTTGAAGATAGAGGGTTTAAGGGTCTTGGTTGAAAAGGGTTTTAGGAGGGTTGAGGGTTGAGGGTTGAGGGTTGAGAGTTAAGAGATTGAAAGGAGGGGTTGAGGGTTTTAGGGTTTTAGGGTTTACAATTTACAGTTTAAGGGTAGAGGGTGTAGGGTTGAGAGAGAGAGAAGGGGGTTGAGGGTTTTAAGGGTTTTAGGGTTTAAGGGTTGAGGTTTGGTTGTTTGAGGACTTTGACACACATTGGAAGATTCTTCACTACTCAAACCTTGTCATTGCCACTAACATTCATTTGTTCAAATATAAGGGTAGACCTTCAAACAAGAACTTGTGGAAAGTGTGTGAGTCTGACCAGAGGCAATACTTGACACAACTAAGATTAGAGTAGACCCAAATGGTTCCTTGGATTGATTGGTAAGTATACACATTGAATTTGTAAATTCATGTTATTGATCATTTCTTTATTTCAAGTGTTTAAGTTTGATTGTATAAGGGTTTGCAAAATTGCATTAATGTAGATATGCAAAATGATGGTTATATACTACTCTATAGTTGATACAGACCTAGGAGCCCAAAACTCACTCAAAGTGTCAACCTACCTTCAAGAGGAATCTAACAAGATTAGAAGGGCCTATTAGACCAATCCAAACAACTCCCAAAGTTTGAAAACAACTAGAAGTAGAATTTTCCACTTTCACCCTTGCAACCCTAGTATCAGTGCAAACCTAGTTTTAGGCCCTTAACTCCAGCATTTCCCAAACCATTTGACAAACCAATGGATGATTCAAAAACCCATTAAAAAGTTACAAAACATATTTGAGGGTTAGAAACAAGTCCTTTGGACCAAACTCTTGAAACTCCCACTCCTATGTTGTCCTAATTAGGATAATTAGGCCTAAATTACAAAGAAACCCACCTTTAGACTTATCACAAACAACTATAACTTTTGGGTAGCATTTCCCCTTGCCCTAAAACCACTAAATCCATAACTAGTTTCTAGATTTGACTCTTCTAACATAGAAAACTATGAAACCCTTGATTTTTAGCCAAACCAAGAGAGTTTACTAAAAAGCTACATTCCATGCCTCCTCAGATCTCAAAACTAACTCAAACACTCTTAAGAAACCCTACACATGCTTAATAATTCAAAAGAAATGACCTCCCACTCATATTTTACCAAACCTTATACTAAAACCTCCACTTTCATGCATTTTTCCACATAAACTCAATACAGACAACAACCCAATCTACTTTATTTCTTTCTCTCAACATAAAAACTCTCCCTAACACCTAAAAATTCTCCATGAGACCCAATATACCAATCACATTGACCACAGTAAGGTGTGGGTGCTCCTGTACCACTATTTGGTGCAGGAGCACCAAGCTTCGGTCGTTGTCATTAGGATGATGAAGTCTTGTTTTGGATTAGATAAGGTTACATAGACCATTTATTGATGTAATAAGTCTATTTTAGTGGTTATTAGTGATTTAGAAGGTTTTAGTTGCAAATTTGCTAAATTAGTGCAAAGTGTCATTTTTCAAATTTTGAAGTGCAAGACATGCATAGTGGGGAAGCTAAACGGTCAAGGAAGGCCAAAGGTGACTTGTGGCATTGGTTTTCAATAAATTATTGATTAAGGGAGTTGAATATATGTATGTGAATCTTGAATGAAGGAGTGTGTGGAGAAGAGTGAAATATTGTGTACAAGCATTGATCAATAAAGCTTTGTTTTCTTTGTAAATCTAAGTTTTTTTTTTAATCTTTTTCAGACTTGAAGCAGTCAATTGCATGAGCTCATGCTAAAGGGAATTGAATAAAAGTGTTTTCATCTGAGTAGAGGTATTTTTTAGCCACATTTTGGTTTTTGTGGCATTGAAATCCATCTTTTTTTGAGCTCTTAGGGTGGATCTTACTATAGGCGGGTCTGGAAGTCTAGCTTTTAAGTTTTGAGGTCATCAAGTCATTTAATGGCTCATTCCACCTAATGTATATACTGTAGCTTGGTGGAATGAGTCCATTAGGTGGGGAATAGGTTAGAAGATGATTCTTCGAGCAGGGGAAATCAGTTTGGAGTGATGACCTGTAGCCTTGGGTGTGATTTTGAGTGAATTTGAGTGGTTTTATGGTGTAGGAGCACCTACACCTTACTTTCACAATTGGAGAATTAGGTGTGTCTAGGGAGGCTGTAAAGTTTTTTTGATGTTTATTTTCTTTATAAGGTATATAAAGACCATTTGGTGTCTCATTGATCCATTTTTATAAATAAGGTCAAATATGTGAAGCAATTGTCAATGATGACAAATGGGGGTCTAAGTAGGATCATGTTGCTTTTTATGTATTAGGTCATGTTTTAGGGTCTCATAAGGTCTAATTAGACCAACATAGGTGCTTTAAATGTATTTGAAATTATTTAAATGTTTTGGAGGGTCAAATAGTAAAAGAATGTAAAAGGAATCAAATGAGTTGTTAACAAAGATAGGTAAACAAATGTAATTTGGCACTCCAATGGCTAATAAGGGATTAAAAATTTAGTTGGGGGTTGTTATGTTAGTTTTATTTGATCAAGAAACCTTTAAAAAGGTGTTGGTCATCATTTGTAATGTTGGCTTCTTTTTTTGTGAAGAAATCCAATTGAATTCTCACTGTTAGCAACAAATTTTTGAATTTTCCTATCTTTTCCAGACCTGTACGGTAACATATAGTCATTGCATTGAGTAATTTATTTATGAAAAATGTAGTGGCATGAATATTTTGTGTTTTTCATTAGGTCTGAAGGTTTAATAGAGAATTTGAAGCATTCCATAGTTGTTTTCTTGTGAACAATCGAGTATACCTTGTTTTGGGGTTTTGTAGCCTTAATCATGTCTTCAAGACCCTTACACCAACTTTTCTCACTGTAACTAGTGTATTGGGTCTTATGGAGGATTTTTAGATGCTGGGGAGATTGATCTATATTGTGAGAAAGGAATAAAGTAGACTAGGGTTGCTGTTCCTGTGAGTTTTGTGTAGAAAATGCATGTAAATGGGGGTTTTGGTCTAGGGTTTGGTGCAATCTATATGGGAGGTCATGTATTTTGAATCATTATGAATGTACAAGGCTATTGGAAAGTGTTCAAATTGGTTTTGAGGTTTGAGGATATCTGGAAGCATCATATTCAATAAACCCTCATCAATAGTGCACAAAACAAGGGTTTTTGAGTTTGGGGTGGATTTGGCCATACAAGTGGAATCTAATTATGGATTCTATGTTTTTTGGGAATTTGAATTGATGCCTCAAGGTTTAGAGGGTTTGATGAAGGATAAAGGGTACTCTCTTTGAAAAAGAGGCCTATTTCACTAGTTTTTTCCATTGTAGGGGTATTGGATCTCCATGTTGGTCCAAAAGAGTTAATGTTGGGGTTTACATATTTTTTATAGCTTTGAAATGGGTATTTGAGTCCATTTTTTTCCATGTGTTTTGGAATATATTGGAGTTAAACACACAAAACTAGATTTGCACTGATACAAGGTTACATGGGTGAAATTGAGAAAATATGTTTCTGATTGTTTTATAAATTTTGGGAATAGTTGAAATTACTCTAATAGGCCTTTTAATCTTGTTATATGCCTCTTGAAGGCAGGTTGTCAATTTGGTTGAGTTTGAGCCCCTAGGTCTACATCATTTTAGAGTGTGAATACATTGAAAGAACCATCTCCAGGGCTCCTATGACCTTATGAACACTTCAAGCACCCTTTTTTAAGCCCGCACATGTTTAATAATCCTTAATATTATGCTATCCCCAAACTTCACCCACTTTTAGTCTCTAAAACCTCAAATTTTCATTAAAAATCTGCTACTTCAACCCATGCCTTTTAGGCTTGAATTCATGCATTTTTTACTTGATTTTCATTTGAATTGTCATTAACAAAATTATAAATTAACTTATATGTGTATCTTATTTTCCTCTTGTAGGAGTAGGTATTGGAACACTTGAAGGAGTAGGTGTTGAAACACCTCAGGGAGGAGGTGTCAAAACAACTGAAGGAGATAAAGAAAAAGAGATTCTTAAAAAGGTATGTGTTTATTTTATTTTTTGTTTAGTAAATATGTTCCTATTATCAAAAATTGTATGCTAACTTGTTCCAATTTGATGTTTTTTTTTTCAGCTATATAGATTGACATAGCAAAAGTTGGTATGATTGGCTCTTTGAGAGGGGTTATTCTAGGACTCATCATAGTTTGAAGAGACATATATATATGAGGTAATCAAGATTTCAATTTTAGAGCTCAATTATAATTCAATGTATATTGATTTTGATCTTAATTATTCAATTTTAAATTATATAATATAACTAATCTCAATTGTGGTTTGATTTTTTCTTGTGCAGTTACCTTTATAGCCAAAGAGTGCTTGAAAGAGGCTCCATTGTGATGATCCACCAGTAGTTTAGGATGAGATAGACATTTTGGCATGTATATTATAAATAGATATTGAGATTGCATATGACACACTTTGTAAAACTTTGTTTGAGTTGGCGTTGATTCCATTTTTGTATATGGACATACACTTGATTATTAGATAATTTCATATATAGAAGTTGAGAATCGAAATAATTTGTTCGTCATTTGCATGTTTAAACTATTCAAAAATTTAATCTTCAACAATGGTTAAATATCAATGTATGATATCATAAAAACTAATGGTTATATTATATTGTTGACAATCAAAAATAATGAATAATGGTTAAATTATATCAAATATTGCTCACTTATATTATGGTTAAATTATATAGTTTAAACAACTTTGAAGAAAAGAACAATGGTAAAGTTTAACATTTTAACTTTAAAGTTTAAATACACATATATTTCATTGCCATACATAAGCACTAAATCAACAATCATCTTCCAATGAAACAGTCACCAACACTCCAAAACTCAAAACCCTCACTTTTGACAAGTTTCAAAGGGGGTTTATTGAAAACCTCACCTCCAGACCTCTCCTCACCATTTGAATTCCTCCAACACCTTCAAATATGTCTTCCCTTTCTTAATTAGCTCTTAGAAAGTGTTGCCCCAAGTGTTTTCCATCACTACCTACTCTTAACCTCCATATTTCACTTGAAACACACATTCTTGACAACTAGGAATCATGCTCAAACCCCCAAATGGCTACTCCTACTCCTAAAATCATGTACACATGCCCCCTACACCTAATTATGCCATTCCACTAAGTTATAGTAGAATACAATGGGTGGAAAAGACATTTGGTGGAAATTTCCATGCCACACCTATGGAAAAAGCATGAATTTAGGCCTAGGAGGAATAGTTTGAAGTATCATATCAAAGCAATAGTTTGGAAGAAGGTTAGAACTTGATTGTTTTAGTGTTATCAAGTGGATTTTGATGTGATGGAAGGTCTACAAAGGCATGGTAGGTCATTTGGATGTTTGGGCTTGGTTTAGGAGCACCAACCTTCTCTCTATTTTCCATGAAGAGTTTGATAGGAAGTGTGGGTGTGTTAGGGTGTGGTATGTGCAGGATCATCATGGAAAAAACATGCCCTTAAGTGGCAAAAATTTCAAAAAAACCAAAATTAGGCAACTTGGTGTAAAAAATTGAATAAGTTATCTATATTATTTCAAAAATATGTAAGAATAGGATTTGTAGAAAATTTAATTTAGTTTCTAAACTACTGGGTTTATTTAGAAAAAAAATCTATTTGGTGAAAATGTGAAATTTCAATGCAGTAGTACTTAAATTTTAGGGAAAAAAAAGAGGTGTCTATCGACCACCCTAACCACAATAAAATGATAATATTTTTTTATAATATTTTAGACATAAGTAGAGGACTCATGTCCGGATGTGATGCATATTTTTTGTAATTTTTTTCCAAGTAAATAATTAAATATCATTTTTTATTACAAATTTTAAAAAATATAAAAAATCATATGTCTGACCACCTTAACTTGGTCAAAACTTTATGAAATTCATTTTTTCTTTTTTTAATCCTATAGTATGTGAAGCATAGAATGTGATACATGTTTTGGATTAAAAGAATGTAATACTGTTTGAAAGCTATAGATGTTTTTCAATCAACCTGTCAATTAGGACTTTAGTCATAATTCAAGTAAGAAATGAATAATAATTATTTATTAAATTCAAATTGAAGCTTAATTTATATTGGTGGAAAGTTGAGAATCTCCTTTAAAAACCCTTTTCATTTCATCAATTTTGGGTAAAAAAAATTTGTTAGCCACATACCCTACAAATACCCATCATATCACCACTTTTTGGCCCATTATGATCTTGCACATACTTGGTGTTTATGTTGAGTTCATTAGTTCAAATAAGGTCCTAAGTGACCATTCTATGGTACTTGGTCAACTTTGAGGGGCTTATGTATTCATTTTGTAATGATTGTAAATCAAATGGAAAGGAGTGTCAAAGTTGTCAAGGTGGTGTCGAGGGTGGTAGTATATTGTTTTCTTGAGTAAGACATGGTTTTCAAGTGAATAAGGTATAATTAGATCCATTGTAATAGGTTAGGTGATTAAAAGGGTCAGAAAGAGAAAAAATTGCAAATTATGTAATGATGTTATTAAATTGTGTAAAAGATGAAATTGTGATCTCCAATAGTCATAAGTGGTTTAAATTTCAGTTGTGAGGGTAGTTGTTCATTGGTTGAAGAGAAGAATCCTTTAAAAATGCATGAGGACACCATTTGTAATGTTGTATTGAAGTTTAAGGTATTGGCAATAAGAAAATTCTTATTTTTCTTCATTTTTCTATGTTTCTTTCACATTTTGTAGACCTGTACAAGTCATATAGACTGACACTTTCTATGAAATATTTCATTTTTCATGGAAGACTATGTTAGCCTTATTTTGCATTAGGTTTGAAATAATTTAATAAATATTTGTTGAAGAAATAATTATTTTCCTGTAACATGTTGAGAGCACCTTGTTGAGGGTTTTGTGATAAAAAACATGTGTTAAAGGGCCCTTACATCGACTGTATCTACTGTAACTAGTGTAATGGGCCCTAGGGAGTTTGATTAAGTTGTAGGTTGCATTATTAGAGTTGTGGGGAAGGAACAAAGGAGATAAGCATGTTGTCCTATTGATTTTTGTTAAAGAACACACATGAAAATGGAGCCCTTAGCCTAGGGTTTGTTAAATCAATGAGAGTTGAGTTTTTTTCAACTTTTGAGCACATAGGGGTCATAATACACATGTTTGAGTCAGTGGCATGGTTTGGGAGGTTGTGCAAGTGGGATTTTCAATAAACCCTCTTGGTTTAGCATGAAATTGAGGGTTTTGTGGTTTGCTATGTTGGAAGGGTTCACCCTTGGAAAAAAATGTGGTTTCAAAGGTTTGAGGGCATAAGAAATGTTTCCCCAAGGTTTCAAGGGCCTGTGAGAAGTTTAAAGATATGTTCCTTTGTAATTTAGGCCTAATAAGGTTAGCGTAGTAGGGGTGATTTTAGGAGGTTGGTCCAAAAGAATTATTTCTAACTTTTTGATATGTGTTACAACTCTGAAATGGGTGTTTGAAACCATCATATGTTTCTCAAGTGTCTTGGAGAGTATTTGAGTAAAAGGCCAAAAATTGAGTTTACACTACTACTAGGATTCATGGGTGAAATTGAGAAATGGTGCTTCTGATTGTTGTCTAACTTACAAGATTGTTTGAATTTCTTTAAAATACCATTTTCATTTTCTTAAATTCCTCTTGAAGGAAACTTTTCAATTTGATTGAGTTTAAGCCTCTTGGTTTGTTGAATCCCTTAAGAGTCTGAAGTGTAAAATGGCTGCAAACTTCATCATGACGCTACTTAGACACCATGAGGCTTAGAATTTTTTTTTCTAAACCTATTGGATCATGTTATGCCCTTCTACAATAACCTTTCTTAGTTTTTACTATCTCAGAGACATTCTCCTATGGCGATGAGATTTGGTTTGGGGAAAAAATTGTCAAATACAAGTAGTGCAAAGTTGCAAAGTGGCGCAACTTTCATTTTCCAACTTGTGTGACCAAACTAACTATTCCAACATGTTTAATTAGGTATGTTTATGCTAGGCATGTTTTTCTTTTGTACCCAAATGTGCCAAATCACTCTGAGCTACATTCAACCGACTGAATCCCTTAAGAGTCTGAAGTGCAAAATGGTTGCAAACATTAGCATGACTTTAATCAGACACCATGAGGCTTAGAAACTTCTCATTAGAGCCTATGGGATCATGTTGTGCCCCTCTAAAATAACCTCTCTCAGTTTTTTCTATCTCGAAGGCATTCTCCTATGGTGGTGAGATTTCTCTTGGGGAAAAGTTGTCAAATGCAAGTAATGTAAAGTTGCAAAGTGGTGCATCTTTTGTTTTGCAACTCGTGTGACCAAAATAACTATTCCAACACATCTTAGTGGGTATTTTTACTCTATAAATGGTCCTATTTCACAACCAAATACCCCGAATCGCTCTAATCTACGTTCAATCGATTGAATCCCTTAAGAGTCTGAAGTGCAAAATGGCTACAAACTTTAGCATGATGTTATTCGGACACCATGAAGCTTAGAAACTCATCATCTAAGTATATGGGATTGTGTTGTGCCCCTCTACAATAACCCCTCTCATTTTTTCTATCTCAGAGGCATTCTCTTGTGGTGGTAAGATTTCACTTGGGGAAAAAGTTGTCAAATACAAGTAGTACAAAGTTGCAAAGTGGTGCAACTTTCATTATGCAACTTGTGTGACCAAACTAACTATTCCAACATATCTGAGTGGGTACATTTATACTAGTAAAAGTCCTCTTTTTCACCCGGACACATCAAATCACTCTAAGCTACGTTCAACCGACTGAATCCCTCAAGAGTTTGAAGTGCAAAATGGCTACAAACTTCAACATGATGTTACTCTGACACTGTGATGCTTAGAAACTTCAAATCTAATCCTATGGGATTTTTTTGTGCCCCTCTACAATAACCTCTCTTGGTTTTTTCTATCTCAGAGGAATTCTCCTATGGCAATGGGATTTCGCTTGGGAAAAAAGTTGTCAAATGCAAGTAGGGAAAAGTTGCAAAGTGGTGCAACTTTCATTCTGCCACTCGTATGACCAAACTAACTATTCCAACATGTATTAGTGGGTAAATTTACACTAGGAATATTCCTCTTTCATTCCCAAATGCACCAAATCGCTCTGAGTTATGTTCAACCGATAGAATCCCTTAAGAGTTTGAAGTGCAAAATGGCTGCAAATTTCATCATGACATTACTCAAACATTGTGAGGCTTAGAAAATTTTCATCAGATCCTATGGGATTTTTTTGTGCCCCAATACATTAACCTCTCTCATTTTTTCTATCTTAGAGATGTTCTCCTATGGTGGCAAGATTTCTCTGAGGGAAAAAGTTGTCAAATGCAAGTAGTGCAAAGTTGCAAAGTGGTGCAACTTTTGTTCTGCAACTCCTATGACCAAACTAACTATTCCAACATATTTGAATGGTTACATTTATGCTAAGCATGGTCCTATTTTACACCCAAACTCACCGAATCAATCTGAGCTACATTCAATTGGTTGAATCCCTTAAGAGTTCAAAGTGCAAAATGGTTGTAAACTTCAGCATGGCATTACTCAGACATTGTGATGCTTAGAAACTTCTTGTTTGAGCCTATGGGATCATGTTGTGGCCCTATACAATAAATTCACTCATTTTTTTCCTATCTCAGAGGAATTCTACTGTGGCAGTGAGATTTCTCTTGGGAAAAAGTTATCAAATGCAAGTAGTGCAAAGTTGCAAAGTGGTGCAACTTTCGTTCTGCAACTTGTCTGAGAAAAATAACTATTCCAATGCATCCAAGTGGTTATTTTTATGCTATGCATGGTCCTCTTTCACACCAAAACGTCCTAAATTTCTCTAAGCTATGTTCAACTGGTTGAATCCCTTAACAGTGCAAAGTGCAAAATGGTTGTAAACTTCAACATGACATTATTTGGACATCATGATGCTTAGAAAATTCTCATTTAAGTCTATGGGATTGTGTTGTTCCCCTCTACAATAACATCATTCATTTTTTTCTATCTTGGAGGCATTGTCCTATGGCGACAAGATTTCTCTTGGGGAAAAAGTTGTCAAATGCAAGTAGTGCAAAGTTACAAAGTGGTGCAACTTTCATTATGTAACTCGTCTGAGCAAACTAATTGTTCCAAATGTGTCCAAGTGGGTATGTTTATGCTAGAAATGGTCCTCTTTCACACCCAAATTCCCTGAATCACTCCAAGCTATGCTCAATAGGTTGAATCCCTTAAGAGTTTGAAGTGCAAAATGGCTACAAACTTCAACATGATGTTACTCAAACACTGTGACACTTAGAAACTTGTCGTCTGAGCCTATGGAATCGTGTTGTGCCCCTCTATAATAACCTCTCTCATTTTTTTCTTGGAAAGAAAATCAACATGTCTAAGTCAAGAGAAAGTCCACACAATCTTGGCAAGACACAATCAAAGTCTGCCATGTCTATGGTCAAGGAAAATGTCAAAGATTATGCAAACTTTACTTGGAAAAGAAAAGCTATGTCCAAATTGCTATCAATTCCACCCTTGTCTTGAATAATGCTTTTCCAAGACAAAGGTAAAGTCTTCCCAACTCAAAGCATACATGGAAAAGACAACGTAAAGTCAGCCCAACTCAAAGCATACATGGCAAAGACAAATTAAATTCTACCCCAAGCTGAAAATAGGATATGACAAACATATTTTGAAGTCTTCCTTAGGCCAAGATCAAAAGGGACATCCAACATGTTGAGATGGTGCCTCGTTATCTTCCAACCAATCAAATTGTTCCAAGCTATCATGTCTAGGTTCAATGAACCTGATAGTTGATAATGTAACAACTTTTTATTGTTGGTTTATATTTAGCAAAAGGAAAAGTGTCCCCAAATGTAATTTTTTCATTGGTCGAGAGGTAGTTAGTTGTGACAAACCCTAATTAGGGTTTTATTTTGCAATATCGTTCATTGAATCAAAATCAATCTTGTCCATTGAATTGAATTCGAGGAGCCTATAAATTGAGCTCACCCCTCATTTGTAAAACATTGGAGCATCCATTGCATACTACCAGTTCACTACATTGTCTATGCTTTCACTTACTATTATGCTTTGATAGATTTTTTCAAAGGATCCATCACTTGTCTGAAAGCACTTGTTATAGGCTCTTAGCCATAATAGCAAGATAGTGAACTATTTGATAAAATGATTTGGTAGACATGTATGAAAAATGTGGTAGCATAGACAAGGTAGTAAACTATTTAAAAAAATGCCTCAAGGAAATGTGGTCTCATGGTGATGGAATGCCATGACAATCCAAGGAATTTTCTTGTCATGGAATTCCTTCACCATGAGACCACATTTCTTTGAGACATTTTTTCAAATAGTTCGCTACATTGTCTATGTTATTGCTTACTATTACGCTTTGATGGATTTTTTCCAAGCATCCATATAGCTTGTTTGAAAGCACCTATTTTAGAATTTTAGCCATAGTAGCAAGGAAGTGAATTGATTGATAAAATAATTTTGTAAACATGTATGAAAATGTGGTAGCATAGACAAGGCAGTGAACTATTTGAAAAAAAATCTTAATGAAATGTGTTCTATTGGTGATGGAATACCATGACAAGCACATTGAGACCACATTTCTTTGAGGCATTTTTTAGACCAGTTCACTGCATTGTTGGTGCAGGAGCACCAAGCCTCCTGATATGGTATTGAATGGTCATGGATGGAATTGTGGTTAAGATAGGAGAGTTTAAGTTTTTTTGTTTCAATAAGGTCTACTTAGACCATTCTCATGTTTCCAAAATGATTTGGAGTTTTCATTTGATAATTTGGCCATAACTTGTAATCATGTTAAAAATTGTCAGGATGGTCAAATTTTGTCAAGGTAAGTAGAATAGGAAGTCATTTAAGAGGTTCTAGGGGATTAGGAAATAATAAAGAGTTAGAAGGGGGTATTTGTAGGATCATCATGGAAAAAATAGGCCCTTAAGTGGCAAAAAATTTAGAAAAATTAGAGTTAGAAAACTTGACCTATAAATTTGAATAAGTTATCTATATAATTTTAAAAATATGTAAGAATAGAATCTATAGAAAATTGAATGTAGTTTCTAAACTACTAGGTTTATTTAAAAAAAATCTATTTGGTGAAAATTTGAAATTTCAATGTAGTAGTACTTAAATTTTAGGGAAAAAATAAGAAGTAGGTGTATGTCTGACCACCCTAACCACAATAAAATGCTAATATATTTTTATAAGATTTTAGACATAAGTAGTGGACTCATGTTTGGATGTGATGCATATATTTTTGTAAATTTTTTTCCAAGTAAATAATTAATTTTGAATTTTTTATTACAAATTTTTAAAAATATAAAAAACTCGTATGTTTGATGACCTTAACTTGGTAAAAACTTCATGAAATTCAGTTTTTATTTTTTTAATCCTATAGTATACAAAGCATAGAATATGATGCATGTTTTGGATTCAAAAAATGTGATACCATTTGAAAGCTATAGATGTTTTTCAATCAGCCTATCAATCAACACTTCAGTCGTAATTGAAATAGAAAATGAATAATAATTATTTATTAAATTCAAAGTAAAGCATAATTTATATTGCTAGAAAGTTGATAATCTCCTTTAAAAATCCTTTTCATTTCATCAATTTTGGGTAAGAAAAAAGTCATCCTCCACATACCCTACAAATACCCATCATATTGCCACTTTTTGGCCCATCATGATCCTACACAAACCCAAGGAGGAAAATGTCAAATTTGTAAGTTGCATAAATGCAACAAATTTGAAAACCAATGACTACCTCCTTTGAAAAGTTGTTACTTGGTAGTTATAGATGTTGGGAGAAGTTGGATTTGAATGTAATCATTATAAAAGCCTCAAAAATGGCTTGTGAAGGGTTGTTGAAGTTAGTTTGAAGATTGTACACATTTTGTTTTCATGAAATACAACATTCTCAACAACTTTTTTCCTATTCTTCTAAACTTTGAAGGCTTGGTATGGACCCGTACAAACTGCATTTTCTCTAAAAATTATTAAATCTTTTAGGTACATGTGTTGGATCTCTAATGCTTCAGATTTGAGGTCTTAATTGTGCAAATTGAGGGATAAATCTTTATTTTTTGGGACTACTCATTTACCTTGTTTTGGGGGTTTTGAAAGGGAACAAAGTGGGTTTCTAAGCCTTCCACCCACTGTATAGCCTTGTAACTCGGTTGATAGGATTAGATAGGTGAAATAAACATGTATGCATATTTTTTTGTGGAGGGATTATGTATTTCTTGATTTCAGTGAGTCCCTAGGGTTGTTTCCATTGGAAAATGCATGAATTTAATGGGTATAGGCTTGAATCTAATGATGGGGTGTTTGGACAAGTTATTTTATGAAATTTTAAAATTTTGGGGGTAAATTCAAGAGTGTTTGACTAGGTGGAAAGTTTGGGAAGGTCCTAGAACTATCTTTATCAATAAACCCTCATCAAAAGTGCACAAAACAAGGGTTTTTGGGTTTGGTGTGGAGCTGGTCATAGAAATGAAATATAATGGGGGCTTTTGGGGTTTGATAAACTTCCAATTTCTTCCCTAAATTTTTAGAGTGTTTTCACAATTTTAAGAGGGGGGTCCTTTGTAAAATTGATCTATTTGGAGGCCTAAAACAATGAGAAAGTTTACCAAATTTGTTCCAAAGGAGTCATATGGGGGGCTAAGATATGTTTTCTTACTTTGTAATGGGTGTTTGAATCATCTTTTTTTTGTCAATTTTTTTGGGAAGTTGTGGAGTTAAGTGCCTAGAAACAAGTTTGCACTACTACTAGGTTTGCAAGGGTGAAAGTGGGAATCCTATCTTTGATTTATTTGAAAATTTGGGAGTTGTTTCAATTGTTCCAATAGATCCTTTTAATCTTGTTAGATGCCTCATGAAGGAAAGTTGACACTTTGAGTAGGTTTGGGTCTCATGTCTTTGCATCACTTGTTTATGCTATTGGTTCTTATTATGCTTTGATAGATTTTTTCCAAGCATCCATATCTTGTTTGCAAGCACCTATTTTAAGCTTTTAGCCATAGCAGAAATGCAATGAATTTTTTGATAAAATGCTTTGGTAATCATGTATAAAAAATGTGGTAGCATAGACAAGGCAATGAATTATTTGAAGAAATGCCTCAAAGAAACGTGGTCTCATGGTGATGGGATGGCATTAAAATCCATATCAATTTGCATGTCATGGTATTCCATCACCATGAGACTACATTTCTTTTAGGCATTTTTTCCAAGAAGTTCATTTCCTTGTCTATGGTATTGCTTGCTATTATGCTTTTGATAGATATTTTCCAAATATCCATAACTTGTTCAAAAACACTTGTTTTATGCTTTTATCCATAGCAAGAAGACAATGAACTATTTGACAAAATACTTTGGTAGACATGTATGAAAATTGTGGTAACATAGACAAGTTAGTGAACTATTTGATAAAATACATCAAAGAAATCTGGCCTCATAGAATGCCATGATAACAAAATGCAATTGGAAGCTGCTCCTACTTATTAGTTATGCAATGTGAAGTAATAGCATAACTACTTAGGTTGACTTTGTAAAAACTATATTGTAATTGAAAATTTGTCATCTATCAACATCTAGTTATTAGTTATGAAATCTGAAGTAATGCTTTGACTTTGAAAGATGTGCAATAAAATGTAATCAATGAAATGAATATAAACTACAATTTTTTATTTTTTTTTATAATTCATTAGTTAAAATCTTTATTTTATTTGCTCTCTATATCTCTATAGGCTATGGAAATACCTTTCAGTTTCAAAATAAATAGATTTTCTCTCTTGTTCTATAATTTTTTACATTTTTTTAAATATGATTTTTTCTCAACTTTTTAGAAAACTCTTATACTTTTGGTTTGTCAAATTTTTCCCCAAAAGATTTTTGCTGCTATGCATTGGAAGCATGAATCATACATGTGAATACATGCACTATACATGAAGTATACATGTGAATAAGTGAATTATACATGAAAATAAGTGAGGAACAAGTAATTGAAGAATTCCAAAGGATACAAACCACTAGGAATGGAGCTTATTTACACAATATGCTTTAGATGGAGCTTATTGAGAAATTGGTAGTAATTAATTAAGTATTAGATGTAAACAAAATCCATGCCTACAACATTCAAGCATACAATTTACACAATACACATGATAACATTATTTAAGAATGGTAGTAGGAAAATAAGATTTTTTTAATCAAGAAGCCGTAAGGTATACAGTCATATATATTGATAAAAGTATATAGAATATATCCAAAAAGCCATATAGGGTTAATACAAAGGAGTCATATTATGGACATAAAATGTCATGTATATATCACTTGTACAAAACATATGTTCCAAAATTCTACATAGGCATACAACAAACGAACCTAATACAGTCATTTCCCTCTAGGGGAAGGAAATAGATGTAATGCCCTGCCATGCAAAAAAAACTCTCCACTAAAATTGAAAGTTGAAAATTATATGAAATAGAAATTGCTCAAATAGAGTTTTCCCCAAATTTAGTCAAACCCCTAAAATATCCCATCCACCAAATTTATGCAATTCTGGGGATATTTCCATTTCTTTTAAATTTAAAACCAATTTACTTTCTAATTGAGATTTCATGCATTTCCAAAGTTTCTTTTAAACAAAAGAATTCAAACTTTGCAAAGAATTTATTTTATCTATAATTTTCAAAAAAGTGAAATTTAAAACACATTTTCATTTTTATTTTAATTTAACTCTAAATATCCAATATGATTTCTATTTTTATTTTAATTTAAATCTTAACATCCAATAATGCCAAAACAACTACTTTATTTAATTTACCACCATTAACCTAGTTAATCAATAAACTAAATCTAATTTTATTAATTAAATCAAATTAATCAATAAAATAAATAACATTTCAACATTGCAACTAGATATATTTAATCATCATTTTAACTACACCCACCATTTAATAACCTTTAAAATATGAAATTAAATAAATAACCAAGGAGGAATGAACCATATTAAAATAGCTAAACCTGACAACAACTCGATGACACGTTATGACTAGGGTGACGACTTGGCATGGAAAACCTAGCTACTATCTCCCAATCAATTACCATTGGTCAATGGACACGCTCAAACCTATGAAATCAAGTGGAGTTGATATCTTGTACCTATCAACCTACAAGCAAAGAGTATATCGAACATGCAAATATATATATAATAAAACACACCATGAAGTGGAAATCTTGGAATTGTAGGGCGCTCACAAGCAACTGGTGCAATCTCTTCCCCTTCACCAATACACTCATCATAGACTGACAGTTCCATCATAAATAGATATCTCATGTGATTACATGTTATAATAACTAGTCATCATTACGCCAATCAAAACATGCCAAATAAAGCATCAGATAAGATATATCACATCACACAAATAGACTATCACTCTATAAATAGTGATCAAATAACAAAAACATGATACAACTTCTCAATAACCAAAAAATACATCAAAGCATCTAAGGACACACTATCCAGCTAGAAAGCAGGTTCTTCAAGCTTGGCAGAAAAAAAACCAGGTTCCCTCTTTGTGATTTTTGTTTTTTTTTTTCATTTTGAAATGAGTTTCAAATCTCTATTATGTTGTTTGAAAATCTTTAAAATGTTGTTTAAATTCAATGAAAACCCATGTGAAATTGTTTCAAACTTGCAAACTTTGTTGAAATTTTGGGAAAGGAAATAAAAACAAGAATTAAACAATGGAAAAATTGAAAGGGAACCAAAAGAAAATCTCTTTTCAAATTGAAAACTAAAAACAAAATATGGGTTGTCAAATTTATTCTTTTATTGCAAAATTATGTTGTGCAAATGCACAATTTAACTAGAAATAAAAATTTGGGTATATATATATACATACATACAAATATATTTATAAATATATTGTGCTTTTAATTTCTTTCTGGGAAAATTTTGGGTCTCAAAATTACACAGGAAATTTACTTCCTCTATAGGGGTCTACCCTGTTTTTACTTATTCATTTGAAGGATTTATAAAATAAATAAAAGTTTGTTTTTTTAAATAAAATAATGGTTATTTATTGGAGGAGTGGGGGGCTGCTCCCACAATGCTCATATGGGAGGCACTACCCACACAACACCCCCATGTGTGGATGGTTGCATGGTAACCTAACCACTCCCTTTTGGGAGGGGCCCGCAACCCATGCGTGGGCCTTTTGGTTTATATTTAAATTTATTTTTTAATAATTTTTTATATTATTTTAATTTTATATATATATAAAAATATATATATTATATATATAATAATATTACACTATATATATAATATATATATTATCTGTATATATATATTATTTTAATATTTGAATAATATTTTTTATAATTAATTATTTATATTTATAATATATATGCATTATATATTTTTAAATAATTTAACTAGTTGAGTATAAATTGGTTATATTTAAATGATAATGATATATTTAAATATATATATATATATAAAGTTGTATATACATTAAATATATACTTTTTTATATATATTTAATATATATGTGTATTCGATTATGGTTAAATATATGTTGATTATTTTTAGCGTAGTTGAGATAAATATTGATTTATTTTAATCAAATGATTTTATTTATCAAGTTTTTTTTATTATTGAATATGATTGAGAAACTTAGAGTTAAATTATTGGTTTTAAATTCCTCAATGTTGTGAAATGAATCTTATGTAGTTTTGAATAAATGTAAGTAATATAGATTGAGTTGAATGGATTTAGGAAATCCTAACCCTAGTTTATTTAATTGCTTGAAGTGTTTCTAGTGATGTTTTTTGCATTCCTAATGTTGGGAAAAAGGAATTAATTGTGGCAATTAAGGAATTGAGCAGATGGTTTAAATTTCATCTTTTGTCTGAAAGAGATGTCATTAAGTTGGTTTTATTAAGGCTATAAAATACTGAAGGTTAAGGAAGGAAGTGGATTTAGGAAATCCAAATATAGATTTAAATTCCTGTTTGATTGCCCTTCTTGTATATGCACTTCTTTTGTTTTCGTTTTGGGGAGTTTGATTTGAAGGGTTGTTAAGTCTTCCAAAAGGGGTTTAACTTTTGGGGTTGCATTATCATGTTATTCAACCTTTTGTTTTTCCTTGGGTAGTGCGTATAGTTGTATCTTGTTGTTTTACCCAGTTTTCATGAATGGGGATGGTTTATGCCTCCTTTGGTTTAGGAGTGGATCATGTGTTTTGTGACTCTTGTGGAAGGAGTGGGTTGTATGTTTTGTTGCCTCCAGTGTTTGGAGAGGGTTTTGACCTTTGTTTCCTCCAGTGTTCAGGGAGGGTTTTGAATTTTGTTGTCTCCAGTGTTTGGAGTGAGTTTCATTTTTTGTTCCTCCTAGAGTTGGAGTGGTTTTATCTTGTTGGTATACAATTGAGATTTTCTTGGTGATTGGTTTTGTTTGGCATGTTGTCAAGTAGAAGAGTGGCTTCTGTTAGGGGCCAGAACCCAAAGAGGTAAACTGGGAAACCTTCAGAAGTGGTTTAATCAAGTGATAACTAAATCAATGTAATTAGAAGTTAGGTAGTATTTCACACTAATTAAGATAATTGAGCCTCGCTCATGGATGCAAGGGCTTATTTAGACTTGGAATGAGATGGGAAGGTTTTGAATGGCAAGGTCATCTATCTTGTCCTTACAAGAGGTATTTGATTCCACATGAGTGAGTATGGGTGTCAGGATTCGGTAGAGGCTACCAGGATAACCCATAGTGGGGGTTGGAGCCTAGGAAGATTCCTAGAGGATACCCCATGTCAAGCTATGTGATGACTTTACTCTTTCTACAACAAAAGTTGGTATTTGGTTTTATGTGTATGGTCTTCTTATCATACTTGATCTATTTTATTTCTAGAAGCAATGTGACCTGTGTCAGTGATGTTGGAGTTGTACTTGTGTTATCCTTATGGTTGTATGGTTCATGTGTTTGGTTATGTCAATGTGAGTTAGCCTGTGTCTAGGGGTGGATGGTCTTGCCTAGGAATCCTTGTTACTATCTACTAGCATGGGGGGTGAGGCTTCGGGTATCACATGGTTGGGTGGAATGTGCACCTTAATTTTGTTGGTTCATCTTCTTGTTCGTGTGGATGATATTTCCAGTTGGAGAGCTCGTGGGATCCAGTACTTTCATGCTTTATTCATTTCTATTATTATTGTAATTTATTACCCTTCTTGTATCGAGGTGGAAGATGTAATTTGTAACCTTGTTTATTGGATTTTCCTCATTCGAGGAATGAGTGTTGTATCATATTGTAAATTATATTATTGGAACATGTGGTACCTCTTATGCCTTTGATGCAATTTTATCATGTATGGAATGTATGAGTTCTTAACTCTGTAAGTAATTAAATGTTATGTTTTTAATTCATGTTTCTTGTTTGGTTTTTAAGTAATCTCAGTCTTGTAACCTTAGAGGTTGTTGGCATTGGATAGTGATCTTGCATGTTAATTGATCTTAACAAAAAAAAAATAGTGCATTTGAGTAGTAAATTGCAACTTCCTCTAGGGTTGCATGGTGAGGCATTACAATAGATCTTTTGTTGCCTTCAAAATTCAGCTAGATGGATTGACTATTGGTTTTTGGTCTTTCAAACATTCTCACTAGTCCTCCTCTATTCACTCTGGACCTTCAATTGATACCATAAAATGTAAAGATGTTAATACATAGAAATTGAATTTTGGAATGAAATATAACAAAATATAATCACTTACCACATATGGATAGTCATCATTCACATTTACATCATTACCATGTCCATGATCTAGAGTGACAACCATCTATAGCAACCATCAAGATAGAAATTAAGCTACACAAAAGTATCATGAAAATTCTCTATAATAGACCATAAAAGAGAAAATATAATGTCAAATGGACTAATCTGTTGCATACCTCTCTCAATGGATCAGAACTAGCTATTTCTATAGTAACTTCGTGGTCCATCATGCCACCAACATCACCAGGGTTGTCTAATGTCAACATCTGCAAATGGTAAATGAAAGAGTAAATTATGGTAGGGTGAACTATTAAATGTTAATGGGATGATATTAGGAAGGAATGAAGGAACAAAAAGTGAATTAGGAGAAGATAATGTGACATGATCAAGGAATACAAATGAAATTTTTATGTTTCTCATTAATTTTTTAGATTTGTATATGCAAAATTATGAAAACTAGCTAACATGTTTTACAACACCATTATTGAATAAAGGCTGCCTAAGTGTAAGGTCCTTGAGGAAATGAATTGTGAGGTGTGGAGGTCGAAGGTCCACCAGGAAACTATTTGAAATCCAAAGCATGTTATGAGATAAACATTCAAATATAAAATTCAACTGTTCAAATGAAATAATAATATCTTTAATAATAGTTGCATACCTGTGGACTCAATGTCAAAAATGAATAAGGGTCTGTAGGAATGGGGAACACCTCATGAACACTTTGAACCTGAAATTTCTTCAAATCAAAATTCTACTAATTTAGTTATTCTTAAATTTCAAAATATAATTTAATAAACAAAATTAAATGAACTTGCTGAATTTTACCTGATTGTCAATGTTGAATATATCATTCAACAAATCATCTACGAAATCCATCACCTCTATAACTAATCTAGGTTGTGTAGCTGCATCCTATTCACTCTAATAATCATATGTGCAAACTACACCACAAGCACTACAATGGTGGGGTGGAGCTCAGGGCCTACATGACTCCTCCACACTAGGCTCTACTAAAGGCCTCACACACTGTAAAATGGTCTAGTTAAGTGAGCCAATCGACTCTAGCATGACCACCTCTACACTATCCTTAACAATGGAAGGAACGACGACATGCTCCAACACGGGTCTAGCCAAGGGTCTCGGTGCCAACTGTAGATTACATCGTGTAGTAGGTCTATCATGTGTGGAGCCCCCGCCTCTACCTTGAAAGTCTAAGATGTCAAAATAATTTGGCATCTTTTTGAGGATAAAATCACAATAGAGTTTCATCAAAAATTATTGTGGTACCTCATGGTTATTGCATGGAGGTTGGTCAAATACCATCCACCACCACTCCCAAAAATTATTTTTTAATTAACTCATGGTGGCACCAATGGATGGGGAACCTTCTGCATGTATGAGACAAAGGTGTGTTGGTTTTCGGGTCCGTAAATAGGGTGCACACAAGTCAACTTTGCTAATTTTTTGTTTTTTAACATTTGCATATGACAAACCTCTAGCATAATATTCTCATCTCATGCCTCTTATTTTACCAAAAATATATTTTCTCTCATTTCTCCTACATGAGATATAATTGACATCAATGATTCAAGAATCCCTCTCCTATAAGGCTGGGTTTCGACATGCTCAGTTAATCTTCCAATTAATTGTTCAATGTATCTTTTATTTTTTTCAATTTGATTTAGAAAAATTTCTTGTGTTCCATGAGGATGCCTATGGATTGATGGAGGGGTTTCAGGTTGTTCTTGAATAGGAGGCTCTTCCTAAGGGGGTGACTATGAATTGTCAAAGTTTCGAGGTGGAGATTCATTCCCTGATAATTCGAATGAAATTTTATTATAAAAACCTATTTCAATCTGCATTGTAAATCAAATTTGAAATAAATTGAATAAAAATGCATAGCTCTTCACAATCTTTGATGTCTCTATCATGTTGGCGAAATCCTCATGAAAGATCTAGCAAGGTAACAATGCAAATAATGGATGATATTTGGAAAGTGTGAGTTGTAGACCTCCAATCCTCCAAGACAAGTTGTGGGTTTGAAATACGTTTTGTACTTTTATTTTTCTTTTCAATTTGGCACATGCCAAATGGCCAATTTTGGCCTTTTTTGTGATTTTTAACAATTTGACATCTAAATTGTGTCACAAATTGGTCCACTCACCCATTTAAGCATACACACTTTATAATACATAAAACTAGCAGTTTCATGTAGAAACACACAATGATGAGTCGATAGGCAGAGATATACAAGAGAGGGAAGGGAGATGCGGGAAATGAGGCTAGTAGGCTTGATAATTTATTGTGCCAGATGGAGAGAAGAGGAACAATGTAGGATGGAAGAACATAGAGAAAATAGTCAATAATACCTAATGTAACAAAATATGTAATGAATAGCATAAATTATTTTATGATAACCAAAAAATGAAAGCCATAAATCAATCAAGATTGGTTTCAATAGCCACTCAAATGCAGAAAGCCACAATATAGGTTGAGCTATACAATAATAATTGACAAAAACTCCATAATCTAGACAATTTAATTCTTACATATATATATTGATATTAAAATGTATGTAATATAGTGTAAGGTAGATAACAATAATTAACAATATGCAATGTAAGTAAACATAGAATGAAAAACATGTATTATTCTATTCTCTTGCAACCATAAGTAGAAAATGAAACCAACAAAATAGATCCTTTTCAACAACACCTTCTACAGAATAAAACAATATAGCTTAAGCAATGTTCAAAACTGTAATCAACAATAGCCAAATGTAGGTAAAACAAAGCATAAAGAACATAGAGAAATTGAAGAAATGTAGCATGGAGAAGAGAACCCTATGAAAAATAAATGAATGTAGTCTAAGATAGAGAACAATAACTAGTAATTTTTTTGATCTCTTTTGAATAGTATCGCTTTGAAAATTGAAAGTGGATAGGCTTTTGAAGAGGACCCCATTGAAAGCAATGTCCAATGTAGTGTAAGAGAAAGTGAATTAATATTAACTATTTTATTCCATGACAACCATAGCCCAAAACATATGAATTATATTTAAATCTTACGTTAGAAATATATAGATGTCTACATAAAATATATAAAATAGAACACAATAAAATGAGTTTTGATTTCTAGCCTTCCATATTGGGGCATGCAGCCTAATGGACTGTCACCAAACCACCAAGCAGGAATATATGGTATTGACAACCCTAATCAAGGCTAGTATGAATTTTGATTATCACAATCAACATTGAGTATAGTGGTATCTAGTTGCGATATGAGCATTGCAACTAATTTTGCAATTACTTCATCAAAATCACCATTATAGTTAGAGTATGGTCTGGGAAAATAACAAAAAAATGTTAAGCTTAGTGTGGTGAACATCTGAATTTAACAAACAATATGTAAATCAGTGGATTTAAAGACCTTTATAATGTATACTACAAAATATACAATACACATGTAATGAAAGGTATGAAATAAGTAAAATTTAAGCATACTTGTGCATGCGCCACATTCCAGCAGGCAGGGAAGAAAACAAGGGGTGGTGTGCACCCTAACGATTTGATCAATGATAGTAGGAATGTTTTGGCTACTAATGAGTATAAATAAAATCATTGGAATCCACATTATGGTTTGAGTATGATCTAGAAGAATAAGAGCAAAGTGCATATATTAGTGTAGTGGTCATCTCTAATTGATACACATGTAAACCAAGAGATGTGAAAGCTGATTATTTTATAACATACAATTTTCTATGAAGTTGAAATACAAGGAATGAAGTAAACAAAACTTAGACATACCTGGTGTATGTTGCAAATTACACAGACAACATAAGAAAGCAACACCCGATATCCACCCTACCATATTGGGTCATGGAGCATCGTGCGCTCTCACCAAACCCCCAAGCAAGGGAAAATAAATTACCCACCATTAGCATCAATGGTGAAAGCAATGTTTAGGTCACTTCTTACTTAATACAAGCTCTAAATTGAAATAACATAGTGTTCACAAGATAACCCTATGCAAAATAAATAAATGCGGACTAAGATAGAGAACAATAATTAGTAAATTTTCTGATATTTTGTAAACAGTATGTCTTTGAAAATTGAAAGGGCACAACCTTTGGAAGAGGAACCCATCAAAAGCAATGTCCAATGGACCCTAAGAGAAAGTGGATAAAAATTAACTATATTATTCCATAACAACCATAGCCTTAAACATATGAATTCTATTTGAATCTTATGTCAGAAATATACAAATGTGTACATAAAAATATATAAAATAAAACACAACAAAATGAGTGTAGAGTGGTGAACATTTGTATTAGAGATAGAATATGTAAATCAACAGATTTTAAGAGCTCTATAATGTATACTACAAAATGTACAATACACACGTAATGCAAGGTATGAAATAAGTAAAATTTAAGCATAGTTGTGCATGTGGTACATTGTAGTAAGCAAAGAAGAAAACAAGGGGTGGTGTGCACCCTACCACTTTGATCAATGATAGGAGTGTTTTGGCTACTAATGAGTATAAATAAAATAATTGGAATGCACATTATGTCTTGAGTATATGATTTGGAACAATAAGAGCAAAGTGGAAATATTACTGCAATGGTCATCTCTAATTGATACACATGTAAACCAAGAGATGTGAAAGTTGATTATCTTATAACATACAATTTTCTATGAAGTTAGTAATGCGAGGAATGAAGTAAAAAAAACTTAGACATACAAGTGGTGTATGTCACAAAATGCACTATCAACATAAGAAAGCAGTAGCCAAGGTCCACCCTACCATATTGGGTCATGGAGCATCATGCGCTCTTAGCAAACTCCCAAGCAAGGTAAAATAAATTTTCCACCATTGGGATCAATGGTGAAAGCAATGTCTAGGCCGTTGCTTACTTAATGCAAGCTCTAAAGGCATCGAAAGGTGCACATATGATGATTGTTTGGGTTAAGTATGATTGCAAACATGAAAGAAAAATTCAAAATTTATTACGCTAAACACATACCATTGGTAGATGATAAATCAATCAGAAAATATAAAGAATTATAGAATTCATAAAAAATTGTATGCAATGAAGGTGGAGTACAAGAGTGGAAACAAATAAAATGTAGGCATACCTTGTGCAAGGAATGAAATGGAAGATTGATAGAGTAAGGGAGGCCTGCTTTGCACCCTTCCACATTATGGCTTCAAGTGTCTTGAATTCTCACCAAACCTCTAAGTAGAGTATTTTTTTCTACACGAACTTAAACTATATATCATTACATAGATTTTCAATCTAAAATGTTGTTAATGAAATATCATTTGAAAGAAGGAAATTTAGAAGTTTAGTACAACAAACATGTATCATCAATACAAACTATTTAGATAGGGAAGTATAAACAATAGTATAATTTGTAAAGAATAATATCTAATATATGTGGGATAAAATACATGTTATAAATAGGACACATGTATACCTTTTGCAAAGAGCAACAAACAATATGTGGACAATTGAATACAATTGTCTTCTAGAACTTGGCAATTTGATTAACTTGAAGTCACTATTCTCTTTTTGAAGAAATATATAGAGTTGCAGCATTTGTCACAAAGAACTTTGAATGTAATTACAAAATAAAAGATGGAAAGAATGAGATAGAACCTTACCTTGTATACAAATAGAATATAGTTTCAACTCAAACATCATGGGACACTTGTGAGCATAAAGGTATTAACAATTATAAACATTTGCAGTAATAGCTAGGAATGTTGCCAATCTAAATTTGTTAGAATTTGAAATTTTTAGAAAGAAATAATTCAAGTGTAATAGCTATGGAGGTGGGACTATTTCAGTAAAGCATAGAAAGACAATGAGACCAAATTTAAATTTAGATAATGGATGTTTGTTGTTGGCAAGAAGGGGAAACAAAAAGAAATAGTTGAATAGCAACTTCTAACACTGATGTTTGTATAATTAAAAATTTCAAAATGATGGGTAATCTGAATAGAAGTGGAAATGAAGAGTACTATGAAAGAATTGAGATAAAGAGTAAAAGGAGAAGTGGTATAGGTATCATGGAAAACAAAAATACTTCATGATGGTGGCATTCAAGATAATTGTTGGAGACATTCCTCTTCTTTGATTTGAAGTGCATTGTATTTGTTGGACTACAACCTAGAATACCTATCAAAGGAGAAAGGTGGATCTATGCATAGTCCTTCTAGTGATTTAACACAAGAGAGAGTTGTGAATGTTAGTCCTTTCCTTTCTTTAGTTCCAATATCTATTGTAGCTTTCTCTAGTGATAAGCCTTGAGATTTATGGATTGTGATAGCCCAAGCCATTGTCAATGGGAGCTATCTTCAGCTATCTCATGTTATTGGGATAATGGGGATGAATCTTGGATTCTCTTGATCCCATGCTATCCCAATGTAGTGGGTATGTGCAAAAACATCATGGAAAAAATAGGCCCTTAAGTGGCAAAAAATTTAGAAAAATCAGTGTTAGGCAACTTGACATAAAAAATTGAATAAGTTATCTATATTATTTCAAAAATATGTAAGAATAGAATCTAGAGAAAATTGAATGTAGTTTCTAAGCTACTAGGTTTATTTAAAAATAAATAAAATCTATTTGGTGAAAATTTGAAATTTCAATGCAGTAGTACTCAAATTGTAGGGAAAAAATAAGTAGGTGTCTGTTTGACCACCCTAACCATAATAAAATGATAATATTTTTTTATAAGATTTTATATATAAGTAGAGGACTCATGTCCAGATGTGATGCATATTTTTTGTAAATTTTTTCCAAGTAAATAATTAATTATGAATTTTTTATTACAACTTTTAAAAAATATAAAAACTCGTATGTCTGACCACCTTAACTTGGTCAAAACTTCATGAAATTTAATTTTTCTTTTTTGAATCCTATAGTATGTGAAGCATAGAATGTGATGCATGTTTTGGATTCAAAAAATGTGACACCGTTTGAAAGTTATAGATGTTTTTGAATTAGCTTATCGATTAGTACTTTAGTCGTAATTCTAATAGAAAATGAATAATAATTATTTATTAAATTCAATTTAAAGAATAATTTATATTGGTGGAAAGCTAAGAATATCTTTTAAAAACGCTTGTCATTTCATCAATTTTGGGTTAAAAAAAGTCGTCAGCCACATACCCTACAAATACCCATAATATTGCCACTTTTTGGCCCAT
The DNA here is from genome assembly GCA_007258455.2 of Sequoia sempervirens. Classification (NCBI taxonomy): domain Eukaryota; kingdom Viridiplantae; phylum Streptophyta; class Pinopsida; order Cupressales; family Cupressaceae; genus Sequoia; species Sequoia sempervirens. Next base: position 474,967,579 of record VDFB02193867.1, on the reverse strand, counting down.
CATGATCCTACACATACCCTAGTTTTGGAAGTCAACAACATATTCAGGAAGTTGAGGTGGTTTAGCACCCCTGGAATATACAATAGCCTTCACTAAACCCAATGATCCATTCACCAGGCTAGCTACCACCCAAAGATTTTTTGTCAACATTACCTGTTGACCAATTGCAAGCAAGAGTTCAAGTTGAAGTTGTTGATCATTGCCATAATCAAGTGCATTTCTTTGGGAACATTCAGCATCACTAATTGCAATTGGAACAATTAATTGTTGTAGCATTTTCCTATTGTTTAAAGCAACCAAGCTATTAGTTGGGAATAAGTGGATAGCCTGATCAAAGTCCTAGTTTTCCTTATATGCAAGCATGGATTTTGTTTGATTCATAAGAAGTTTCCAATCAACCAGGGATGCCTAGCAGTTTCTAGTATTCATAAGGAGCATACCAAATTGTTGTTGTGATTCAGATTTCCCATGTTGGCGAAAGATAGTGTCAAGCATAACAACAATATTAAAAGTGTTCCAAAGTGCTAATGCTATGGATCGAGAACTATAGATAGGTTTGTCCATAATAGGGGGCAGTTGTTCCAAGTCACCCATGAGTATAATAGAGACACCAACAAATGGTTGCAAATGTCTTAGAGGGAATGCTTGCCACAATCAGCTATCTAATTTTAGCAGCAACTTGGGACCCAAGAAACTAATTTCATCAATTAGTATGTACTTAATATGTTTGAAGTCTTCTTGAAATATGGTCAACAGTTGTCCTTTCAATGGATTCATATCTTTTATTGGTATGTGAAGAGCAGTATGCACTATGGAGGCACAAACATTGTAAGCAACTACACTCGTTGGTGCCAAAATAAGCAAAGGGTTCAATTTTGACTCGACAATCAATTTAGTGCTCCTTGTATCTTTTCAATCAAGAATGATTTACCTGTGCCAACGGTTCCTTGAATGATCATATGAAGTGGAGGTGAAGAGGGTGGGCCAAGGTGTTGTTGTTAAATTATTCTCAAAGTAAGCTCCTGTCTAGGAGATAGTCGATGAGAATGGTCTAGCGTTGAAAAGGAGAAAAGGGTGTGTTCAGTTGTATGCAATTTACTTGTAGAAATAAACTATTCAGCAATGCTATGAAGATTCTTTGGAACATGGTGGTTGTCCCACTTATGGTGCAGGTCAAAGTCCCACTAACCCAAGAGTTGTAGTTGGTCAAAATAAACATTGTTTGTGGCACCAAGTCGAGAGATAAACTCCCATTCATATTGATATGTATCTAGTGGAGACTGTGCATTATCAATGTCACTATCACTATGCTCCCCATCAGTAGGGGGTCACTAAGTCTATTCACATGCCAAGCAACATAGCCAACAACATGAAGTAGCCTCCAATTTTGTGTTATGCTTTCTTTGTAATCCCTATGTTAGCCTCCACATTTTGAAAAGGTTTGTATAGCAATAATTCTAACCAACAAAATGTTTCATAGGAATCACCTTGTTCTAGGGGGATGGTCTTGAAAAGTAGGTAAACAATGATGATTGTAGGTTGTGGGTGAGCACACCAGGCTAGACCTTTGCAATTTTTGTGATATGTATAGAGTTGTACAAAATGAAGCCTTTGAATCATGATGAACAACTATTCATAGTCCACCATTGGATCCATAGAAGAAATTTGTGTAGTATTAAGCAAGCATGGGTCATCCAAGGCTGAGTGGTGGATCCTTGATATTAGCTACTTTGAGAAATGAGGGTTCCATGTTGAATCATAGTGATCAAAGAATTCTTTGCTTGTTGAATCTCATATGGATTGGACCAATCAAACATGTCCATATTTCAAGCATCTAGAAGCCACAAGAAACCATGCACATGTGCTGACTTGTGATGTTGCCACTCATACCTATACCAATAGTCCTTTGTGTCAAAAATTCCCTCAATAACCTCTTCATAGAAAATAGTGAATTGTAGGTGCATACATACAAGGTTGTTATGTGCAGGTTTTGCACATTATTCTCTATGAAGTGTCTTTAGGAATATGGCACATCAAATTGGGTATCAGGTTCAATCACCCTATGCAAATTAGGCCATTTTGTATCTACAGAGCTCAAAGTGAAGAAAAGAGTCGGTGTACCAAGCTAGTGGATCATTGTTGCAAGCTCTTGTTGGCTCTTGGACCAATATGAGTGGGTTCCTCACAAGGATGCACCAAAGCAAACAAGTTGGTTTTTCTATTTGGGTGTCTGGTGCATCCTGAAGCAACTGGCGCAAAGCAAGAACTAACTTTGGGATTCTTTCCTCCAAGTTTGTTTTCATAAAAACTGATGTTGATTGTTGGCTTCGATGCCATTTTTAAATTATAAATATAATTGTTACCTAATTTTTAGCTTTTGGCTGAAATTAGGTAACTTAGTGTTTGTTCTTTTCATATTGTTTAGACATTCAAAAGATAAACCATAAAACTGCTAGTTTCAATATGCACAAAAGAGTGATTTTTCAAATGAAGTAAATTACATTTTGTCATTTTAATGTTGCAATTACAACAAATGAGAAAGAGAATCCTATATCTACAAATGTAGTATTTTATTGATAATCCTAAAGTGTGCATGTCCCTCAAAATCCAAGGGACTAACTCTCTTATTCAATGAAAATATGAAGCAATTCATACATGAATTAGTAAAAGAAACAAACAATGTGCATATAAGAATGGAATTAGTCATTTCCTGAGAATGACGGGTTACAGGTTGCCTGACTGCTCTATTGCTACTACCCCAAGTTGCTTGTGTCCTCCCTAGCTCTGTAGTGATTCTCACCCCTACATCTGGAAAAAGAAATGATATTAGAGTGAGGGGCATGTGCAAGATCATCATGGAAAAAACAAGCCCTTAAGTGGAGAAAAATTCAGAAAAATCAGAGTTACAAAACTTGACATAAAATTTTGAATAAGTTATCTATATTATTTCAAAAATATGTAAGAATAGAATTTGTAGAAAATTTAATGAAGTTTCTAAACTAGTAGGTTTTTTTTTTTTTTTTTAAATCTATTTGGTGAAAATTTGAAATTTCAATGCAGTAGTACTTAAATTCCAGGGGAAAAATAAGAAGTAGGTGTTTGTCTGACCCACCCTAAGAACAATAAAATGATCATTTTTTTTATAATATTTTAGATATAAGTAGAGGACTCATGTCTCAATGTGATACATATTTTATTTTAATTCTTTTCCAAGTAAATAATTAATTATGAATTTTTTATTACAACTTTTAAAAAATATAAAAACTTGTATGTCTGACCACTTTAACTTGGTCAAAACTTCATGAAATTCAATTTTTTTTTAAAAATCCTATAGTATGCAAAGCATAGAAAGTGACACATGTTTTGGATTAAAAAATGTGATACCATTTCAAAGCTATAGCTTTTTTTCAATTAGTCTATTAATCAAGACTTTAGTCATAATTCAAGTAGAAAAGAAATAATGATTATTATTTAAATTCAAAGTAAAGAATAATTTATATTGTTGGAAAGATGAGAATCTCCTTTAAAAACCCTTTTTGTTTCATCAATTTTGGGTAAAATAAGGTGGTTAGCCACATATGCTATACATACCCATCATATCGCCACTTTTTGACCCATGATGATCTTGCACATACCGGGCTCTAAGCAATGAAAGATTTAATCCTTACATACACACCTACCTATGCATGTATAAACTAATCCATAAGTTTATAAAATAAGCATGCAAACCTTGGATGTCTTGGAAAATAAAGAAGTCATCAAACACATCCAACATATGCATTTATATTCTAAATGTTTGCTTCATGTGCAGATTTAGGATAAGTTTTGTTACTGTTCTGATTCAGATTAAATACAACATGTGGGTTAAATGTGGCTCCCATAAGGGTAGAGCTCAACATGCTTTGAAAGAAAAAGGAAATTGAGCAACTTGATCAAAGATTTATCTATTATCAATGCATTAAATCAATATGGAATCACACCAATTGATTAACTTTCATTATCAGATTCAAAAGTTGCAACATATTTTGCTGATATGTCCTTCAATCTTCTTAAGAAGATCTGTGATCTATTTATAAAAGAAGTAAGTGACTTCATAGATGCATCAAGTTCAATTATGCATCTCTTGAAAAATGAGGAATAATTTCAAGATGTTGTCAAGCCCCTCTCACCATAACCCTATTGGGAAGTCACACATCACATAGGAAGGTGAGATTTTAGGTCACCCACATAGGTGAAATGTGGCTAAAGTTAAAATGAGGAGACTGTGTGTATTTATTGAACATAACTAGAAAGAGAGCAATGGTTGAGTCAAGGTCATGATACAAGTATAAGGACAACACCTTTGCAAGAGCTACAAGAGGCAAATGGGATTAATAGTGCTCATTCATAGGTCTACTTGTGGAAATGAATGCAATAAGTGAAGGTCATTGTCATTGATAAGGATAGTAAACAATGCATGTTACAATGGTCTTATGAAGGACAACAGTAATAAATGTATGCTACATGACAACAAGGGTAGTTACTATATTCACAAAATGGAGCAAATGATTCATGTTTCACTTTGGTGGAAAATAATGAACTATGATATGAGCCATGCAATAAAGAGTACAACCAACTAACAACAAAGATCAGCTGCATATACATCAAGGAACTTACAAGTTGACAAGCATGGGGGAGTACTCAAAACATAGCATAACTATTTTCATGACAAAGAAACATGGCCACCTATTTTGCTGCCCTCATAAGTGAGATAAATGAAAGTTATATGTTGTCTTCTACATTGGGAACATGATAAGCTTGAAAGCATTCCAAGCATGTCAAATAGGACAGCAATAAAAAAAAATCTGAAGTTGCACAAGGCCCTATTGAAGGCCTTCTCAATCAAACATTAGAAAAACAAGTTTCTAGATAGCATTCAATGCATGATGGTTTAAGGAAAGGCACAAAAGGAAAATACATTCAAGAAACATCAACTCTAGTTGACACAAATAATATGCCTATTATGAACATGCCATTACAAGACATCATGACACCAATGGAACCCTCATATGATGTGATCAAGATACAATTGCTATGCCATAACACAAGGAATAGGGGTTTGCTATTCTCTATACTCTTATGTTGATTGAGCAAGTTGCCAAATGGTTTCCTCTAGAAATGATGCCTCTAAGCATGGAAAATTAATGATTCAAAGGAAGAGCACTAATACTAAAGATGACAGTGGTCTTCATTGAAATAAAGGAGCTCATGAAATTCAATTATTGAAACCATCATGAATCACAGTGCTTTAGTGAACAAAGTATAATCATGAATAAGAACAATGGCATTGAAGGTTACATATTTATCTTCACGATTATCTATGAACTTGAAAAAACAAATCAACAATGTATGCTAAACTGTAACTAAGCCATGTAATTCAAAGAGTATTCATTAGATAGATGGAAATAAATCTTACAGTCTTGCTCTATGTTGCATTATGAAGACTTTTAATCAATAGTAGCATTATGACTACATAAAGTTAAAAAATAAGCATGATTATTAGAGGACAATAAAATGTAGTCCATTCACAACAAGGTCAGAGCACAAGTAAAGAACAATTAGTATGATCAAACCTTAGCATGTCATCCACCAATATGAAGAGCTATTACATGAGAAAGCAACCTATTACCAAGTTACAAACCTGTACAAAGAAATAAATTTCAAGGCTGGTAATGTTGGCATGTTAAAGGGTAGTATCAAAATCTTCCTTATGATAGCAACAATCTACAAATTACAGTCATATCAGGCATTCAAAGATAGTCAACAGGGAAAGTCAGAAAATGGTAGAAGGTTAAAGTGGCTTTCAGCATTATGACAACATGCATCCATGTCAAAATCCATGACAACAAAGAGAAATTACAATGATGAGACAAAATCAAGCTAATTATCATCATGAAAGTAAATAATGATAATTCAAATAAGAGAATTAAGCTTTCTAAAATGCTCAAGACATCAAATGTTGATCAAAGTGACATTCTCTCATTTCCATGGAAGCAAAGGTGACTGATCACATCTATTGACTGTAAATTTCATATGGCAAATGCCAGTTTGGTAGTATCTAATATCTCTAAAGTTCAAGGAACAACAATATTACAAAGAAAGGAAGAACTTCTAAAGCTTCTTTAGATGCTAACCCATCAAAAAAATGCCCAAAAAGTAGAGCGATACAAGAGATGAATCTATTCTCATTATGTTAAAGGGAAGTCAAAGGAGAAAAGAACCCAACAAAGAAAGAGTATGGTGTTCTTACATAGAAAATGAAATGTAGAAGCTATTCACAATGACAACCCACTTTGTGGTTATTTGTTTTAAAGACATTCTACAGAAATGAAGTGAATTGCCAAAACCAATTTAGATGCTCACTGGAAAGAGCACACTTTCCTACAAATTGAAGTTTTTCATGTTGCTCACACTGTGTAGTGGCATTGAATCATTTTTTGAAAAAATATGAAGTTGCTTTCCAATTGAAAAATACCAATATGGGTTCACCATGAAAATATGATGTGGAAATGGAAATATGGTGAACATCCTATAGGAATTAGAAAAATGAAAAGTCATTTCATGTATTATGACATGTCATGGTGAAGATTGGCCTTTTTCTACAAAATATGGAAAAACTACCTGGGTTTTTTTTTTAAATGGAGCCACATTGCTATTTTCTACAGGAAAGTGGAATAAACTTGCAAAATCATCTGCATTTTTTGCAACAAATCTAAGCTTTTCAAGAAAATCAAAAAACCCACTTGGGTTCTTTAACAAAGAGTTGTAGATTCATAGAAAGACATGCTATAGGAAACCCAAACAGGGGTTTTTGTAATTATAGTGAAAACGAAGCAAAAATCATGAATATAGAAAAACCCAATTTGGAAAAATGGAGGTTGAGACCACAATAAGTTCTTTCTTTTCTAAATTCTAAGAAACCCATCTGGGTTGTTAATATTTGTTAATACAAGGAGAATTCAAAAGACAGTATGGGGTTTTAGAAAGAAGTAGAGCCACAGAAAAAAAAAAAATGCATCATTTTATGTTCATGGCTGTGGCCAAGGTTTTTTTTCTCCTCCATATAAGCAACAAAAAAACAACAATGAAGTGTTCCTATTACCAAATGAGGAAAACACAAGCATTTCATGCTTTTTCTTAAGATAGAAATGAAATCATGGGTTTTCTTTTGCTTGAAATCAAAATGGAATAATTTTGGTGGGGCTTACCTAGAGATTTTTTGCTCATTGTTTTCAATATTCAAAACTTTTTTTCCCACATAAGGCTTCATTTAAGGGTATGTGCAAGATCATCATGGAAAAAATAGGCCCTTAAGTGGCAAAAAAAAAAAAAAAATTAGAGTTAGGCAACTTGATAAAAATTTGAATAAGTTATCTATTATTTAAAAAAATATGTAAGAATAGAATCAGAAAATTGAATGTAGTTTCTAAACTTCAAGGTTTGTTTAAAAAAAAAAAAGAAATCTATTTAATGAAAATTTGAAATTTCAATGCAGTAGTACTTAAATTTTAGGGAAAAAATAAGAAGTAGGTGTTTGTTTGACCCTAACCACAATAAAGTGATAATATTTTTATAAGATTTTAGATATAAGTAGAAGACTCATGTCTTGATATGATGCATATTTTTGTAATTTTTTCCAAGTAAATAATTAATTATGAAAATTTTATTACAACTTTTAAAAAATAGAAAAAATCGATGTCCCAACCAATCTTAATTTGGTGAAACTTCATGAAATTCAAATTTTATTTTTAATCCTATATTATGCAAAGCATAGAATGTGACACATGTTTTGGATTCAAAAAATGTGATACCATTTGAAAGCTATAGATGTTTTTCAATCAGTTTATCAATCAAGACTTTAGTCGTAATTTGAATAGAAAATGAATAATAATTACTTATTAAATTCAAAGTAAAGCATAATTTATATTGGTGGAAATTTGAGAATCTCCTCTAAAAACTCTTTTCATTTCATCAATTTTGGGTAAAAAAAAGTCTTCAGCCACATACCCATCATATTGCCACTTTTTGGCCCATCATGATCTTGCACATACCCTTAAATTCTTATAACGGTAGTAATGAGGGAGGGCAGCAACAAAAGAAAGAAATGGCATATAAAGTGGTTAGAAATACTAAAGGTTGTGACTATTTGCTCCAAATGGCTTCCAAATTATGGGGAAAAATACAATTTTTGTGCCAGAAAACCAACTTACCTACTATTACATGCTTCTTTTCATCAGAAATTGTTAAAAAAAAATAGAATTAGCCAAAGATAGCGCCATTTTTTGTGTTTTTTCCAAACGCCACGATGACATGGAGTGTTCCAGATTTCCTTCATCAACAAAATGATGTCTTTTTCCTCATGGTCGGTATGTTTTGATTATTAGGGTTTTACCTTGTTTGAGTGCCAATGGCATTTTTTTATCCCATGTTTTAAAAATCAAAATATGTGGTAAATGATGGGGGGAAAAAATATGTGTTATCACTTAGGTATGTTATGTCTTTGGGTTTCTTTTCCCATTTTTCAAACTTTTCTAAGTCACATGGAGTATGCAACAAATATGATATGCCTTTGATTTTTTACCCCAACATCACATGAGTTGGAATATACTTTCCAAGGGGTTTGCAAGTCGACCTTTTGATTAGGTATGTTGGAGACTATGATTCCTTTACAAACATGTGTTTTACCATGTGTGATCAAGAATATAGAATGAGGTAGGTTGATGGTCAAGTTCCTTTGAAACTTTTGGGGACTTTTAAGATATGATATTATATGTTACATTTTTTTTCAAATTTTGAAAATATCATGTAAGTGATTTGAAAATCACTTTTAGTTTTCTTTTAAATGCACATGTAATACATATTTTTGATGGGGTCCCTTATCTTGTGCTTAATTGTAAAGTGACTTGTTAAGTAATGTTTTATGAATCACTTAAACAAATTCATTATCTTTAATAGTTTTAAAAGCCATGTGTTTTGAAAAACACACATATTGCATGATGGAGAATGTGGTCAATTATTGTGTGAGAACCAATGATGACTTCTAGAAATAAGAAATGTGGGATATTTTTTTGACTTATTTTAGTGGAAAGGAGGCTAGCTAGATGAATTTTTTGTCACATTTTTCAGGTGACTATTGACTTGGCCTAATTTTTCTTCATGTGGAGGACATTTTGGAGAGTTCTAGAAGGTTCTTTTTGGCCTTTTCTATTTTATCCGACCTGAATCTTCTAGAAACAATTGTGTGAGAGGTTTTGGTTTAAGTATGTTCATTTTGAACATTTTAGGGAATTCTTTATTTTCTAGCAGGAGGATAGCCTTACATTCTTGTCAAGTTATTTTCATGGAGTTGTATTATAACTTAAATAGAACCATTATACAGTAAGCACTTTGAATTAATAAATTGGAGCATTTTTATATCTTCTCTCTTCATGTTTTATGGTATGCCATTAATGGTTGATCAGTCTACATTGTAAAAAGTCATCTTTCCTTGCAAACTTGTCCCATGTTTCCTACATCCATTTGTTAGAAAATGTATGTTTATAGGTTATAAGTTGTGTTGTTTAGTGGTGTTATTGATTGTGAAAATCTATTTTCATTTTGAAAGCATTGTTATAGACCTCCTTATAAATTATTGATGTGAACTGCATTGGAAAGTGAGTTGTGTGAGTTAAGCTTTGAGATATTAATTTGAATGTGAAAGGCTATTAATAAGTCTAAGTTGTTTTGGTGCATCACCTTGCGTTCTTTTCAGCATTAGGTTTATTTTATGCAAATTCTCAACCTTATCTTAGAGATTAAGTAGTTAAGTGGCATCAAAAGGGGAAGTCAACCCTTATCATTGGAGGTGTTCTTTCAAATAGGTTACCCACAACCTGAAAGTAGTCCCATGTTAGTCCAAATCTTCTAAGTTCACTTAAGGCTTAGCAAATAGGGTATAGATTTGGGGAACTAACAATAATATCAAAATATGGCATGCCCCCCAAATATATTATCATATTATCTCATCAAGTGCAAGGAATATTCATGTAAGTGAACCTGTATTGTCCTCAATTGAAGTGGCATTTCCATGCTAGTTGAGAACAATGTTGGAAAAGCCATACTTAATAACCCTTTTGTATTATATTCATTGATAGGGCTAGAATCTATTTTAGGCCAAGGCAAGGTATTTTGAGTAGTTTCTTTAATTTGTAAGGCATCTCCAATTTCCTAAAATTATTGAGGGTTGGGAATCAATAGAATAAATGATGACAAGTCTTGAAGATCAAATTCCTCATCAACACTTTCTACAGTTGTGATTGGTTCATTTAGGTCATGCCTCAGTTCTTCCATTATGTGGAAGAGATCAGAGATGTCAGTACTTGTAGGACCTGCAACAAATTTAAAGCATCACAATCTATTCCAACATCACTATAGTATGGGTCATTCTCAATTTTATAAACTAATGCATCCATGACATTATGTTTCTCAACATAGCAGTCATAGTTTGTCCCTTGCATACCAATTCTTCACACAATGACAACTTCAAGATCATGCAGCCATCGCAGAAATAAAATTGCAATTTAAATGATGTCTTGTCAGAAGCTTATAGTATGGCCACTATATTTGTATTGGCCTCCTCTGGCATGGGTTACTTGTAAAATGGGAGCAACTCTATTGATAAGCATTTCTTCAACTTGAGTAAGCTTTTCAAGGATGGCCGGTTGTGGCCCTGGATCAACTTTGTTTGCCAGGCTATATCCATGAACACCCTTTTTAGAAGCAAAATAAAAATAGACAATGCCAACACTAGATGTTTGAACTCTCATGCCAGCATAGCTCTCATTGCAAGTAGAACAAATTTTCAAGTCTGATAAAGCATCAATGCCCTGGTGGAAGGATTGCATTGCTATGCAGAAAGGTTCACCAAACATGTTGCCTAAGGGTGGGGTTGTTGAATATATGGTTGGAAATGCATACCCAACAAGGGGTTGTGGCAGTGTATAGTTAGGTATTGTGGGAGTAGTTTCATAATGATGGGTATGGTTCAATGGTGAAGGTGTGGAAGTTGAGGGGGAGCAATAGTGATCAAATGTTACTAGCAAGCTTGTTTGCAATGGTAGTATGCCTAGCTAGGCATTGGCTAGGAAGCCAGTTGGGTCTATGTTGCTTGTCTTTTGCAAGTACTTGGCTCACCGATCTGTGCAAATCCAATCTTTGTGGCATGCATAATAAAGTTGGATTCTTTCACATGTTTCTTCCTTTCAATGATCTACACTTGATGTGGCATTGAAACCTAAAGAAGGTTGTGATTCCTATAGAAATAATATTAACAACACAATAAAATGGTTGCAAACACCAAGTTAAAGGGAAATAGAATAGCTATAACAATCAACCTAATTGGATATGCAACAAAGTAGTCAAAGGCATAGTATGACCAATATGCATAGATAATTGTATGTATTCATATGCATTGTATTTAAAAGTGCTTTGAAACTCCAAATAAAAAAACAATGCAAGCACCCAATCTCATTAAGCTAATGGCTAACTCAAAAGAAAATGAATCGATTGCATTACTAGATTTGTGTTTAGACAGGAATTAATAGAAACACCATGCATTGAAAAGACTTTTTTTTAGGAGAGCATTATTAGTGTTAAACCATGTCGCATATACTAGTAATTTGTGAAGTATAATAGGATACATAGTTTAATACTTAAATAATCTTCTAAAAAAGAATTCTCCTCAATGGTATTAGGTCAAGTATCTCCCCAAATTTCTACCATGTGATCAAACATGAAATGAATGTTGCTCATTATTGTAAATATACCACCTTGATACATAGTTTAATACTTAATACTCTTCTGAAAAAGAAGTCTCCTCAATGGTATTAGGTCAAGTATCTCCACAAATTTTTGCCATGCGATCAAACATGAAATGAATGTAGCTCATTATTACAAATATAAAATCTTCCATTCTAATGGTTACTTTTAAAGCCTACAAGGAATAATAACCAAGGAATGAGTATTGACATTATGCATTACATGAACATATAAAAAAAAATTTCTTGCAGATGCAAAACCATGGTGCAAGGGAGGGAGAATATAAAAAATAAAAAATCTGCATGTAGACAAATTTTTTTTGCTATAGTCACTTATTGATAGTAACCAAGATAAACATATATGGAAATGTGTCTACAAATATATATATGCATATGCAATCTGTGTTCAATGTAGAGTGTCATGAATGGAAAGTACAATGCACTATTTAAGGAAGATTGTAGTGCTATTGCAGCCTATCATTCTGCATCATCCCTTCCTTCATGACATTCTCCATCCAAAATAAGTTCATATTTTTCATTGGACATGGATATATACATATAAAAATACATATACATTTAGTAGAACAAAGGCAACAATTTCTAACAATTTATGAGTTTTGCTCCTGGAAATATAAGAGCATGTCTATGCTAGCTAAAAAAGCAACAATTCAATTAATCAACAATGAGGTAATACAAAATGAAATAGAGAAAAAAAATACTCACTCTCCACTGAACAGTTATTACTAAGACATCACAATCAAAAATATACATTGGATGCATATCTAGTGATTTGCTAACTATAAAATATAAAGCATTATAGAGGAGTAAAAAAATTTGGAAATTACAAACCTATACATTCACAAATACTTTCTACAATAGTGACCCATCGAAAACAACCCAAGCATGTGCACATGTAAATGCATTTACAAATGTACCTATACATATGAAATGTTTTTTAATGGAGAGTGAAATGAATGGAAAGTCCATTGTACACTTTAAAGAAGAGTGCAATGCTACTACTTCCATGGTTGTCCATCACACCTTCATTTGTTCCAATGACCATCCATAAAAGCTTCATGTTTTGCACTAGACATGCATATATACATATAGAAATATTACAATGAACACAAAACATGCTTGCATACACCAAACCAAAAGAAAAAGATGTACTATCCGTCCTATCATCTTGGGAACACAATCTTATTAGTGAACATTTATATATACAAAAACATATACATATGGAATGGAAAACAACAAAACAAGGCTTGCTCTCCACCCTACCATATTGGGTCATGAAGCCCCATGGGCTCTCACCAAACCCCTAAGCAACAATATAGATTGTCCATCACTTTCATCAATGGTGGAAGTAATCCTTCTAATCACACATACCATACATCCTATGATTGAAACAATTTTGTTTGAGAGCCCTTAAGAAATAATGAACAATGAATAGAAAATTTGAAATGAAAAACAACAAAAGAAGGCCTACTCTCCACCCTACCATATTGGGTAATGAAGCCCCATGGGCTCTCACCAAACCCCCAAGCAATAACATAGATTGTCTATCAGTTCTATCTATGGTGGAAGAAATCTCTGTCATCACACAAGAAACAACTCCTTTTGTCAGCCTCTAACAAATAAGAACCTAAAATATATACTTAGCAACTATTCCAACAAATACAATCCAATGTCATTGATTGGATATATATAGAGGGACTTGTTGTTTGGAAATATACATACCGAAGAAGTATATGTAGAAAAGCACGTACATGGAATTACTTGTAGAAAATATAGATATATATTTGAATGAGAACTTATAGATATAGACAAAAAAATTTACATTTGTTGGAAAGGGAGATGGAATTCAACCTTCAAAGAAGCTTACAATCTTAGCTCATAGCTATTGAAGGGGCCAAAGGTAGAGAAGAACATTAAACAATGCCTTATTGAAATTTGCAAACACTTTTTCTATCTCTACTCATGTTTTTGAACACTAGATATTGTCACAACCTTAAACACTACATGGAAAACATACAACAACAAATGTTGATGTGAAGAGGATGAGCTTCTGTGAAGGTGCAAGTCCAATTGTTTGCTATGAAGTTTTTTATGAAGCTGGCATCAACATATTTTCCATTTTTTTACATGGCTAATGGCTCCAAGAGGAATAGAAAAGTGTTGGCAATGGTACTAATAATCAGAGTGATGCACACTATATTTTCCATATGTACAGATATCTATCTATGCAAAGGAAGCACAAACATGTGCATATGAGGAGAACTCTTTTGAATATTATTTCACTTGTGGTTCACAAGTTGGTGCAGGCTATATTGCTTGATCTTTGTTAACACACTGTTGATTGTTCCAAATTTTGATAGGTTGTTGTTGAGAGAAGACTACATTTTTTTAGAAGAACAAATATTGTTTAATCTATGGTCTATGTCTTATGCCTATCATTTTGCAAGGATATGTTACTATGCTTTTTTGTCTTTAATGGTTGTGTCCTCCTGGATTTGTGCTAAAACAAGTATTGTTTAATTTATGGCATCTATTTTGTGGCTATGCTTGCAATGCAACAAAATAGTTAATCTTATACATATTACATCTCATTGCATTAGGTATTGTTGATTACTATTCTTTGCAATGGAACAAAATAGTCAATCTTATACGCTTTTTGTTAGCTTCCATTGGGCATTGTTGATTATAGTTCTGTTGCTTAAGCTATATTGTTTCATTTTGGAGAAGTTGTTGTTCGGTAGGCTGTATTGTTTCAATTTTTGAGTAGGTTGTGCTGAGAAAGGAGTGTTTTATTGTATCATTTTGTTACTGTCAAATTTTGATGGGTTTCTCTTTAATGTTTGTGTTTTTGTGGGTATGTTTGCAACATAATAATATATATATATACATATATACATATATATATATAAATATATACATATATATATACACACATACATACATATATATATATATAAACATAAATACACACACACACACACACACACACACACACACACACATATACACTATTTGAATTTCCATCAAGACATTGTATTCAAAAGGTTGTATTGTTTGTTATAAACAATATTATTTCATTAATTCTTAGCATCTTCTAGCTATCCTAATTTTGAGAAGGTGTTGTGGAGAAAAGACTATATTGTGTGTGAAAATGACTATTATTTGTTTTAAGGTTCACACTTTGTGTGTATTGTTCTACATGATTTTTCTAGCTATCATTTTTCTTGTGTTCCACAACTTTCTCCATTTGGGGTGGTCTCGCAACTAAAAATAATCTACTTTTTGAATATACTAGTTTGTGAACAAAAGCTTATCCAAATTTGATTCTAAACCTAAACCCATCACAAATAGAAACAATATAACCCTCAGAAGAGCACTCTATTGAAAATTAACAGTGACAAACACATCAAAAAAAATACTAATTTCTAAATGAAAGCTTTTAGAAAAATTGAAACAATGCAGCCGTGTGAACAACACTTTCTAGAAAATAATACAATCTAGCAAGAAGGTTCACAAAAAATTCACAGCCAATGAACACACTTGCACCTTCACACAAGCTTTGCCTCTTCATTCACAACCACCTTGAAAAACAACATAAACCTAGACAATGACACCTAACACATTTGGATTTTTTGAAAATTATAGACCCATGCATGCAACATAGAATATCTTGACAGAGTATTGTGTACATATATATATGTGTATCATGTATCTATGTATGTAGGTATCTATCTCTAGGTATCGATGTAATACTTTCCAAGTGTTTTTTGCTACCGCTTTGCAATCTCTAATAAGAGTGCCAAGCTGGATATGGATGTCATATCGTACTTGGCTATAATGTTTGTTATGTATGCCATGGAGCTCAATCTAGAGATCACTGTTGAACAATGCTTTATTAAGAATACCCTAAACTGCTCTAGTAGTTTGGTGAGTTTTAAATGAAAATTATTATTGAAACCATTGCCAATGTATGCAACACATACAAGAAACCTCTATGACATTATTTCATTTACGGTGAGCAATGTCTAGCACACTAATCCAGGTAGTAGATGGTAGATGTGTTGTAACTATGGCTAGCATATTTTGTCAACCTCCCATACATACACTGGGAAATTTTCAACAAGGCATTGTTTGGTGTCATTCTGCTGCTATACCTGATATGAGAGCCATGAATGATGAGGGTAAGATTTTGTGAGGATGCAAGGTGGATTAAGCTCTGTGCAACTTTTGCAAAGGTGCTTGTAGGTTATTTTTTGTTTTTTTAATGGGCAGATGGATGCAAATGCAAAAGAAAAGTGTCTCTTATGATAATATTTTTCCCATTTTTGTTCAAAAATCGTAGCACGAAGGTGTGTGTTTAAAGCAAGTGGGAAGAGCTCCATGTCAAAGGAACCCTTCACGATTCTACTTAATTTGTGGTTCATGCATTGTACCACGCTAATTGCTTGATTTTCCACAAGGTACTATTGATTGTTTCAAATATCTTGCCTTATCTATCGTTTCAGTTTTGTCTACATCACTTTGCATGGATTTGATACTATGGTTTCTACTGGGTTTCATAAATATGTGAGTATATATAGCCAAAAAATTAGAATAGCTAGAAAATGCCAAGAATAAATAAAATAACATTGTTTATAACAAACAATATAGCTTTTTGCATACAATGCCTTGAGGGAAATTCAAATTATGTATATATATGTGTGTGTGTGTGTGGGTGTGTGTGTGTGTAACGATTGGCATGCAAGATGGGTGGATATCCCCTATTTGTGTGAGATTTGGTTGGAATTTTTGGCAACCTTGCCATGTTTTGAAGTTAGTTGAGTCAACATATGTGTACTTTCAAAAAAGTAGCATTGTAAAGTCAACAAAGCAACTATACAGTCTATGCCATTTACAAAAAGGCATTGTTGACTACAAGTCTATAGCCCTAGATTATAGCCAAAGATGGAGGATGATAACCAACAACACCTTGGAAAGTACAATAAGCCCAACAGCCTCTTGGCCAGCCATCAACCCTTCTATATCACAACTTTTCTAGTGGACAAGGGAAAGGTTCCAATGGTGGTTGTTACACGCTGAGAAGCTATAGAACAACTGTCAACAATGCCTTGTACAAAACAACATAAAATGTATAGCAGTGCAAGCATGAACACAAAGCGAAAGAATTCAATCAAATATATATATCTATATACACACACACACATATATATACATATATATTCTTGTATGGTTTGTGTTTGTTTGCAATGGGATAAAATTGTAGAGGCTATGGAGTTTTTGTCGATTGTTACTGTATAGCTCAAGATATATTGTGGCTTACTCCATGCGAGTGGCCATTGAAAGTAATGTTGTTTCATTTATGCCTTTCATTTTCTGCTTATGGCTGGAACAAAATAAAACAATTAATGTTGTTGATTCTATATTTGGTTACATTAGGTATTATTGATTATTGTTCTTTCCATTAGGATATATAGGATATATTTTAATTTCAATATATATATGCAAGATTAAAATTGTTAAGGTTATGGAGTTTTGGTCAATTCTTATTGTATAGCTCGGGCTATATTGTGGCTTTCTGCATCTAGGTGGCTATTGAAACCAATGTTGTTTGACTTATGGCTTTCGTTATCTGGTTATGGTTGGAAAAAAATAAAATAATTAATTATTTCCATTCTATGTTTGCTTACACTTGGTATTTTTGATTATTGTTCTCTAGCTTAGACTATACTTGGGTCAACTTTGCTCAGAATTTTCGTCAACCTCATCGTTTTTCCTCTTTTCTAGTGCTAGGGTAGACTTGGCAGATGAGTTATAGTTTGGTTGGGATTTTCGTCAGCCTTGCTGGTATATATATATATTGTTATTGTATAGCTCAGGCTATATTGTGGTTTACTCCATGTGGGTGGCCATTTAAAGTAATGTTGTTTCATCTATTCCTTTCATTTTACTCTTATGGTTGGAACAAAATAAAACAATTAATGATGTTTATTCTATGTTTGGCTACATTAGGTATTATTGATTATTGTTCTCTCCCTTAGGCTATATAGGATATATTTTAATATCAATATATGTGTAATATTAAAATTATTAAGATTATGGAGTTTTGGTCGATTCTTATTGTATAGGTCAAGCTATATTGTGGCTTTTTTCATCTAGGTGGCTATTGAAACTAACATTGTTTGATTTATGGCTTTTGCTAAATATGTATATATACACACATATATATACATACATATATATACATACATACATATATATACACACACATATATATAGATATATACACATATATATATACATATATACATATATACATATATATATACAGATATATATTGTTATTGTATAGCTCAGGCTATCTTGTGGCTTACTCCATGCAGGTGGCCATTGAAAGTAATGTTGTTTCATATGTGCCTTTCATTCTTTGCTTATAGTTGGAATAGAATAAAATAATCAATGTTTTCAATTCTATGTTTGGTTACATTAGGTATTATTCATTTTTGTTCTCTCCCTTAGGCTACATAGGATATATTTTAATATCAATATATATATATAAGATTAAAATTGTTAAGGTTATGGAGTTTTTGGTTGATTCTTATTGTATAGTTTAGGCTATATTGGGTCTTTCTGCATCTAGGTGGCTGTTGAAACCAACGTTGTTTGATTTATGGCTTTTGTTATCTGGTTATGGTTGGAACAAAATAAAATAATTAATGTTGTCCATTCTATGTTTTGTTACATTAGGTATTATTGATTTTTTTTTCTAGCTTAAGCTATACTTGTCTCAACTTTGCTCAGAATTTTTTATTATCAATATATATTTGTAAGATTAAAATTGTTAAGGTTATGGAGTTTTGGTCATTTCTTATTGTATAGTTCATGCTATATTGTGGCTTTTTGCATTTGGGTGGCTGTTGAAACAAACGTTATTTGATTTATGGATTTTGTTATCTGGTTATGGTTGGAACAAAATAAAATAATTAATGTTGTCCATTCTATGTTTGGTTACAATAGTTATTATTGATTATTGTTCTCTAGCTTATGGTATACTTGTGTCAACTTTCCTCGAAATTTTGGAAGCCTTGCTATTTTTTGACTTTTCTAGCACTAGGGGAAACTTGGCAGATGGGTTATAAATTTGGTGAAATTTTTTCTTGGCCTCCCATTTTTTTGGCTTTCCAATTGTCGTGGAAAAGGTGGTGGAGGTAGTTGTTGGGTGGTTTGGGAATAGGGTGGTATTTTCTAGACTGCATGGATGGAGAAGGATACAAAAATTAAATGTTGGTCCACATCAACATTAATTGTTGTATGCTTTGCATGTACTGTTGTGGTCATAATAACAACAATGATAAATACAATCCATAAATGGAACAATAAATCCTAATGTAGGAAACAATAGTAAACAATCCCTTTATGCAATATCACATGGAGTACATAACATTAACTATTTTACTGCATGGTCCAACCAGTACCACAAAACAAAAGACATGAAGGAAAAAATATTGTTATCCACACTCACCCGGATGGACAAATGTGTAAAACACTAAAAATTAGAGTCACAAATCCATACAAAAATATGCACGCAAAAGTCGAACCATAAATGAAACAATATTGCTACAAATAAACTACATACTCTTTTTCCAACAGAACCCTATAAAAAAAAAAACAATATACCATAAAACAACACAACTTCTATAACATTAACTATTTCACTAGGTTGAAACCATCACACACAAAAACATGGCTTCCAATAGTGGTTCACATACAAAACCCACAAAACATAGAAAGCTCCCAATAATAGACCGGCTCAACCTTCACCATGGAAATGCAAACACTAAATGAATCATTATTGGTTTTAATGGTAACCCAGATGGGGAAATTCACCAAAAACACAACAAATTAACTATTTTCCAGCCATTCCCACAAAATGGAATCCATAAATGAAACAATATTGCCAACACTCACCCACATGTGAAAACCCACAAAACACAAGAAATCTTGATTTCAAGATTCACCAAAAACACAATAGATTAACTATTTTCCAACCCTTCACATAGAACCAAATCCATAAATGGAACAATATAACTAATAGTCACCGACATGCCAAAACCCAGAAAACTATATAGTCTTTCCAACAACAATCGACACAATGAAAAAATACTTCTTTCAAGAATAACCCAAATGAGATGCACTTCTTCCTGTTTCCTTCAATAACACCCCTTCCCACTTGCTTCCTCTTTCATGTGTTCTTTCTCCATGACCTACAAAAGAAGACCACAAAATTATCACAACCCACACCTTTTGGAACCATCAACGCATACAAAAAAACACAAGATAACCTTCAACCACCTTCACATAAATTGCATAGCCATTCAATGTACTTGCACCTTCACAAAAGATTTCCATTTGCACTCACAGCTACCTTCAACAACAACATAAACCCTTAGAATGACACCGAACAATACATTATCGATAACTACATAGACATTCATTTTGTTTTCTGATGACTTTAAAATAGATGTTACTTGCACCATCACCACTACATGGAAACCACACCAAAATCAATGCTAATCACATTTTGTTGGCATCCTCTACACTTCCCTCATTTTGCTAGACTTCTCTATCATCATGCCAAACCCCCACCACCTTTTACATGGCAACAAAGACCCAATTCTAATAGCTTAAACCAATAGGGATAACAAAATTTTTGACCAAACTATAACCCATCCACCAAGTTTTCCCTGGTGTCGGACAAGTCAGAAAATGGCAAGGCTAATAAAAATTATGATCAAAGTTGACATTTCAAAGGTAACCCAGATGGAGAAATTCACCAAAAACATAGCAGATTAACTATTTTGCAGCCATTCACACAAAATGGAAGCCAAAAATGAAACAATATTGCCAATACTCACCGACATGTCAAAACCCACAAAACAAAAGAAATTGCAATTTTAAGATTCACCAATAAACATAATAGATTAACTATTTTCTAACCATTCACACAGAACCGAAGCCATAAATGGAACAATATAACCAACAATCATGGACATGCCAAAACTCACAAAACTATACAGTCTTTCCAAGAACAATCGACAAAATGAAACAATATTTCTTTCAAGAATAACCCAGATGAGATGCACCTCTTCCTGCTTCCTTCAATAACGCCCCTTCCTACTTGCTTCCTCTTTCCTCCATTCTTTCTCCACGACCTGCAGAAGAACACCACAAAATTATCACAACCCACATGTTTTGGAACCATCAATGCATGCAAAAAAACACAAGATAACCTTCAACCACCTTCACAGAAATTGCACAACCATTTAACGCACTTGCACCTTCACAGAAGTTTTCCCTCCACACTCACAACTACCTTCAACAACAACATAAAACATCAGAATGACACCAAACAATACATTATCGATAACTGCACAGACATTCATTTTTTTTTAGTACTTAAAAATAGATGTTACTTGCTCCATCACCACTAAATGGAAACCATACAACAATCAATGCTAATGAAATTTTGCTAGCCTTCTCTACACTTCTCTCATTTCACCGAACTCCTCTATTGTTGCACCAAACACCTGCCACCTTTTACATGACCACAAAGACCCAAGTCTGGCAACTTAAACCAGTAGGGCTGATGAAAATTATGACCAAACTATAACCCATCCACCAATTTTTCTCTAGTGCTAGAAAAGTTAGAAAATGGCGAGCCTGATGAAAATTCTAACCAAAGTTGACACAAATAGCCTATCGGCTAATAAATCAAAATATCCTACAATAGCCTACAATTTACATGATTATGATGAACAACCCAACACACTATTTGATAAAATCAATACATAGCCTTGACAAATCTTCTTCACAAGATAAGGTATTGAACCATATATTTCAAGGTTTAGGGTGCTTTGACTCTCTTGCTCTCTTAGGGTTTTTCACCTAAAAGGAGAAAAATAGACCAAAAGAGTGTGGTGGTTCACTCAAAATAATGCAAGTATGATAGAAATATGTCTAAATGGAATGTCCCAAATGCAATAAATTGATAAAATGTATTGATCAATCAATGGAAACTAAGGAAATGTAGAGTGTCTGAAAACACATTGTGATATGTAAACCTAAACTAAATGACCTATAAATGAAGGAAAACCATAACAAAAATGAATGAAACTGTGTGTGCACCTAAGAACTTGTTGGAGACTATAAATGACTTTTGGAATGTTGTTGATGCTATTTTTTAAGCCTAGTGGGACTCATTCGCCATTCTAGGTGAATCAGTCCCAATTTCAAATAATTGGACTGAGGCCCGTTTTAGCCAAATGGGTGTCCAAATCTATAAAAATATCTATGAAAAAAGTATAGTGGGACTCATTTTCCACCCTAGGCAAAGGATTAGGGCCCGTTTTAGCCAAATAGGTGTCCAAATTTGCAAAAAAAAATAGGAAACATGTATAGTGGGACTCATTTGCCACTCTGGGTGAATTAATCCACTTTGACTTTTCTGAAAACTCAAAAATGGAATCTGGAGCTCCCAGTCTTCTCAATCTACACCTCTAGGTCTCTAGTTCTAAAAACTTGATTTTTGAGGTTGTAAATGACCTTTATGTGAGGGTTTTGGCCTTGCAAAAGTGGAGATAAATTCAATAAATTTGCAACCTAATCTTCAATTATGTCCAAGCCATCCATGCACCTTAATCTACAATCACATAAGAAGAGAAAGAGAAATGTTGGATGTTAGGGAATGGAGGTTTTCCTTGGTCAAACCCCTTTGTCTGTAATTAAACCAAAATAGAGAAAGAATGTAATGAAGTATGCAACAATGGAGTTATTACCTTGTCATGATGATTGATCTTAGTTTTCTACAATAAAGAATGAAGATTCTTCCCTTGAATGTTTGTAAAATGATCTTGAATGACTTAGAATGATAAATCCTAGCTTGGTTTTCTTGAGATGGAAGATAAATGATGAATAAAATGAATGAGTTTTGAATTATGGTTTAGAAACTTATATTTATAGGAAATTCACCTTATTTTCCCATTAATTGGATCCCTAAGGAAACTTGGAGAAAAATTAAACATAAAACCTAATTTTTCTCGCTCAAACCCTAAAAATGGCTCAAATGGAACTCATTCACCATTAAGGGAAAATGGGTCCCACCTAGATGGGACTAATTCATCCCTTATGGTGAATGGGTCCCAGAGTGGCCATTTTCGCTAGCTGGAATGCCAAGAAGTAAGGAAATTAGGTTTATAATATGACAACTATGTCAGTTATTTGATCAAATTATGCCTTGGGATGCACAATATGGGGTCATAGGGGCCTATTAATGATGATATAAAGACTAGATAAGGCCAAGGACACAAATTTCAATGTGAAAGTGTGATTAAATACACTTTACATCATTAAAATAGGTTCCATACAGCCTAGAAAGGAACAACATCCAATGTGAATGTGCATGACACATTACAACATTAGATTAGAGTTAAGTATAGTTTACAATCCTTCTAGATTGATGTGATAATTAAATTAAATACAATTTATAATGTTGAATAAGTTTATTAAGTCTAAAGAAGTGTGAAAGTCTTTTACAAAAATTTACAACACCTTTACAAGACATCGTTAAATGCATTTTATTCAGTTTGCATGGGTCCAAGACCTAGTGTGGATGTGTAAAACACCTCACAACACTAGATCAAGGCCTTATTAAGTTTAATTTATCACCATTTTTTCCATATCAAGCAAGAAATAACTTTTTCTACAGTATAGGTACTTAGGTTGATTATCTAGATAAGGTAAAGTAACTTAAAAAATATGATAAAATGATAACCATCTTAGACTCACATTAATAGTATCCAAATAAAATCATTCTTCCAATAAATATTCAAAATATAATTCAATTAAACCATGCAATTATTATAGAGATAATAAATCCTTAGAAGAAAAAAACATATAGAGCTAGCCATTCATTTTGTATAGATATTTTAACATATTTTTTATTAATAAACATTAAACGTGAATTTAAATAGATTCCAATAAGCTAGAAAAGTTTTACTTGCCTCATACCATGATTCAATAGAATACTAAAGGGAAATTGAAATCTCAACCATAGAATATAAGATATTTTTTTATCATAATTTAAAATGATTCAAAATATTGTTTATGCATAAGTTCCTATGATAGCAATGGTTCTTAGAAGTGGAACTTGCAACTAATACATATTAAAAATATATAATTTGAAATGATCTTTGATGGATGGTCATACACTCTTTCAAAGCTCTAATTTAAGCACATGCAAGGAAGATGATGACAAAGGTTGAGTAGTCTATATTTACACCAATTAGTTGTATTTTATTAAATATTTATAATTTATTATTAGTGTGAACCATTTGAATCTAGACCTTGCACAAACACAATAAACATGCAAACAATTGGATCAAACACAAGGTTAGAAACAAATGATTCCTCAAGAAATCCATTTGAAATTTGCAAAAGATAAGAAATGAAAATGAAGAGCACAAATGAAACAATTAAATCCTATCTAATGCAAGCAAACTCTTCATCTCTTGAGGGAGTTGGTGCCAATTTGATGTGGAAATTGGCCCTTTCCCAACTCCTTTTGCAAGCTTGATGATGAACAAATGAAGAAGAATGAGAAGAGAGTGATCCACTTGATGAAGACTTTGAATGTATGCTCCAAGCTTAAAATCTGCAAAAAAAACCTAACTATGATTCAATAAGATGGATGAGAATTGCTAAGTATTTTAGCATGGTAACTTTGCTTGAGATGTGGATGATAAAATGCATGGTGAAGCCTTCTATTTATAGAATGTTGAAATGGAAACAAAGCCAAAATAGAGCAATGTGGGACAAATATTTGGCCAATGGAAAAATGCCACTTGTCCAAATGTGATTGGGTGAGGAATGAGCAAGTTTTGACAAATTTGCCAATAAATGCATTTTTGAATTTGAATTTTGAGAAAAGACATGTAAGAGGGGGAAAGAAAATTGCATTAAATGCCACTTGGCTCAAGGCAAGGACATGCAAGAAGAAGTAAATTACTTGTTGGAAGGACTTGTAAGAAAGAGTAAATGACATGTTGGAAGGACATGTCATTCAAATTTTGAATTTGAAATAGAAGAATATTCCTCCAAAAGATGCTTTGTTGAGGGAAAATGAAGATTTAATAAATCAATAAATTGATTTATTTGTGCAAGAATGGAGATATCTAAGAATGCAAGTGGGTGAGATTAGTATTTAATCATGGTTAGATTAAATAAATGATATTATGTTAGTTTAATGATGATTAGGTGAGTTGACTTATTTTGACTTAGATTTTTGGATTAATTTAAATCAAACAAGAGAGGAAATGATTTAATGAGTTTAATTAAATAAACATGTTTTGATTATTTAATTAAAGAGATTGAAGTAAGATTAAATTAAATAAGATTTTAATTTATTCAATTTAATAGTCTCGAGGGATAATCAAAGATCAACCTTGCCTACGTTCCAGCTCAGAGATGACGTAGTTCGACAAGACGACTCTGTTTTTGACTTTTTGACTAACTTTTTTACTTGTTTTTGGATTTTCTGATGTTTTTTGGATTTTTTGATTTTCTGAACCTTAAGATCATACATGAATCCGATCCGATGAGAACGTGCCCCCAGCATGAGGGGATATACTACTCCAATATAGGCAGGACAAACTAACCTTTTAAGTGGGCCGAGTAGCTCTAGGAGGAATCATGACACAAATGCAAGACCAAGCTATGGTGCAGATGCGGATGGAAGGGTGAAATGCGATGATATGCAATGGGTGAGTGAATGATGCAAAGCAAGTCATGGAGACCAAGATGGATGGAGAGTGCTTATTTACACAAGGTGCTTGTTTGCCAAGTTTTCACCAAGGTACTTGCCCAAAGTGCCACTGAAGTGGTTTTCACTAGAGGATGATTTTTTCTCTGTACTGTTTTCTTGATTTTTTGATTTTTTTGTTGTCACTAAGACGCCTGTTTGCCAGGTTTTTGCCAAAGTAATCATTTTTTTAGGACTTTTTATGATTTTTTGGATTTTTTGGTTCTTTACCTTAAAAGATTTAGGCATAAAACTTTTTGAGATGGGAGCTATTCATTGGCTCCTGTAGGGGTTCCCCTTCGGGTGTTGATAACTGATATGCCCCTGATTTGTAGCTTACTGTGATGACAAAGAGTCCCAGCCAGTTGGGTTCAAACTTTCCCTTGCCATTTGGGTTCAAGACATTCTTTTGATTCTCTTTTAGCACCAATTCTCCAACCTGGAAAGTTCTGCTTCTGATTTTCTTGTTGTAGCTCCTTTTGAGTCTATTCTGATACACTTGTAGATGGTTTAAAGCATCGAGATGTCGCTCGTCCAACAGTTCCAGCTCGTTCAGTCTTGAAACTCGATACTCCTCATCCATGATGAGGTTTTGCAATGATACTCTGAGGGATGGTAGCTCGATCTCAATGGGAAAGATGGCCTCTGATCCGTAGACCAAGGAAAATGGTGTGGCACCAGTGGGTGTGTGGATGCTAGTTCGGTAAGCCCAAAGGGAAAGATTAAGCTGCAAATGCGTCATTGACTATTTTCTTAAGGATTTTGAGGATGGTTTTATTTGTATGGTTTTATTTGTAGCTTCTGCTTGGCCATTGCCTTGGGGATAGTATGGGGTGGAAAAGCGATGTTGGATTTTGAACTTATCACATAGGTCACAGACTTCTTGATTTTTGAATGGTGTCCCATTATCTGAGATAATGGCTTGTGGGACACCATAGCAGCATATGAGATAGTTCAGGATGAACTTTGAGATCTGCTTTCCTGTTATGTAGGTCATAGGTATGGCTTCAACCCACTTGGTGAAGTACTCAGTTGCAGTTATAATGAATTTGTGGCCGTTGGATAAGGTGGGTGTGATTTTCCCAATGAGATCGAGTCCCCACTGTGAAAAGGGCCATGGTGTGATGATTGGATGAAGCTCTTGAGTTGGAGCATGGATGAGGTCCCCGTGTTGCTGACATTGTAGACACTTCTTGACGTATTCATGTGCCTCTCTGTCCATGGTAGGCCAGTAATACCCACTCCTCAGCAATTTCTTAGACAAGGTCATGCCACTCGAATGAGAACCACAAATGCCATTGTGCACCTCAGTTAGGGTAGTCGAAGCCTCCTCAGGGTTAAGACATCTTAATAAGGTGCCTTCTATGCTTCTACAATATAGGGATTCTCCTAAAATGACAAAACGAGATGCTTTCTTGATAAAGGTTCGTCTAAGGCTTGAACGCAAATCAGCGGGAATGATACCTATCCTAAGGTATGTGTAAATGTCTTGGTACCACTGATCATTCAGACCAACGATTTCACCCACAAATTCTGACTCTGGTACCTTGAATGCTGGTATGAGAAGCTACTCTACTAAGAAGTCGTATTTCAGAACATTTCGAGGGATCTCTAAGAGTGATCCAATAGTTTCCGTTGCATCTGCTACTCTATTGTTGGTTCTTGGTACTTGCTCGAATGTGATGTCAACAAAAGATTCCTTGAGATTTTCCACCAGCCTTTTATATGGAGTTAGCTTATCATCCTTTGTTTGGTACTCATTGTTCACTTGATTTATGATAAGCTGTGAATCTCCATATACCTTCAATGTCATAATGTTCCACTGTACTGCTATCCTGAGACCTATAGTTAAAGCCTCGTATTCTGCAATGTTATTGGTACAAGGGAATGCTAGTTTGTATGATCTTGGTATACAATCCCCTTGTGGAGTGATGAAGAAGATACCAGCTCCTGACCCATGTTGTGTGTAGGAGCCATCAAAGTATAGTTTCCAATGAGTAGCTATGTCAATGTTGAAAATGGATTCATCTGGAAATTCTGAAACAAGTGGGTTCTCCGCATAGATAGGTGCGTCTGCCAGTTGGTCTGCAATGACCTGTCCCTTGATTGCCTTGCGCTCCACATACTCAATGTCATATTCTGATAATATCATTACCCACTTAGCCATTCTTCCCATAAGCATTGCCTTTGAAAGAAGATACTTTAAGGGATCAATTTTAGCTATGAGTTTGATCTTGTGTGCCAACATGTAGTGTCTGAATTTTTGGGATGCAAACACCACTGCTAGGCAAGCTTTTTCAATGAATGTATAGTTTAACTCATGGCCCACCATTGTACGGCTGATGTAGTAGATGGCTCTTTCTGTTCCATTTTCATCATGTTGTGCTAGGAGAGCACCAAGGGCTGCTGCAGTTGCTGAGATATAAAGGATCAATGGTTTGTTCTGAATTGGAGGCCTTAGTACTGGAGGTGTTAACAAATATTCCTTGATTTTGTTGAAGGCTTGTTCACATTTGTCATCCCATTTGTATGTTACCCCCTTGTGGAGTAAGTGAGAGTAAGGGATTTGTTTGTCTGCTAATTGTGCTATGAACCTGCGAATTGACTGAAGCCTGCCTTGGAGACCTCTCAGTTGTTTCAATGTCCTAGGAGCTTCCATTTCAAGTATTGCTTTCACCTTTGTCGGATCAATCTCAATGCCTCTCATTGACACTATGTAGCCCAACAACTTTCCTGATTGTACGCCAAAGACGCACTTCTTGGGATTCAAACGAACCTTGTATTCTTCTAGTCTATCAAAGATAGCACTCAAGACCGATATATGATCCTTCCTCTTTTTGGATTTTCCCAGGATGTCATGACATAGTCCTCAACTGTTTTGTGGATCATGTCATGGAATATTAGTGTCATGGCCCTTTGGTATGTGGCCCCAGCATTCTTTAAGCCAAATGGCATTACGTTCCAGCAGTATGTTCCCCAAGGACAAGTGAAAGATGTTTTATGTTGGTCTTCCTCTGCAATTCTTATCTGATTATAGCTTGAAAATCCATCCATCAAGGAAAGCATCTCATGCCTCGGGTCATGTCTACAATCATATCAATGTTAGGCAATGGAAAATCATCTTTTGGGCAAGCCTTGTTCAAGTCCCTAAAGTCCGTACAGATTCTTATGCCCCCAGTTGGTTTTGAAACCGGTACTAGATTGGAGACCCACTCAGGGTAGGCGATCGTTCGTATGAATCCCGCATCTAGTAGTTTATGGAGTTCCATCTTGACTAATAGAGCAATCTGTGGGTGCATCTTTCTCAACTTCTGTTTTACAGGTTTAGCTTCAGGATAGACTGCTAAGTGATGAACCACTACCTCTGGATCCAATCCTGGCATATCAGCATAGGTCCACGCAAAGTTTATCTTCCTCTCCTGTAAGAAGGTAGCCAACTCCTCTTGTTCTTTGGATAATAATGACTCAGCGTAGAATGTAATATGAGGAGTTTCTTGTGTTCCCAGATTGATGGGGTTGCACTTTTCTGCTAGCATAGCTGACTTTTCTTGGTGTATAGTTGTAAGAGGAAGATTGAATCCCCCATCCTCAGGCACCTCAGAGAGGTTTTCACCATTGGATGTGTCCTTTCTTTTTACTTTTTCAGAGTCAGAGAGTGCCACAAGGTGGTTTTCACTCAAGGACTTGGAGATTATTCTCAATTTTTTATTTTTGTGACTGAGGGATTCAATCGTTTCTCCATAGTATGCATGTGTATCTAGCTCTATGATAAAACCTTCCTTATGATCCCCACATGGAATGTCATCCCTAAGTCCCATGAATTCTTAGAGCGCCTCATCATTTTCAAACATGTCAAGAATTGGTGGTCCTCGTTGGTCGTAATCAATCAGTTGGGGATAGACTAATCGGATTTCATTGCTTTGGTTTTCAAACTCATAAGACAAGGTGCTAATCATAAGGACGTTAGTATCCTCAAACAGCAAAGGTAATCCTATTTCTGGTGACTCAGTTAAATCAGTGGGCATTCCTAAAGTCATGGAGGATTGTGAAGTAGCTACGGATTCCTGAGGAGGCGTTCGGTTCTGTCTACCATGGGCACCTCGACCAAGGACAGTTACCTTAGGAGTAGGATGACCAATGCCAAGATTTTTTATTTTCTTCTCAAGTATAATGGGTATTACACGCTCGTTATTATCTTGGCCTAACCCTTGGTTTTGGTAATAGCCCATTGAGAGCATCATCTTCATACCTCTGTTTCGTTCGTCCATAGGCAATTCAACTGTTGGTATATCATCTCAATAGAGGAGATGAGATAGGTCCCCCTCTAATGTTTCCTAACCAAGATCTCCTACACTTGTGAAGGTGGGGTTTCGTTCATAGGAGCCTTGAGATGTTGAAGCTTCTTGTGATTGTGGTTGCCCTCTTGATCTAGGAGATTGTGGTAGCTCTCCTACTACAAAAGCATTCTTAGGCATTGAATAGTTTCCACAACCATCATCTTGTATTATGACTTTGATATCAGAAAATGCGGGGATGGTGGGGGTGGAGGGTGTCTCTGTCGCAGAAGTGAGAGTGGCAAGATCCACATAAGGTGTTGATGGGCCTTCATCGTTCTTGGGTACTTGTGGGATCTTGTAGTATTTTTCCTCTAGATTTTTGCAGTAAGCAAATGCCTTAGGATCTCCGTGGATAGTAACCTCTTGACCCTCATGTGTGAATTTCAAACATTGATGAAAGGTTGAAGCTATAGCTTGCATTGCATGTATCCATGGTCGCCCTAGGAGAATGTTGTATGGTAAATCGAGGTCCAAGACCTGACAGTTGGTTTGCATGATGGTGGGTCCAACCTGGATAGGAAGCTGAATGGTGCCTTGGGATACCCTTTCTTGGTCATCGTATGCTCTTATTGTGATGCCTTTTCCTTTGTCAATTGAATCCTCTGAAATGTTCAAATTCTTTAGAAGCTTTAAGGAGCAAATATTTAAG
The DNA here is from genome assembly GCA_007258455.2 of Sequoia sempervirens. NCBI lineage: Eukaryota > Viridiplantae > Streptophyta > Pinopsida > Cupressales > Cupressaceae > Sequoia > Sequoia sempervirens. The sequence goes on along the minus strand of VDFB02193867.1, from coordinate 474,936,889 downwards.
CCTGCACCTCCATCCACCAAGACTCTCTCTTGACTTTCTTTTTATTTACGTACACCTCCAGATGAAGTGCACGGTTGTGAGATGGTTGTGTGGGGAAGTCTTGTTCAGAAAATGTAAGAATGTTAGGTGTGGTGATACTTGCGACCATAGCTTGGAATTGTTCTGCATCTAGATCTGCGGGGACAGTAGATGACGCCAAAGCTTCTTCTAGAATCTTTTTGTGTGCAGATGAGATTTTGAGTAACTCCATGATGGAGATATGTGCAGGGGTTCTTTTCAATTGATCCAAGACATTATAGCCACTAGGGTTAGACCTTGGATTGGATGTGGAATTTCTGCTTGGTTGGGATGGTGTTGCAATGGTAACCTTTCCACCTCTTGTGGTGACTCCACAATCGGCTTGGGCCCCTTTGATGGTGATGACTCCACAAAACTCGTCTAAACAAGCGACAACACCCTCGTATGTGTGGTTGACATTTTTATAAGCCCCTTTTCCTTTGTCTTGATCTTTGTTTCCTTTGTTGCCATGATTCGGCATCGGATTCGTGTAAATCTTGAGATCTTTGTTTCCTGATGGTGCTTCCACATCTATGATTTTGTCATCTATGAGGTCTTGAATTAGATTTTTGAGCCTCATGCAGTTGTTTGTCGTGTGTCCCTTGAGTTTGTGGAAGTCGCAAAGATAATTCTCATTATACCATGGTGGCTTGACCGATGGTTCTTGATAATTATTATGTGTAGGGACCGTTATCAATTTTTCATCTACCAATCTTTTCATGATTGCTTCAGCAGGTTCCCCAAGGAGTGTGTATTTTCGTTTGGGGAAGAACTTGTTTCGCTGTGGTCCTCCCTGATTATCAATGTTGTTTGTGTTTTGGTTATGGGATGGTTGGACCACAGTATTGACTTGTCGATTGCTTTGATTGGTATTTTGGTGTTGTTGTTGTTGGGATGGTGGATTGTTCTTCCATGGGGCACTAATGACAACTTTGGCGTCAACGACACCATCATTGGTTACATTACGATTCTTTGCCCATGTTCGTGGTTTGTCATGATAACTGGATGATGAGCGGCCTTCTTGATATGATGAAGTTTCTCCCTGTGTGGCAAGGGCTCGTTCGATATTGAGCGCCCTAGGTATCAATTGGTCGTAAGTGGTGATGTTTTGCATTTTGAGGTGGAAGGCCAAGGGCCCATCAAGATTCGCAATGATAGTTCCCACTTGTTGCTCTTCAGGCATGGACCACTTGCTTCGATTAGCTTTGGATCACCATCGTTGTAAGAAAGCACCGAATGATTCATTTTTCCCTTGTTTGATAATTCCTGTAAGCTAACCTCCATGGGAGTGTTGAAGGAATAATTCTGTATTAAGGCATCTATGATTTCCTAGAATTTTTTGATTCCAGAAAGTCAAGAAAACCAATCAATAGCGTTTCCAGCCAAGCTTCTTGGGAATAATCTCATCAAGTACGTTTCGTCGTAAGCCACCTCCATGCAATGTACTTGGAATTCCCTAATGTGATCTTTAGGGTTACCCGTTCTGCGATATTTGTCAAATTTAGGGATCTCAAACCCTTTTGGGAACGGTTTCATTTCTATGCTCCTATCAAATGGATAAGGGCATAGGTTTTTTTGTGGTTTTGGTGTCCTTCCTGATTGAAGGTCAAGCACTTGTTGTGACAGAAATTTTATTTCTGTGGTGACATCCAATTTTGGATCAGGAGGTGGAATGAAGGTTTTCTGGGGGGGTGGAGTGGGTGTTTGAATGGGTGGAATGTTTGTTTGTTGTGCCATGTATGCTTTTAACAACGCTTGTTGTTGATCTTGCTGTTGTTGCGCTAATAGAGCTTGTTGTTGTGCTTGTTGTTGTTGGTCCAACAATGCTTGTTGTTGGTCAGCTAGGGCTTGCTGTGCTGCTTCTTGTTGCTCTTGGTATTGCTCTAACGCTTGCTAATATGCGAGTTGTTGGGCTGCTTGTTGTTGTGCAAAGTACTGCACTTGTGCTTGCACTCATGCTTGGGCATCTTGGGCATCTTTTGCAGCTTGAGCAGCTTGTGCAGCTTGTGTGACTTGAGTAGCTTATGCAGCTTGTGCAACTTGAGCAGCTTGTGCAGCTTGTGTAGCTTGTGCAGCTTGAGCAGCTTGTGCGGCTTGTGCAGCTTGTGCAGCTTGAGTAGCTTGTGCGGCTTGTGCAGCTTGTGTAGCTCGTTGTTGTTGTTGCAACAAAGCTTGGGCTTGTGCCGCTTGTTGTGCTTGTTGTTGTTGCAGCGATGTTTGAGCTTGATTTTGTTGTGAAGCTTGAGAAGTGTGCATGGCTATAGGCGCTTGCTGAATTGTTTGATATTGTTGGAGCAATTTTTGGTATGCTTTGAATGTAGCATTGTAATGGCTTACTTGGCTTGGTCGCAATGGTGGTGGTGGGAGGTTGCGATGTAAGGGGTGTGATGGGGGTAGTGGAATTTTGAGTTATAGTGGATGTAGTGGTTGGAGTGAATGTGGTGATAGTGCGTTTGGGATGGGTGAAGTGATAGGAATGGTGGGACTAGGTGAAGTGGTAGGAATGGTAGAGATGAGCAAAATAGCGGGTATTTGAGAGACCGTATTTTGATTAGCTATCATGTGTTGGTTTGATGTGGATGGTGTGTTTGAAAGATGTGATGTACCCCCTTGGTTGGATGAATTGATTTGGATGGGGCGATTTATGTTAGGGAAAGGTGGAAATTTAGGTAAAGGGGAGATCCCTAAACCAAAATATGGTGTTGACGTGGTGGGAGGTGTGAATGATTTGAAGGGTGGAAAATTTTCTTGTGCAAATGAAGAGACAAATCCGTAAGGTCTCTCTATTTCAGATGAGCTTGCTTGTACCAAAGATCTAGACACTTGCGTGTCAAGGGAAAATGATGAGGTGGTATGGTAAGGAACCTCAGATGTATCGATAAATCCAAGTGGGTTGTAAAGTGGATTTTGATGCGTGTTGAAAAGGGTATCATCCTCATTGATAGTAGGTTCTATGGTAGTAATAGAAGTGGTTGATTGTGGAAGGATGTTTTGGTCATTTGGTACAAGAAGCGCATCCTCAACAGTGTTGAGAATTGATGGATTTATTTTAGTCATTGCACGAAGAAAATTTTGTAGTTTTGGTTGTTTGAGCATCTCAAGAACTTCTTCCTCACTTAGTTCTGTTGGTGTGATGTCTTCCACCAAGACCTCTTTTTGTGGATCGTGTGTAGTGATAGTGAGGTCTGGAAGTGGTGTGTTTTGGATTTCTGGAATGTTTTGGCTTAGATCACTTGTGGTTGATGTTTCTTTATTTAACTCCATGTTCCTCTTGTGTTGTGATCTTGTTTGAACCATAAAAGAGCAAACTAGGATGTGTAAAAGATCAAAGATGTGAAGATGAAAGGTGTATGATATATGGATGAGAATGGAAGTTTTGAATTTGTATTGAAAATCTTGATGTGATGCTAGGTACTTTGGGTTTGCTTTGATTGATGTTTGTTTGATGTTTAGACTTTGAATTCTGTCTTTTGAATGTTGATGTTTGAGCAAGAGATATCCCCAAGATGTTTGGATGATGATCTAAAAAAGATAACTAATGCTCATAAAGGATAATTTGATTTAGAAGTGAGAATAGGATGTGTCTACTCACAAGCTAACCAAAAGATAATCCAAATTAGTGATGGGAGAAGGATGCATCTATCCACCATTAATTTGAACAAAGTGATAATTCAACTAAGCATGTGCAAAAGGATTCATTCACACACACTTGAGTTGAACAAGTTTGATGTTTGATGTTTGAAGAATTCAAAGTCTCATGTTTGAAAGGTTTTGATGTCTACCAAAGGAGCCTAGCATAGTTGTTTCAAGATTTTCTCAAAATGTTGGTGAGATGTTTATGGTTGTTGATGTTTTTGATGGATGAATGTTTGTTTTGATCTTAGAATGACCCTAGTTTAGACTTTTGTTTAACAAGACCAAGGTATTGAAGAACATGTTATGCCCTAAGCAAGGTATCCAATCCCTTGAAACAATCTTGGATTTTGTGTGTAGTAAAATGAATATAAAGTGGGGTTGTCTCTTGAAGCATGTCTATAGAAATTAGCCAACAACTTTTCTCTAAAATCATATAACCTTTTGAGTCTTTGTTGATGTTGTTTTGGGCTAAGTTTCTTTTTCTTGGGTTTTTGTATCTTGACCTTGCGAGAAATCATTGAAAAGACATGTGTGGGGCTCAATTGCTTATCTTTGCTTTTAATGACTTCTTTTTACCAAATACACTTTCTTGATTATGTTTCAAACTAAAGATGTCCTATGTCAAAATTCCTTTTCTTCCCACAAAGTGTTGTGTGGGAATTCCAAGAAATTGAGGCAAAGGGATTTCCTAGGTTAACCCTAGTTAGAGCAAATGACGATATAAATTCAAGTGATGAGAAACCTCTAAGGACATAATCCCAAGGGAAGGCAACAACACTTAAATTTGTCAAAAGGTATTTGCTCTATCAAAAGGGGTTTGAAATTTGCATGATCATGTTTAAGTGTTTTTTTCCCAATAGTTACAAAAAGCATGTGTTTTTGTAACCCAAAAGCATGCACAATCCTATGGATGTGATAGACAATGTTGTTGAGTCCCCACTTGGACAAGTTCAGCTCACCCTACTTTTAGTAGATGGTTAGATGCTTGACCCCACTAGCTCCCCTCCACGACACTCACTTATCACGGGGCAGCCAAGCACCAACACCCATGAAACTCCCATGGCATGCTTTCCATCTCTACTAAAAGCGTAAAATTGTGGGGTGACTTCAAAGCGACCCGTTCTTGCACCAACAAAGCAGATAGGATTTTGGCCTTTTCTAAAAGGGGTTTTAATAAGGACTTTCCGTTCATGGAGATTGACCCATACGGCAAGAGTCCCCTTTCAGATCCATCTTGTCGGAGCCAACCGCGTGATAATGGCGTTTAACCAATACCCACATTTATATCCCGGCTAGAAATACTCTTGGCTTTAGAGTGTTACCGGTTGAGTCGTTCCCTTGGGTGAGTACTTTTTCCCCAAGGCAGGCCCTCTAGGATAAACAAAAGCGAATGAAGAACAATATTCGTAACTCGATCAATCCTTGTAGGCAACAAGGAGAGAGAATGTACGCAACAAAGTCCCCACTCACACTCGCACAATAGTTTGTTCAATTTTAAGCCCAAATCGAAGTGTGGAGGTGATTGCTTTATCTCAACCCAAAGTCATGGAAAAGACCTTTTGATTCTCAAGATCGCTATAAAGCGTGAGAGAAGCGCATACGTCCTTTTCCAATGGCTTTAGTCTAAGTAAGCCTTCACAAACAAACAAAACTACACTAGTTCTTTTTAAACCCTCAAAGCAATGATGATTTCATTTTAAAGCACCAAATGAAGTGTGAGAAATTGCCTTGTTCAATTGTTAATCCAATAAACCAAATCTAGTAAGTTGTGATCCTAAAGTTCATTTTAACCTTTGCAAGAAATGAAAAAGGTTCTTTTTAAGCCCAATTGAAAACTAGTGTCCTAAGAAGGAGAAGGATGACAAATTCTTTGAAGAAGTGTTAAAAAAACACTTGAGTGTTAAAAAACACTTTGATTAGATAAAATATCATCCCCATGCTCCTCTTTCTTTTGATTTCAATTTCCAACCTAAAAAAGTGATCAAAATGTTAGATGAGATCAAAAGAAACAAAAGGATATAGGGGTTAGACAAACCATTTACCAAAACACCCTAAAACTTAGCCAAGTTATCATGTATTTACTTTAAATGTAAATTTGAAAATTTAAACTAATTTATAGTTAAGAAACACCTACACCATTGGATAGCTTGTGAAATTCTACCCTATTTTTTTAAAAAAAGCATCAAAAAAGACCTACGTATGACCAAGATATGGTCATTTTAAAATTAACTCTAAAAACACTAAAATAGTGATCATATGCGGATTAATGAATAGTGCTGTCAAAAAATAGCGAAATTTTATTAAAAAACGTGTTAGATTTGAGGTATATGCCCTCCTTCTAGTGCCAATATGTGAACCATTTGAATCTAGACCTTGCACAAACACAATAAACATGCAAACAATTGGATCAAACACAAGGTTAGAAACGAATGATTCCTCAAGAAATCCATTTGAAATTTGCAAAAGATAAGAAATGAAAATGAAGAACACAAATGAAACAATTAAATCCTATCTAATGCAAGCAAACTCTTGATCTCTTGAGGGAGTTGGTGCCAATTTGATGTGGAAATTGGCCCTTTCCCAACTCCTTTTGCAAGCTTGATGATGAACAAATGAAGAAGAATGAGAAAAGAGTGATCCACTTGATGAAGACTTTGAATGTATGCTCCAAGCTTAAAATCTGCAAAAAAACCTAACTATGATTCAATAAGATGGATGAGAATTGCTAAGTATTTTAGCATGGTAACTTTGCTTGAGATGTGGATGATAAAATGCATGGTGAAGCCTTCTATTTATAGAATGTTGAAATGGAAACAAAGCCAAAATAGAGCAATGTGGGACAAATATTTGGCCAATGGAAAAATGCCACTTGTCCAAATGTGATTGGGTGAGGAATGAGCAAGTTTTGACAAATGTGCCAATAAATGCATTTTTGAATTTGAATTTTGAGAAAAGACATGTAAGAGGGGGAAAGAAAATTGCATTGAATGCAACTTGGCTCAAGGCAAGGACATGTAAGAAGAAGTAAATTCCTTGTTGGAAGGACTTGTAAGAAAGAGTAAATGACATGTTGGAAGGACATGTCATTCAAATTTTGAATTTGAAATAGAAGAATATTCCTCCAAAAGATGCTTTGTTGAGGGAAAATGAAGATTTAATAAATCAATAAATTGATTTATTTGTGCAAGTGGAGATATCTAGAGAATGCAAGTTAGGTGGCGTATTTAATCATGGTTAGATTAAATAAATGATAATTATGTTAGTTTAATGATGATTAGGTGAGTTGACTTATTTTGACTTAGATTTTTGGATTAATTTAAATCAAACAAGAGAGGAAATGATTTAATGGTTTAATTAAATAAACATGTTTTGATTATTTAATTAAAGAGATTGAAGTAAGATTAAATTAAATAAGATTTTAATTTATTCAATTTAATAGATAGACTTTAGAGATTTAATTAAATAAAATTAATTATTTAATTAAAATAGGGATAATTAGATCAGATGAATTGATTTAATTAACAAGGGAAAGTGACTTAATTAGACAAAAAATAATTTATTTAATTAAGAGATGAATATTGATGAATTTAATCAGATAAGGGAATTTGATTAAACAGTTAGACCGAGGGATGATTTTGGAAGAAATGATGTTAGTAGATCAGAGTTAGATGTGCAATGTCAACTTGTACATTTTGCGTGTCTACAATTAGAAAGTCCATTTTGAAAATATTTTATAATCATGGAATTCTACAAGGCTATATTTCTTTGAGGCATTTTGTGAACTAATTTTTGTGCCTTGTCTATGCTTCTACATTTTTCCTACATATCTACAATGAACTTGCAATGATAAAATTTGATAAATATATTCCTTCAATTATTTGATGAATTTTGATATGATGATCTAAAGCTCCTCCTTTTACACATACTATTATGAAATGTTATTTTGAATGTGGTATTTAATCTAACTAGTTCATCGCCTAAGTCCTATTCACACTAGTTACTTAATATTACTTAGAGTACAAAAATGATACTTATAACTTTAGCGAAATGACAAATTTTGTGTTTTTTTTTCAAGCTTGGATTCAACAAAAAAGAGACCTTAGGTAATTTCAACACCCCCAATTTCTGTGAAAAGAAAAACCTTGGGGATTTTGAGACTTCAAGGAATTCCTAAAACTTATCCAAACTTAACCGAATTGATGCCCAAATGAGACTTCAAGGGACTTAATGTTTTCAAAACCTAGTATGAGGTCAATTGTTGCAAAACACCCACCCAAAGTACAAATATGAGCATTGAGAGCTCAAAGATAAAGTGATCCAAAATTCAAAGGACCTATCCTTAAAGGGGAAAAGGCATATCCTAAAACAAAAAAAGAAAGCAAATGAAGGAAAAGAGGGTCCTTGCCCCCAGTGGGGCATGTGTGTAAAAAGGGCACAACACAACCCAACCCAATATTTGATAAAGTAACTTAAAAAATATGATAAAATGATAACCATGTTAGGCTCACATTAATAGTCTCCAAATAAAATCATTCTTCTAGAAATAAACATTCAAAATATAATTCAATTAAAGCATTCAATTATTATAGATATAATAACACCTTAGAAGAAAAAAAACATATAGAGCTAGCCATTCATTTTGTATAGATATTTTAACATATTTTTTATTACTAATCATTAAACATGAATTTAAATAGATTCCAATAAGTTAGAAAATTTTTACTTGGCTCATGCCATGATTCAATAAAATACTAGAGGGAAATTGAAATCTCAAAAATGAAATATAAGCTATTTTTAATCTTAATTTAAAATGATTCAATTCAAGTTTTATGCATAAGTTCATATGATAGCCATGGTTCTTTGAATTTGAACTTGCAACTACTACATATTACAAATATATACTTTGAAATGATCTTTGATGGATGGCAATACAGTCTTTCAAATCTCTAATTTAAATACATGCAAGGAAGATGTTGTCAAAGGTTGAGTAGTCTATTTTTACATCGATTAGTTGTATTTTATTAAATATTTCTAATATATGTTTAGCAAATCCATGTTGAACATATTTTATAATCATGACATTCTACAAGGCTATATTTATTTGAGGCATTTTGTGAAATAATTTGTGTGCCTTGTCTATGCTTGTACATTTTTCCCACATATCTACAATGAACTTGCAATGATAAAATTTGATAAATATATTCCTTCAATTATTTGATGAATTTTGATACTATGAGCTAAAACTCCTACTTTTTACACATCCTATGATGGTGTGTTAGTTTGAATGTGGTATTTTATTCAACTAGTTCAACACCTACACCCTATTCACACTAGTTACTTAATTTCACTTAGAGTAGACATAAGATACTTATTGATTTATATCCCAAGTCATAAGATTAAGACACATGTCGTATATTAATCTAATGCAATCTTATGTCTCACCTTGGTGTTTGTAACCAAGAGGTTTGTTTTGTATTTTTAATAATTCTAATCCATTGCAATATATCATTAGCATCTTTTAATAAAATAACATTATTCTCTCATATTTAATTTCTGCTGTACTTTCACAAAATCTCCCACATCCTTTTTGGATACATCTTCATCCAAATGTCACATGGTATATAGAATTTTGTACTAGCTCTTACATGGCATCAAAGCTTGTGAGATTGCTTCTTGTTAGTCTTTATTGAGAGATCTAGATTCCAATTATTGGTAGATATTGAAAACTTGAGTATGCCCTTTTTTTTACATCTTATCATGATTTAGAGAATAACTTTATTAATTTTTATTAAAATACCAGAGTTTGGGGGATTGCTCTTTGTTAAATTATTGTTAATCATTTTTGAGTAAAAGTAATGAACATTAGGTAGTGAGTATAGCATCACCAAGTGTGTGAATTTATGCTTGCAAACATTTAATTAATCTTTGAGGAGCTATAGTTCAAATTACATTATGAGGTGGGGACAGTAATAATTGGGATGTACTAATTGTGGACGACTATACTTAATGCTAGTCTTTTCTTTCTAGAGAATTGATGAATTAGGTGGAATTATCATAGGTAAGTTATAAATACTATACAAGTTGGTGTACATGCACTATGATCTTTATCGAATTAACTCCAATCTCTCTCGATTGAATCTACAATTTTCACATTTAAAAAATGATGTAATTTTAATGAAAACGAAATAAATGTGGCTTAAGTTGGCTTGCATAATATGGACTTTATATAGAATTTAAATGTCATGTAATGAAGACAGTAATCACTTAAATTGATTATTATTTTGTTAGACAAAAATAAAAATAGAACTTAAGAAAAAAATGAGTTATTATTTAAATACATATAAATTGATTCTTATAAGATGTTAACTAAAACAATACTTTCTATTAAATTCAACCTAGAAAAATGAAGATTAAAACAAAATGCAAAATAAATAGTCTCATTAATAAATTTCCCTTCATCACACAATACAAAATCAATATTATCTTGTTATATAAAAATATATCATCACTCCATATTAATTTATACATTATCAATTTAATTACAAATTTAATCATATTTCTTAATTAATTAAAAATTAATTTAAATTAAAATATGCTTTTAATTTATGTATAAATTAAAATTAATTTATACATAAGTGTGAATTTAAATTAATCAATAAATTAATTAATAGATGTTGCCGCGTGGAAGACCCTTCGTAGTTTGACCAAGATAATTGGGTTTATACCACAAAAGCAAAGGCATAGAAAACAAACAACGATAAGAAATGATTTAAAATTGTTGAAGGAATGATATACAGCTGGCTTATATCACATCATCAAAGGCAGACCTGAGCTTCCAGTCAACAATCTTCACTTACTACGCTGATCAAGGAACGTAATGACTCTTCTCACGCGCAAAAGAAACGAGAGAAAATGGGAGGAAAGTTAGCATATCACTGGGAGAGGGCGTAGATTCCAGTAATGACAAGTGCTACGAATCTCTCTTGGTTGCCCGCGGGCCGCGGGCTCTCCAAAATCATATTAATCTTGATATTTCCACAATCAAGCAATGATCATTCTCGTACGCAAGAGAAAAAGTGTAGAAATTTAGCATGCAAGATTTCTTTCGGCGTGTTTACTTTGTGGCCAGTGGGAAAGGGTGAAGATTCAAGTAATGATTATGAAAACAGACTAAAGTTGTCCAAATTTCGTGTATGAGACAATGCACATGCACGACAATGAAAATACAAGTGGGATAGGGTGAAGATTACATTAAGCATTGACTCCAAGAATAGACAGAAAGATGTGCACCTCATCTTCCTCCTCTTCATTCATCGAATTTAATTTCTGGTCAATCTTGATCTCATCTATTGTCAAGATATCGTGGAAATGGGAGGAAAACTAGCATAGAAGCGTTCTTTCGACCAGTTTACTTTGTCGAAAGTGGAAGTAGGTGAAGATTCAATTGATGACTATGAAAACAGACTAAAGTTGTCCAAAGTTCGTGTATGAGACGGCGTAAGAGTGAAGATTACGGTAATTAAAATGCAAGTGGGAAAGGTTGAAGATTATAAGCATTGGCAAATGCTACGACTCCAAGAATAGACAGAAATATGTGCACCTCATCTTCGTCCTCCTCATCTATTTCCAAGAAACTGTGTTCGAGAGAAAGTTGTATTCAATAAGAAAACAAAAAAATCTTGCGGAAAATAAGAGGAAAGTTTGCATGGATAAAATTGAAAGAACCTACAAAATACGATGATGATGTAAGGCCCCACCTTGACAAAATTTGGCAAATCTACTTCATAAGATAAGTGACTTGTAAAATATGATAAAATAGTAAGGATGTTAGGATCACTTTGATAGTGTTCAAACAACTTTTTCTTTTTAAATATTTAAACACAATTTAAATTAGGCATTGAATTTGTGAGAAGAATTATATTTTTAGAATAGTAAAACGTACAAAAGTAGACATTCATATTGTATGATTATTTCAACATAACTTTTATCAATAATCGATCAATATGGATTTGTAGACATTAGCAAGTTAGCAAAGTTGCACCTACTTCATACCATGATGCAACAAGAAACTAGACAAAACTTCAAATCTTGTCCACACAATATATTTAATAAAGAAAGTTTATTACAATTTAAAATTATTCAAGAGAGAATTGGTCCATAAATTCTTCTACATTGAATTTTGTGCATAAATTCCTATTAAGACTATGGTGATCAAAAGTGACACTTTAAATACTACATATTAGAAAATTCCACTTTCAATTAAGCTTTGATGGATGACCATACCCTCTTTAAAAACTCTAGTTTAAGTATAGGCAAGGAAAATGTTGTCAAACGTTGAAGAGTCAATATATATATCCATTAGTTGCATTTGCTTAAAACTCTCTAAGGCCTTTTTAGCAAATCCATTTTGAACATGTATCATCGTAAATTGTCACCCTTGACAATTTCACATTAGATTTTCCTCCCTCTTATGTGTCTGGACCTAATTAAACACCTAATATCCTAATTTATGCATTCTAGGACCTATTTTAATATTTATTGGAAAAACAAATAAGAAAGATGAAAGTATGCATTTAATATTTTCCCCTCAACACTTTGGATCTTGAAAAAAGTGAGATGTAGACTAGCACGTCATGTGCCCTTGTCCTCTTAAAATGGTGCCAAAATTAAATATGTAGGTGTTGGTAATTTATTATTTGAATTTTAGATCCTAATTATCGACTTTTGAGATTTAGTTTTTAGAAAATTAGAATAATTACATATAAATACCTAGTTATTATATCATTTCAACTAGAGAAATAAAGACGAAAAAATATTGAGAAAATTGGAGATCCTTAAATCAATCATGGACAATCAAGAACAAATTTATCAACATTATTAAAGCATTATTTTATTCAAGCATCATTTCAATCCTTCATCATGTCTTTATGTAAGTTTGTTCATGTTTTGTGATAATTTTTTTTTAGTACTAACACTTGTAGATCTTCAAATAAAATCAAGTTAAGTTACAATCAATCTTTGAAGGTGATTAGCATGACTTCAGTCCCTCAAGGAGACCAAATATGAGTGGTGAGTTGAAGCAAGTTGCCAATTCATTACTCCATTATTATTTACCCTCCATGCCTCAAAAGGATAAGCTCTCTTTATCATCAATTTGTTATTGTGGATGTAGAAATACCAACACAAGGTTAAGCTGAGGCAAACCCCTATATGGAACAAACCTTCCTCTCTCTTTGTGTGTGTAGGTTACAGATCTAAAGAGGATTGGAAGAATATTGAAGACAATTTTCTCATTCATACATTCAAACCCTACAACTTGACATGATATGGAAACTCAATTATCTCAATAACAGACAAAGATTCGACAACAAGACCTAAAAGGAAAAGGCCAAAGACTAGGGACTTGAGGCCAATGACGTCAAACTTTAGTTTCAAATCCCTAATCTAAGGAACTATTGGTGCCCCTATCCACTCAAATTAGTCTCAAAATTACATGAAAGATCAATCAATGTCTTCTCTATTTTTTTGGATTCCAATTTTGATTATCATATTTTAGTTATAATTCATGGAAAAATACTACCTTTTACATAGTTAACTAGTTGCATAATTGAATTTTATCAAAAATCAATTTCTAAACCCTTTAGGTTGTAAGTTAATCTAGGACCTTTGTCGATTTGAATTCCAATTTTTTTTTTGAGTGAGAAGGTTATGGTGTAAAATTGCACTCTTATGCAATTTCCCATAACACCACCTTACCTTAGCCTTATAAGTCAATAATGTAAAAACCCACTATCCTAAGCCTTCTTTTTCATCCATGCCTTGTCATTTTTTGTTAGTGGGGACTTTTGTTGAGGATGACCCCATGGCACATAGACATCTATGTCCCATGCTAGCATCCTATCAAGATTCCTAAATCTATGGAAATTAGGATGTTACACTTCCTATCACTCGTGAAGTGTAACACCTCTCGCGACTGTAGACCTACCTAAAAATGACTCTTTAGCCTCCAAACCTCCATTTTGAACCTAGATTTTCATTCCATATAACTCTAATCACATTATACTCACTTCATTCTCATTCTTCAACTTCATTCTTACCTGTTCTCATTTCTTAGCACTTCCATTCCTCTTCCTTCTCTCTACACAATTATTCTTGTAGGTTTCAAGTGTTCTACATCACTTGCACAATCGTCTCACAATTTTGAACCTCTCACTCTTCCTCTCAACTTCACCAAGATTGTATAAGGGAGGGTAACTCTTAATTATAATTTCATAGCATTATCTTTCTTATAGTTATCACACTATTATCTTTCATATATTATACATATTTTCTATTATTTTTGTTGAGATTATGGATGCACAGTCCCTGAAGCTGCAGTCTTCAATGGAGGATCTTTGAGCCAAGAAAGATAATCAACCACAAAGAAAAGTGTTGCAACTAGGCATGCACAATAGAGATTCTATTGGTATGATTAATTGATATTGAATATTTGATATGTTACAAATGAACAAGATGCTTGATTATATAGGCAAGAATGAAAACCTAAGATGCATGAGATGTTGCCATTTTTCATAATCCAATAACATGTGACAACATGTGAACCCTATCTAGATGATTATTAAATGTTGAGATAAGTTCTAGAAGGACAACTCATCTTCTAGAAATAATCTTATCCCACCAAACAAGGAAGGAAATATTACCCTATTTATTAAATGATTTATCTAATAATGCAACCTAGGACTTAATTAATTAAATGCAAGAGGGTAAAAGCACAAAGTTGTGTCATACTTTATAAAGGAAACGACCAACGTTGATCCAATTTTTAAACTTGAATCACTAATAAGTGGCATATATGTTTTTAATTTTGAAATGATGTAAACTGGTAAAATATTTATTTTTAGTATATTTTATATTTGTATTTTTTAAAAAAAAATTAAAATTTATTTTAAACTACTTTTTAATAAATTAAAACTATAATTTAGTTGTTGATAAAATGCTGAAAAAATGAATTTGCATGGGACATCAAACTTCTTATTGTAAATTTTAGTTTTTTTCTTTCAAATTTTGTGTGTGTGTTTATAACTTGAAATTTTAGTGCATGAATATATTTTTTCACAATTTTGATAAATATATATTTTT
>VDFB02193867.1:474548791-474921957 GCA_007258455.2 Sequoia sempervirens | reverse complement strand
TGAAATTTTTTAAAGCCTTTCCACCAAATTCATTTTGTGCATATCTATTGTAGATTCATAAAGTTTGTCACCATAGCTTTGTTGTAATCATCCTATTTTATCACCCTACTCTCATGCTATTGACTAACAGTCATTCCAATTCATCAATTCTATCAACATTTGTAAATTGATGAATTCTATTGTCAGGTTATTCTCATCGTCTTGTCACAACTTTGATTTATCAACTTTATGTTAATTTGTTTAGTCAATTAATTGATTACATTATATTATTCCCTCTAATATTACCCTATGTCTAATTAAATATCTCTAATTAATCCATGCACTTATATCAAATTAAATTAAATAAATAATTATAATTATCTTCACCAACATTTCATTTATCAATCAAAGTCAGTTTACAAATGAGTCAATTTCATGTTTCACTCATGTCAATTATTTTTTCTTTCCACTCATCAAACAATTTTTTTAACTAATTGATTGATCGAGTTAACTCTTAAATCAATCAAATTAGTTGATTGAACAATCAATATAGTTGATAAGTAGGAGTTATTTTCCACAGCATGTCAAATTATGATATTGCTATCAGAATTCAACTATGTAGTTTTTTAAGTACAAATAAAAGCCAGACTTGGTAGGTAATTTTCAGAAGGTCTACAACTTGTGTGTAGTCTATGCATTTTTTCTCTTGTTTTCCTTTCTCTTTCTTTTTGTTGTGGTGAATTTTAAACTCAAGGATTCTATTGTTTATTGTACTTGACATGATCCTTAACTTAACTATCAATAACCAGGGACGTGAAAATTAGTAATAAAGTATGAAGGGATGAAAGAGGGTAAGTGAATTTCATACTAAATGATTCTCTTTCCTTTTTCTAAATAAAATATCATCAATATGTTAATGAGTAAGCAGAGATAAAAGCAAGTTGAGAGAGGAGAAGACCTTATTTTTGAGGTCCCAGTCTAGTTTAGCAAAATAAAACACCATGGCAACACTAAAGGCCATGTCATTGAAGCCTCTAATCTTGTGTTGTAAAAATCATAGTAGGTAAGAGACTTTCTATAACTATTTCTTAGGTTTGCTTGAGGTGTACATTCATTAATTTTGAAACCAAAATTCTTGAATCCTTTTGCAAACCTTGTACTACATTTGACACAAAAACTATCTATCTTTTCAAATTAATTCTTTATTGGTTGTTTTTCATCACACAATCCTTGTTCCTTTTCTTTTATCTATCCCATTTCACCATATTATAATTGTGTTTATCAAAATAGGCCTAGATTTCCTTTTTATACCAAATGACCCTTGATTTCTTCACAGTGTGTTTAGATGAAAATCCTCTTGTAACTATGCATTGTGTCCTTTATAGATTAGAGACTTTCATTCATTGACTTTGATGAAATTCTCAACAATACATCTCAATGAATTCTTGTTAAAATTTTCACCACACTTCGACCTTCGTAACACCTTTGCTCACTCTAACCTATAACCCTTTGCTTATCTTGTGCTTTGTATTTGAGAACCATCATATACCTTGTTTTGTTAGTCATGACACTCCCTAATTAGAGAATGATGATCTCTAGAATTTAAACAAGCTTTTCTATACTCTTCCTGGTCTATCATTCTTTCATGAAGCTTGCAATATAGTAATGGATAGTTTGTCTTTTAGACTTTGGCTCCTAGATTAAACACTCTTCAAACATTTTCTTTTCACTGTTGACATCTAATTCATATACCTTGTTAAATATAATTTTAAGAGTATTGAACCAAAAATTTTGTGGTTGGGGTTCTATGTACTTCTCTTGCACTCTTAGGATCTTTCACCTAAAACGAGAGAGATAGAATAACCAACAAAATTGAAGTGGTTCACTCAAATACAAGATTGTATGATGTAATTATGACTAAATGCAATGTTGTAAATGCAACTAGATGATGAAATTGATTAACTATTGATGCAAAACTAATGTAAAATGCAATGTTTGAAAACACAATGTGATATGCAAGAATGAACTAAAACATGAACAAATACATAACATAAATGAAAGAGACTAAACAGACTCCACCCAGAGGTAGATTGTAGACTTGAGAATATTATGGAATCTTGGAAAAATCATTGTTGATGACTAGTGAGAATCATTCGCTACTGATGGCGAGTCAGTCCTACTAGTAAAATCTCCTGAAATAGGTTTCCATCTATCAGGAACTGGACTATGACAAAATCACACTTTTTAGCCTTCAAGTGGGACTCATTCACTAGTGATGGAAAATCAGTCCTCTTCCAAAATTCTGTGAAATCAAGGGTCAATTATGTAGCTTGAGATCTGCACTTGTCTTCTTGTCGGGTTGAAAGAGTCAAATCTACAAAAAAATGGGTTGTAGGTTGTCTCCAAGCTTGAAATAGGGTTTTGTTGACTTGAAACACTTTATTGACTTCTTTTCCACTTTTCAACACCTAATTTCTTGACAAATATACACACACAAGTCTTGTTGAAGAAGTCTGAAGATATGTCAATGGCTGCTCCAAGAGGCTTGATTGATGTTTGATTAAATGATGCAAAGTGCTCAAATGCCACTTTATGTTGAATGAGTGAATGCTTGAATGCTTGAATGAATTAGGTGTAAAATGAATGGAAAAAAACTTATTTATACACTCTTGTGCCCTAATAACCCAATGATAACTCATCAAAGGTCAACATAAGGTAATTTTGAATAAAAAATCGAAGGAAAATTTGAATTATTTTGAATTTTGAGCCAAGAGGGACTCATTCACCACCCATGGTGAATGGGTCCCACCTTGGCCTTGTAAGTGGGTTTCAAGAATTAAGTTAGATTTAATGTTGTTTGTTGGGTTTACATTCAAAAATACACTTAATTATGTCTTGTGAGTGCATAAAAAGGTCAAATAAAGCATAAGAAAGGTGTGAATAGTGAAATTAAGCCTAGAAAATTGTGAAATCTTGTTACAAGACGTTACAACACTTAAAAATAGGACTTGACAAGTGATGAAAAGGTGATTTTTAGGTGAATTATAAGGAAAAGAGTAGAAATGTGTAGAAATGTGCTACAACACTTCACAACACCTTCAGAAGATGTCATAATTTGAATATTTAGGACCTAATATAAATGTATAAGTTACATTGCAACATTAAATAAAAGCAAGATAAGTCAAACATCAGGAGAGAAAGACCCAAATAACCATGGAAATGTCAATGATCCATTTTTTATGGTACATTTAGCCCCCACTTTACTAAGAGGATGAACTTGCTTCAAACTCACACTAAAGTAGCCATGCATATCAAGAGGGATCCAAATGCACTTATGCTAGAAATATGGAATAACAATGATCAAGAGGGATGATCAAGAGCCCAGGATGAAGATCTCATGGAAAACTAAACATGAGAACAAAGGAACACATATGTGAAATAGAAAGAGAGAAGAAAGAATGATATTAAGCTTCGGTCATTTATCCAACTAGTTGTGGATAAGATCTAGGTTGTTTGTGAGAAAAATATAATGCATACTCACTCTGGGGCGATGAAACCTATGATGGTCTACTAGGTGAGAAGGCCCAAAAGGTGAGAAACATACACTAGTTAGTATGCACTCACAAACACATAGGTGGGTATGGGGAAATTAGTGTCGTTGAATGGGCTTCCCACTCAACCATACTAAAGTTATGCCTCCTAATAACTTTAACAAGGCGCCACAAAGGAAAATGATGGTTCGTTCTTCATGAGACAAGGAAATATTTGTATGCTTAGAACTCATGAACAAATATCAAGGTACCACAAACATGCAAGTTGAGTTATGCAAGGTGGAAAATATGTAAAAATGTAAAATGCAAAAGGTGTTCAAAGAAGTCTTGTTAATTTCATGCAAGGTCTGTCACTTAGGGAACATTATGTCTAATGTCTCCAAGAGAGGACCAATCAAAGAATAGTATATCCACAACTTAGGGGATGCAATGCATCACATCAGGCCACTAAGAGGAATGTAATATGCTAAGAGAGATCACACTTATGAAAAAACATCACACCCAATGTCATCCACAAAGTGAAAAATGCATTGTATGAAATGGCAAGGCTGCACTAGGAACCAAGAATCCAAATGAGATAATGCCAATGTATGCCCCCCACTTTAAAGAAATTGGTACACACCATTCTATGATAAATTACTTTAAAGTAGTGAAGGAAAGAAAATGCAAAAAGAAAAACAAGACATGAGAGTCAACTTGGAAAGCCCCTATGCCAAGTCATATATTTCCAGGTACGGTTGCTTCATGTAAATGAAAAAGAAAGTAAAAGAAAGGGGAGTTTCCCCCCCAGAAAGGAACACACCAAACACATAAGGGATCTATGGATTTGGGGTCAGTATGTTTGTTGCTGCAATGCTTTTATGAAAGAGCTCACAATTGTCATCATTCCCCAAAGCACATAGAACTAGAAGAATGACACAAAGAGAGTGAAAACAAATAGGAAAAACAAATTCCATTTTTGGTCAAAATGGAAGATACATTGCATTCTCAACACTTTGCATCGTCCCAAAAAGGAAAACAAAGTGAAAAGAAAAAAGGAAAAGAAAAGGAAAACATTTTGGGTCAACATGAAGGAGACATTTGGTCTCAATGCCTTGCATCATCCCAAAGGAAAACATGAAACAAAAGTGAAAAGAAAAGGACCTTTTGGGTCAACATGGGAGAACATAGGGTGTCTCTATGCTTCATCATCCCCAAAAGGATAACACAAAACAAAAGAAAAAAAGGAAAAGATAAAATACGACGTATAGAAGAATAGAGGTAAAAATAGAGGAAGTGTACAAAGAGAGAGAACATCAAACACATAGTACGGGGGAACATGATACACACATAAAATCAAATCAAATAAAAATGAAAATTTAAAATGAGCTAGTAATGAAAATGTAAGTCAACCATTAACTGAGTTATTGGCTTCTCAATCTCAAGTAGTCTAAGCGAAAAGAGAATAACACAGTTAAGAGACAAAGGACAAATGCATTATGGCGACAAGGCT
Source organism: Sequoia sempervirens (assembly GCA_007258455.2). Classification (NCBI taxonomy): domain Eukaryota; kingdom Viridiplantae; phylum Streptophyta; class Pinopsida; order Cupressales; family Cupressaceae; genus Sequoia; species Sequoia sempervirens. The sequence continues at coordinate 474,916,935 of VDFB02193867.1, read as the reverse complement.
AACAACTTTGTGTCTCCACAAAGTGTAAGAAATGGATGAGCCAAGGTAGGTGATGGGAAAGATCATGCAATAGTGAGAATGGAAAATTCTACAACTATGGCATGATAGATGGATTTGGTTTTAAGGGATGATAGAAAAGAAGTTGGTATTAGTGAAGTGATACTTGTCCAGTATGTCTTTCAATGTATGACATTCTTTAGTGTAGAGGCCAAGAAGATGATGGTATTTGCAATATGGTATGTTAGAGTCTTTAGGATGGATGACCAACCTATTTGAAGGTGGTAAGAGTGTAAGGCCTTTGTTTAAAAGCAATTGGAGTCTCCTTTCACATTCAGGTGGGGGATGGGTAGGAAACTTGAGTTTTTTTAATTTGTAAGGTCATTTTCATTTGCTAGACTCTCCTTTTTCATGAATGGATGGAGGAAGAGGAGCCATGGGGATCTTAGAATCCTTATCATTAGAATTAGGTAATGGTTGATCATGTGGAAGAAGAATGTTCAAGTTAGGAGGGGAATCAAAGATCAGTGTACCATCATTGTGAAGTCTCCAATATTCAAAAGGAGGCTAATCAGCATGAGGAGGATCTTAATATCCTAATCCTATTGTGTTTTATTTTGTTGGTCTTTTTTCTAAAAGTTGGTGAATTTCATGTTCGATTGTTATATCACATCCTTGCTTTCTTAGGATAGTAAATCCTTTTCCATATGTTTCTTCAAGGTTGATTGTTGTGTTTGTAACTTTGTTATCATAAAATGGTTGAGGATGTGGTTGTTTAGAGGAACTAGGTTGACCTATGGGAGGGAACTTAGGCCCTTCATTTGTTTCAAGATGTAGGTATCCAAAGTGATCAGGAGGTGCAATAGTAGGAGGATCTTGGGACTTCATGGATGGGTAAAAGGCTGCATTTGCTTCAAGGTTATCAAGACAATCATTTAAGAACTTTTTCATACTATCGCCATCTTCTCCAATGATGTCTACATAACGAGAAGGAAAATCACGAGGAGTTGAAAGAGCATGAGGTAAATCAAGGTAATTAGGATCATAGCCAAAGGAACAGTAGGACATGTCTACTAAGGATTTCAATGAAGTCCAAAACTTGTTAAAAGAAAAAGCCATGATGACAATGAATGCAAGTAGACTGAGATGTAAGAGAAAATAGACAATCTAGAAAATTTAATAGAAAGTAACTATCTGAAAACAAAGATGTGGGAAATACCTAGAAAATGCCTGAAAATATTGTTTATAATGTGTAGGTGGACTGATTCACCTAGGGTGGCGAAAGAGTCCAATTATGATATTTTTAAGTGTTTTTCAAAAAAATTAAAATGATTTCAATGCTTTTCAAATGCAAACTGAGAATGCAAATGCACTTTTTTAGTTTTTGAATGATTTGATATGCAAAAATGAAATCTAATTGAGTCTTTCACTAATTTAATTTGAGAAACCCTATCATGCAAAAATAAAGAAAAACCTATTTGAATGTTGATGCAAACGAAACCTAGGATGTGAGATGCAATTGTAATCATAAATATAAAGTGTTTGATATGCAAGTTCACCAAAATGAACCAAAAATTTTGTGGTTGGGGTTCTATGTACTTCTCGTGCACTCTTAGGATCTTTCACCTAAAAGGAGAGAGATAGAATAACCAACAAAATTGAAGTGGTTCACTCAAATAGAGGATTGTATAGTGTAATTATGACTAAATGGAATGTTGTAAATGCAACTAGATGATGAAATTGATTAACTATTGATGCAAAACTAATGTAAAATGCAATGGTTGAAAACACGGTGTAATATGCAAGAATGAACTAAAACATGAACAAGTGTAGAAGAAAAATGAAAGGGACTAAACAAAGTGCACCTGGAGGTAGATTGTAGACTTGAGAAGATTTTGGAATACTAGAAAAATCATAGTTGATGACCATTGGGACTCATTCGCCACTAATGGTCAATCAATCCTCCTACTGGTAAAATCTCCTAAAACAAGTTTCTGACTATCAGGAACTAGAATTTGACAAAATCACACTTTTCATCCTTTAGATGGAACTCATTCGCCACTAATGGTGAATCAGTCCTCTTCCAAAATTCTATGAAATCAAGGTTCAATTCTGTAGAACCAAATCTATAGTTTTCTTCTTGTTGGGTTGACGAAGTCAAGTCTACAAAAAATGGATTGTAGGTTGTCTCCAAGCTTGAAATAGCGTTTTTTTGTCTTGAAACACTTTGTTGACTTCTTGTCCACTTTCCAACACCTAATTGCTTGGAAAATCTGCAAAAACAAGTCTTGTTGAAGAAATCTGAAGATATGTCCATGCTTTCTCCAAGAGGCTTGATTGATGTTTGATTGAATGATGCAAAGTGCTCAAATGCCAATTGATGTTAAATGAGTGAATTCTTGAATGCTTGAATGAATTAGGTGTAAAATGAATGGAAAAGCACTTATTTATACACTATTGTGCCCTAATAACCCAATGATACCTCATCACGGGCTGACATAAGGTAATTTTGAATAAAAACCCAAAAGAAAATTTGAATTATTTTGAATTTTGATCCAAGAGGGACTCATTCACTACCCATGGTGAATGGGTCACACCTTGGGCTTGTAAGTGGGTGTCAAGAATTAAGTTGCATTTAATGTTGTTTGTCAGGTTTACATTAAAAAATACACTTAATTAAGTATTTTGAGTGCATAAAGGGGTCAAATAAAGCATAATAAATGTGTAAATAGTGAAATTAAGCCTAGAAAAGCATGAAATATTATTACAAGACTTTACAACACTTCAAAATATGACTTGAAAAGTGATGAAAAGGGGATTTTTAGGTGAATTATAATGAAAAGAGTCTAGAAAAGTGTAGAAATGTGTTACAACACTTCACAACACTTTCACAAGATGTCATAATTTGAATATTTAGGACCTAATATAAATGCATAAGTTACATTACAAAATTAAATCAAAGCAAGATAAGTCAAACATCATGAGAGAAAGACCTAAATAACCATGAAAATGTCAATGATCCATTTTTCTATGGTACGAGTACAATACTTTCATGGACTGTACTATGGAGACTTTACCCTTTTCATTGTGTAGACTTCCTTTGTAAAGAACTTCCATAGGTATATGAGGTCTCCTTTCACATGAATTCCTTATTTCAATTGTGATTTTTCTTGAAAATTCTCTTTTCCTTTGTTCTTTGAGTGTCCATTTATTTTTTATGCTTTTTATTATGTACATTTTCTCTCACTTTATATGGTTATTCTATCACTGCATAGGTACTTTTCCTTGCATGATTTCTACTAAACTGTGTCTTGACATAGGACTGACCTTTTTCCACAACCAATACCACTATCATGACATATTTGACTATGTGTGGCCTTTTTCAATGTTTTCATGATCAGGATAAACTTATCACTCGATATCACTATGGAGTGACCTCTTCATGTACTATCTCCTTTGATGTTAACACATCACTATGCTTTGGTTTGATATGCCATTCTTTGGTGTTTTAAAGAGAAAATTACACACATGTAAAAGGTTATGATGACTTTTGTTACCCCTCTTATGTTGTCCATGTACTATTGAAGGAACCTATGATTAGTAGACCTATTTACAAGTTCATTGTCATTAGTAGACCTATTTACAAGTTCACTATTATTAAATTCCTAAAAAATAGATAGATGAAATGATGATAGTCCTTTCATGTAATTAATATCATGTGCCACACAACCAATAGCTCTTTTGAAGATACCATCTATCACTTGACATGACTTTCATCTATAGTTGTATATGACTCTCTATGCACAAGATTGTCCTGTTCCATGTGACTGTCATCTTGACTATCATATACTTTTGTGCTTTTTTCCTACTTCATCCATGTCATCTATATCTTGCCCCACATCTTGACAATACACATCCTTAGCCATTTTCTTGTCCAATTCATATGATAGGATGAATTCTCGTGTCATCAAATGAATCTGTGTGCATCTCTATTTGTTTTTTTTTTAGGAATAGTTGCAAAGTTAAAAGATTTGAAGCTTTTCTCCTCTACAAACAACATTGCACATGGTTCTTTGTGCCTTTATGGATAACCTCCATTGAGTTCATAATATTGTCATGTATTTTTGTTCCTTTTAAGACTATAAGACTAATTGTGATTTAAGGCAGACCACTTTACCACCCTTTCATGTCTATGACATATCTTATGAATTGTTTAATGTGACCCTTTTGAGATCACCTTCAGCATAACTCCCAACTCTTCTCTGTAGTCACCATCTGAGTTATGTTGGTATTGTTCTTCTTTATTTTTTCTCATCTTATTTTCATGTTTTGTTTTCTTACCAGTGTTTGGCATTGACATTTAGGGTTACTCTATATTCTTAAAACTCTTCATGCACTAGTCTATGTTCTCCTAAAATTCTTCAAAACATGACAAAACCAGTAGTATGTCAATGAAGTCCCAATTCTTGAAGATAATCCATTGACTATTATACTTCTATCCACTAATGTCATTTACCACTATCCCTATAATGAAAAAAATTATATAGGTTGATGCATGCTCTCTCATCCATTGTATAGATGCTCACCTTTTATACTTCTCATAATACATAGGTTTTCTATGTCACTGCCATGACATTAATCTCCATGATCATAACCTTTCTACCATGTTTTCCAAACTAAACTGTAACAAGAGTTTCTATAGGGGTTTTGATAGTTCACATCATCTCCACACAAAAATAATCACTATACCAAACTCTAAAAGATTCAATGAGATCATTCATGACCTACTCTTTGGCTTCTTGTGAGATGAATTTTTGCTTTTGCAAATCACACATTCTTCATGGGTTACTTGGCATTTGATTCTTTTCTATGGCTAGAATCTCCCTTATAAGTATAGAGAAGACTAAGGGCTTAATATAATAATTAATCCTTCCAAACTTAACACTGTATTCTAGGTATAACCTTGCTTAAGATAGTAATAGTCTCTTTTACTTGGATAGTGTAGGGTTTTTCATTAACAACACTAGATGGGAATAAAACCTTGTACACGTCTACGAACACAAAACCACAACCCTCTTGTCACAGTTTTTTTTTCTCCTTTTGACTTGACAGTGAAACACAACAAAAAATAGTGCATGTAATGTTTATCACAACATACTCCACTATGTATGTTGAGAAAACTTGGAGGTGAAAGACAATTGGTTCACTAGGAAAATAACATCCACTATAAATGGGGGAGGAGGAAATGCCAAAAGAGAGTGGCTCTTGGGCCCAAGAGAAGGGTCAATAGTTAAAATATCAGACCTGGTTTTATATGGGTCTATCCTAGTTGTTATGTCTAGCCATTGATTAAAAAATCTATGGAATTATTTATTCACCTTCTAGTTTAAAGGACTGAATTCATGATTGATATTGGTATTTGCATGATTTATAGGATCAACATAAACTACTTCTAAATTACATTTTCCTATAGGCATAAATAAAAATTTTTGCTCTCCTGCCATTGTATATACTTAACACTCATTTTAGGTAAAATTAAGTTATTTATATAATAATTTTCTAGATATGATTATTGGTTATATATAGGTGCTTCATGAAACTCTTGAAATATTTTTTACGTTTCTTTATTAACAATATTTTTATGCCTTCTCCATAATACTTCTATTTTAGCTTTAGGCCATGCTATGCCTTGCATAACCACCCCACTTTGTTTTAGATCAAAATGGGTCCCCCTTTCTCTTTTGATTACTCTGATTTTTGTTATTTTCTTTCCTCTTGGGAGTGCTTCTATTTTCTTCCTAATTTGTCTTTTGTTCTGATCTGATTCTGGTCCTCTCTTAGCTTGAGTTGGTTTTCTTCTTACTAGGAATCCACTAAAATAATTACAAGAAAGGGTGAATTTATTATAATATATCTTACCTCCTTCTGATCACTAATGGGGACTTTATTTTGCAAGATTAAATCACACACGTGATGATATTTTCCAAGGGAGCTCAATTGGAATGCATTCCTTAGTCTAGTTGGTCATGAAAATCAACTAAGGAAAAAGTTGGAAAGACTTTTCTAGACTCCTACTAATTGGTTGCTTGGTTCTAACTGTTTGAAATCCAAAGAATCAGAATACTCCCCATTATGGATCTTATCGGCACAAGATTATCATATTCTCCTCGACCCATAATTCGCTTTGTTCAAATCTGCATCTGTGTTGCCTATCAGCAAGACCCCAAGGATGTCATGGCAAGTGGAATTTACATTCAGGCATCTATCGACAGGACCAAGTTCATTGTCTTGGAGAAAAGGAGTTTTCTATCGGCATGTGTTTTCCCTTTGGGAGGAGGTCTTGGCGAAATCTCAAAGTCTTGCCAACCACTGTCAAAAGGATTCATATATCGACATAAGGTTTTCTCTTCACCCAGAAGTCTCGGTGAATGCATTGTGTCTCACTAATGGAGCACAAAAGTGGTTCATATCGGTAGGACTTCTCTGGTGTCACAGCGATAAGAAATCGGACATAGGCGTCTATCGCTAGGATATCATTCATCATCTCGGTGACTAGGAATTCCCTATCAGCATAAGTTTCTCTTCGGAGAGACATCTGGGTGAGATTCTAAAGTCTTGCAGACTAGGGAAAACAAGCATACGCTCCGACGGGAGTTGTTCTCTTTGGTATGTGGTCTCACCGAATGCCTGCAGTCTTGTCGATCACTGATACGAACATACATCGGGGAGAGTGGTTAACCTTCAGTGTGATGTCTGACCGAAGTACTAAAGTCTCAGCGACATGGAAGGGTAAAAGCACAAAGTTGTGTCACACTTTCAGCCAACTTATTAGCACAACTAAATTTATGTATTTCTAACTAAAAATCAATGTTGGTCAAACATATGATGTAGTAAGATTGATTCTAGCTAAGTTAGATACTTCCACAACTTTTTCAACTAAAATTATTGGCTAAAAATACATGGAGCACCATTTTGAGTCCAATTTACCAAAAAAAAAAATTATTTGAAAAACTTGAGGTTTCAATAACTCTTGCTAATGTAAATAACATTTTTTTTAAAAATATAAAAATACCCTTTTGTAGATCCATAAGTGTAGTTTTCAAAAATATATTTATTTGAATAGTTTAATTATTATTTATATTTTATTTTTGATTCGTACTAAAAGTAGGTTATCAGCACAAAATATTAGGTTGATTACCATGCCAAGGAAAAATACTAAAACTTAGTAAAAAAAATTGAAAAAAATATGATGCACTAGAGAAAAGAATCTATTTCAAGATGGTATAGTTTTTTTTCCATTTTAGATAAATATTTAATATGAAAGTTGACGTCCGATGGAAACAACTGTTTTTTGATTCACGCACATTTTAATATTTATTTAAAATTATTTACTTATCAAAATTAGAAAAAAATATATCCATGCACTAAAGTTTCAAGTTATAAATACACACAAAAAAATTGAAAGAAAAATAATAAAATTTACTGTAAAAAGTTTGACGTCCCATGCAACTTCATTTTTCAGCATTTTATCAGCAACTAAATTATAGTGTTAATTTATTAAAAACTAGTTTAAAATAATTTTTCAATTTTTTTCAAAAATACAAACATAAAATATACTAAAAATACATATTTTACTAGTTTACATCATTTCAAAATTCAAAACATATATAACACTTTTTAGTGATTCAATTTTAAAAGTTGGATGTTGGCCATTTCCTTTATAAAGTGTGACCACGACTTTGTGCTTTTACTCGAAGTGAGTTGCCACAAGTCTTGCTGACATGGAAGGGTCCCACCAAACATCTAAGGTCAGCGATAATTTTAGATTCGACAGGAGGTTTGGCTGATTGGCATGGGTCTTGTTGAAGGGAGTTGCATTCGGCGAAGGAAAAAACCTTCAGTATAATGTCTGGCCTAAGAGGTGAGGTCACTACGACAAATGCGGCATCGGCGGGAGTCATCTTCTTCAGCATATGGTATCAGTGAATTCATAAAGTCACACCAACATGCCACAAAGGGATTTTATCAGTGGTCTTCGATGAGAGAGTTAATAAGTCTCGATGACCAAAGAGTGAACATGCAGAGTCTTTCGCCAAGACATGAGGTTTCTATACAACATCTCCCTTACAAAGGAAGGTTACAACGATACATGTGGAACAAAGAAAACATGTTGATGTGACTACAACAAGGTCTTGGCGACAAAGTGGGTCAGAAAAAGTTGAAATTTTTTCCGAAAAAAAAGAGTTCGGAGAGAACAAGAAGAAATCGATAAGACCCTAAGTGAAAAAAGTGCCTTCGCTGTGATGTCTTACCAACTCAAAAAAGTCTTTCCGATCAAACAAGCCCTCCTCGAACTCAAATAAACTCTTTCCGAGACAAGAGACTTCGGTGTAAGGACTCAGCGAAACAATAAGCTCTCAACGACATGGCATACTATTGCCATAATCTCTTGCCGATTCAATAGGGTCTGGCCAAAATGAAAAAAAGTTGACAAAGGACAGAACCTTGGTGTGAGGTCTTAGCGAAGTTCAAAGGTCACACCGAAATGAAAGAACTCAGGGAGACTCCAAAAGAATAAAGGGGATTCGATGTGATCTCATGTCAAGGAGACCAAGTCTTGTTGAAAAGAAAAGGAGCATAAGAAGAAATAAGAGGAGATCAAGGAAAGGTCTTTCCAATCAGGGGAAGTCTCAGTGAAATGAAGAGGCATCGACGTAGTAGTTGGAGCTTGCTAAGAAGTCTCGGTGACCCCGAAGTATCTTTCCGATGGAATCAAGCAAGCTCGGGGAAGAAAGAAATCGGCAAGAGTCTCCCCGACCAGGTTGGGTATCCACTAAAGAAAGAAAATCTCATCGAGATGTCTCACCGAGAAAAGCTCACCTCCCCGAAATGAAAAGGATCGTTGAAAGGCCTAGGGTTCGGCGTAATCTGTCGCTGACTCAGAATGGTCACATCGAAGCAAAAGGGACCCCACTGGAAGAAATGGAGGACTCGACAAGAAGAAAAGAGTTTGGGATAAAGTCTCCCCGAAGCATTATAGTCTCCCTGATATCAGAGAGGAGCTCATCCGAGGAATTTGGCATCGCCATGAATCTTGCTGATAGAATAGGTTCAGGGAGAAAATAAAAGGGCTCACTAAAAGATTTACATCCTCGCTGGGAGGTCTCAGCGAAACGAAGGAGTCTTGTTGATTGGTTTTGTGAGCTTGATATGACTTCTTCAGCTCACCGAGGCATCTTTCTGACTGTCTTGTGTCATGCTGATAACTGCATAATGGTGAAATCACATCGGGGAGACACCGATGGTGTCCCAACGACATGCGATGTTGATTAGACCATATTTGACCACCAGAGGAGCTCACTTGGCATATGCTCGACCAATTAGAAGGAGCCAAAAGAGTGACTCATTGGTCCCTTTAACCGATTGACTGATCCTGTGATGAAGAACATCAAAATGCGAGTGAAATGGATTCATTCTGAGATCCAAAGGCAATGGATTGACTCAGGTGAAAGGTTTAAATCTACAAGAAGGACCGATGGCATTTCCAGAAGAATGGTCAAACATACAGAGAAGTCTAGAACAGAAGGAGGTTGAAGGAAAGAAGAAACTGTGACTCATAGGGACAATGGTAGTGACCACTGGCGAGGAGGGAGATCAATATTAATGGAGATATTATGAGCATTCAAGGTGACCCCCAACAGAGTTCGAAGATGGACACGTAGATAGGAGAGTAAAGGATGCAACTGCAAAAGATCTAAGGTCGTCCCCGGAACAACTTTTCAGCATCAATAGCAGGGCTTCACATTGAATGTGGTTTTGAATTTCCTCAGAAAGATCTGAGAGCCGACTCTCCTGGATGCAAATATTTTGTAAACCGTAGTGCAGGGGACAACACATTCCTGTTGGTATATTTTGTATATAAGGCATTTTTGCCTCTTTGTTAAGGTTAGCACTTCTAGATTAGGACTTCTAAGGTTAGAGAACTTTTAGACTGGAGAAATATTTAGAGTTAGAACTGTTAGGAGTTAGTTAGTTAAGAGAAGGAGATAGAGTTGCATCTTGAGTTTGAGTAATGAGAGCTTCTCTTGTCTTCTTGTTTAGCAGTTAGATTTCATTACAAACTCTAATGTATTTTCTAAGTTCTCTTAGTGTAGTTGGAAACAATCTGGAGCCTCAGATTCTCTGTACACTGGTGATTGTGCCAGCTTTGTAAATATTGCTTATCTATTTTGCTAATAGTAGAAGCAATCAGAGTTTAATCTCCTTCATGTTGTGTTCCAAAATGATATTTGTCTTAAATTGATCATTTGATTTGTGAAGTCTTCAAGGAATGAAATATATATATATATTTTTTTTTATTTAAATGGTAATTAAAATATGTTATGCGAATTAGCACTGTGAATGAAAGAGGTTGTGTGTCAATCACAAGTTTACTTTGTTCTATAGTTTTGGTGTACAAAATTCCTTGAAGTTAACAATTCTGGTTAAGGTTGGATGAACTATTGTTCTTTTCTATTTCAAAGCTCTGACTTATCTTTTTATATTTCTTTAAAAACCTTTGTTAGAGTAGGTTTTATTTCATGCTTGATCTTAGAACAATCCAGAAGCTCAAAACTAGTAGGCCCCTTGAATATTACTATTGCATTGACCACAGAGTAACATCAGCATAGTTGAGACCCAACTACAAAGACCTTGGAGCTAAGGCATCCATGTGTTGCCTTTCTCTTTCAGGAGAAGCAAAATAGTAATATTCTGCTTGCATTTTTGTGGTGCCAAAATCGCCATCAACAGGAGTTGGCGCTAGGAGGGTCTAGAAAGGAAAACTGGATAAAGCCCGATCTTTCTCATCAGAGGAGCCCCACAAATTTCTTCGATCAACTCAAAATCCAACACTTTTTATAGAACTCAAGACCCCAACCAGACACAAGAGTCACAAGACTGGGGCAACAATTATACCACCCTTATTAGCTCCACTGACTCCACCAAGCTTTTCACCAATACCCTAGTGGATACCTATCAAACCACCACCACGTCCATCTCAAGTGCCATTACAGCTAGTTCAACCCATACAATAGTTGGCTCAACCACCACCCCCACCAATGGAGTCCTTTTAGAATAATCCCTCTCCATTAGGAACTATTCCTGAAGGTTTTCATGATATGCCCAAGAACCCTAAGAAATTCTACCCTAAGTATTTTCATGGTGAATCACGGAGTGTTGAGGAGCACATACAAGCTTTCAAGGATTCTTGTACTAGAGCTTAGATAGCTCACCATGATGTAGTATGTAGGTTATTCCCTTACTCTTTAGGGGATATGGCATACAATTGGTACCTTAATCTTCCTCCAAGTTCCATTCTAACCTGGACACACTTGGAAAATACTTTCATTAATCAGTTTAGGGTCTATGTGGATCTAACTCTTTTATACCACTAGTTTGCCACTATTAGAAAGGAACCAAGTGAACCCTTTCCTTTATTCAATACTAGGGTCCAACGCATGTATAGGAGATTGCAAGATCCCTATTTGGTTACTGAGGATAGTGCCATCCAAGCATACTTTAGAGTTATGGATCCGTTGCTTGGTTTGTTCTTGCAAAGGACTTATCAACCAGCTAATATTGATTCTCTATCCAAAGTCTACCATCTAGCTATCAAGCTACAACATCAAATCAGTTCTCAACAAGGAAGCCTAGGGGAAGGTTTCCCTTCAATAAGATATCAGATGCATAGCCCAACCCCTCTATTCAATGTTGTCCTGAGAATGTCTCCTTCCCACTATGGGCCTATATCTGAATTGCAAACTTAACCACCTGTCTCATTCTTCGCTACTGGAACTTCTTATCCCTTTCAACAATCACAGCTTCCCCAAAGTTCCCGTGGCCATCATAACCAAATTGGAACACCAAATCATGGTGGTCAGCCACCTGCTGCTAAGAATGTGGAGAGTGAAAAGACAATCTAGCTTACAAATGAGGTAGAAACCTTAAAGAAAACACTGTCTCAAGTTACAAACGACATGGCTCAGCTTCGATTGAACCCCATTCAAAGTCAAGGTAACTATCCCAATTAAAACAACAATTAGGGTACTTATCAGAATAACAACAACTACAACCAAAGAGGATATCAAAATGAAAAATAAAGGGTACAACTAGAGAACAAATAACAACCGACCATGGAACACAGGGCCTAAAAATGGTGGAGTTCCTCATAATTATCAAGTTAATAAGGAAAGTTCACATACTCCAAACGTGGCTAACCTCAACTTCATGACAAATTGGTCCAGGCTACATGATACTACAACCCATTCTAAGATAAACTACCCTCAGATGGAGAAAGTTGTCAAGATGGCACACGAAGATGCCCACACATTCCAGGGGAATTCAAACAAAGGAGGTGACTCACTGGAGACTGCAATGGCTTATGACATCTTTGAAGAAGAGCCCTCATTCCCAAGGCAAGAAGAGAATGAACCAGAGGAGGATTCATATGATGCTTAAGCTTTTCAAACAAAGGGAGGACACTTCCTAAGAAATCAAAGTAAGGGGCTATTCACTACGTCAGCACCTCCTAATCACATGGTGCCTCCAAATCAAAGTACTGATAACAATCCTCCCCCACCAAAAGGCCCACCTGATTTCCATAACAAGGGTAATTCCTTTAGTGTTTCCAAAGATACTGCTAGTTCTAATCTAGAATTTGATATTGTTTTTGAGATGCAGAAACATAAAACTTCTTTGTCCTATTTTGACATCTTAAAGTGGTGCCTTGCACAAAGGGAGATAGTGCGGAAAGCTTTGGAGCAAGCTAATAAATCAGAAGGAAAGAGAAAAGCAGCACCTATTGGGGACATGAATGCAGCCTTGTACATAATAAGGTAGGCACTCCACCATTTCTTTTAAGTTTAAGAGTTAGTGGAAAGAACATACACATTGTCTGTTGGATTCAGGAGCCTTGGGCAATGTTATGCCATTTTCCATATGTAAGAAGTTGGGATTAAACCCCATTTAGAAAAAAAAAGGTCATTCAGCTTGACAAGACAAAGGTAAATGTGGTAGGAGAATTAAGAAACATACATGTGCAAGTAGGATCAGATCCTAGGATCCTAACCAACATAGATATTCAAGTGGCAGATATTTCTGAGACCTATGGTATGCTGCTAAGCCAAGATTTGATGAAAAATTTAGGGGGATATCTTTCCCTTGACTTTTCACATATGTGGCTATCATGGAAAGGGATTCCTAATTAGATTAGGATTGAAAGTGAGCCTCACCTCAAGCATATCATCACTGAGTATGATTGTCCCAATGAGGTGGCTTACTTTGAGACTGAGATGGGGGTTTATAAAAGGGAAGAAATTCTAACCTTTTGGGTTCTCCATTCTAAAGACATGTTAATACAGAAACTCCCTGACTCCACGATTAATGAAAATCAATAGGCCCTGATTAGGAAGCTGGAACAAGACCAACTGGTCTTAGGGGAAGACACCGATCTGCAGAATCTTCTTCTACCTAACTGGTGTAGGGTACATTATCAAACTCATTATGAATTAACTTATCAACCTTGCATTGACATTTTAAGTCAAGTTTCCCAAGCTGAGGAAGCTAGCACAAGTCTCCCTGAGACCATTGCAGACCACTTCTGATTTGAAGCCAAGGAAGCAACAATGCTGACTAGGGATAGGATTCCTTCTACTAAGGTTCCTTCTCAAATTGAACTGGCCTCAGTCACATGTCTTAACCAGCATATCGATAAAGAGCAACCCCAAGATCTGCTTGACACCCCTGTACTTACAAATGAAACAAAACCCAAGGAGTTAACCAAAGACACTAGTGACTGTCAGAAGGATAGCCACAAGTTCAGATGACATAACTAAGCAGGAATTGGGGACTATATCTAAGCAACTTACAGAGGGGTATGTGCAGGATCATGATGGGCCAAAAAGTGGCAATATGATGGGTATGTGGCTGACGACATTTTTTTAACCCAAAATTGATCAAACAAAAAAGGGTTTTTAAAGGAGATTTTCAGCTTTCCACCAATATAAATTATGCCTTACTTTGAATTTAATAAGTAATTATTATTCATTTTCTATTCAAATTGACTATAATCCTAATTGATAAGCTGATTGAAAAACATCTATAAATTTCAAATGGTATCACATTTTTGAATCCAAAACTTGCATCACATTCTATGCTTTGCATACTATAGGATTAAAAAAATAAAATTTGAATTTCATAAAGTTTTGACCAAGTTAAGGTGGTCAGACATATGCATTTTTTATATTTTTTAAAAGTTGTAATAAAAAATTCATAATTAATTATTTACTTGGAAAAAAATTACAAAAATATATGCATCACATCGATACATGAGTCCTCTACTTATATCTAAAATCTTATAAAAAAATATTATCATTTTATTGTGGTTAGGGTGGGTTAGACAAACACCTACTTCTTATTTGTTCCCTGAAATTTAAGTACTGCTGCATTGAAATTTCAAATTTTCACTAAATAGATTTTTTCTTTTTTAAACAAACCTAGTAGTTTAGAAACTACATTCAATTTTCTACAGATTCTATTCTTACATATTTTTGAAATAATATAGATAACTTATTCAAATTTTTATGTCAAGTTGCTTAACTCTGATTTTTCTAAATTTTTTGCCACTTAAGGGCCTATTTTTTCCATGATGATCCTGCACATACCCAGAGCCTCCTTTCCCTATACCTGATGCAAAAGATCAAGGAGCCCCACCTTTGGTTGATCTTATCCAAATACCTACAAAAAATGAAAAAGGATTAACCCCTACTTGTGATCAGTTGTGGACCCTTACTTTTGATGGATCCAAGTCCAAAACCGGTTGTGGTGTTGGAATTGTACTAACCAGCCTGAAAGGGAAAGTTTTCTTTGCTTCTTATAGGCTAAAATTTGGATGGACTAATACTGTAGTTGAATATGAAGCCCTAGCTCGAGGACTGATGTTTGCACACAAGAAGAAGGTCACGACCTTGATAGTCAAGGGAGATTTAGAAATTGTTATCAAGCAGGTGCGCAGCTAATACACATGTCACAACAAAAGGTTGGCAGCTTACAGAAATTGGGTATGGAACCTAATTGAGGACTTTGATGCATTTTGGATTAGCCTAATCCCTAGAGAAGAAAATTAGGTAGTTGATTCACTGGTTGTTGCTGCAAACGCCTTGGAACCTATGCAAGGCTCCAACTTCAAAAGATTCTCAGTGGAACTAATGTCCACCCTAGTTGTTCCTAACAATATCAAGAATTTCCAATTCTTTGATGATGATCAACATATTCTGGCCTTCTTAGCAAGCTTAGATGTTTTTGAGGGGCAAATTATTGATGAGTCCAACAGAGATTAAGGGGATTGGAGCCCTAAGGAATGTGATACAGAGGGATTTCTTAACTTAAAGAATAATAACATTCCCAAAGAAATGGTGGCCTTGGAGAGAATTTTTGACTTAGATCCAAGGGCTCAAGAGAAGATATCAGCTAAAGAAAAGGGAGGCGAATATGAAATAGTTAACTTGGCCGATGCTGGCTCTGAAAGAAATGTCTATATAGGGAAGGTCTGCCCTGAGGCAATTAAAGAAGACATACTGAGGGCTCTTAAAAAGGATATTGCTATGATTGCATGGGGGTATGAAGACCTCCAAACATTTGATGCTTCTGTTATGACTCACACTATCCCCTTGAAGCCTAAGGTTAAGCCCTTCTAACAGAAACAACGCCCTGCCAATGCCCTAATTGAGGCATTGATCTATAAAGAAGTTCATAAATTACTATCTACAAGGATAATCTTCCCTATGTGCTATTCAAAGTGGGTGGCTAACTTTGTCTGAGTCCGCAAGAAAAGTGGGGAGATCAGGCTATGTGTTGACTTCAGAAACTTGAATAGGGCTTCAAAAAATGATAACTACCCACTTCATTCACTGGACGAGGTCTTGTAGACTATCAATGGAGCTCAGATGATGACATTGTTGGATGGTTACTTTGGATATAATCAGGTAATGGTAGAATTTGAAGACAAGATGAAAACAAATTTCACTACAAAGTGGGGGACATTTGCATACAGAAGAATGTCATTCGGTTTGATAAATGCTGGAGCAACTTTCTAGCACGCCATGGACATAGTGTTCAAGGACCTAATTGGTAAGTGCATCATTTTCTATATGGATGACGTGATAGTGTTCTCCAAGGATCGACTGAATCATGCTGTGGACTTAGCCAAAGTTCTTGAGAGGTGCATCTGATATGGCATCTCATTGAACCCAAAAAAGTGCTTGTTCAGGGTTTCTAAAGGGAAGTTGTTGGGACACATAATTTTTGAAAGAGGAATATCAATCAACCCAGATCGAGTCGAATCCATTATGAAAATCACCCAGCCAGGAAGCAAGAAATAAATGAGGTCTTTCTTTGGGAAAATCAACTTTGTGAGAAAATTCATCACGGGCTTTACTGAAATCATGAAACCATTGAATGAGATGATGAAGAGAGACACCAAGATAGAGTGGACTGAGGAAGCAAAGGTCATGTTCTCACAATTCAAGCAGTCCATTTCAAAGGCACCCATGCTCACCAGCCCTGATTATCTAAGACCATTTTACATCTACTCTTTTGCTTTGGAACACTCGTGTGTAGCAGTGTTAACTCAACAAAAAAAAGAGGCAAAGGAGAGACCAATTGCCTTCATGAGCTCTCCATTCAAGAATGTGAAAATCAAATACCCGCCTCTAGAGAAGCAAGCTTTTGCACTAGTTCAGGCTGTTAAGAAATTTTGACATTACATTCTCTGAATTCAGGTCGTCACTATAGTTCCTGATGTAGCTATGAAGTCCCTATTGATGTAGAGCGAGCTGGGAGATAGGAGAGGAAAATGGATGGCCATCTTGCAAGAATTTGATCTAGAGATACATCCCATGCAACTAGTCAGGGGCATGGGTTTATCCCAGTCCATGGCGAACGTTGGCAACAACATCATCTGTCAGCAATACACGACCCAGTCTTTCTCTAATGACCCATGGTATGCTGACACTATTTGCCTGATGCTCCATAATCGATGTCCAAAGAGAATGAATGCAACTGAAAGGAGAGCCCTTAGACTCAATATTTCTCATTACATGCTCAAAGGAGGGTTGCTATATAGAAATAATTTTGAAGGAGTATACCTAAGATGCCTTGATTATCAAGAGGCTAAATAGGTGATCTCTGAGTTTCATGGGAAACATGGCATAGGTCATGGTTCTGCAGATTCACTGGCACACCAGATCCTTAGGTCTGGTTATTAATAGCCCTATGTATTCAAGGATTCCCATTAGCATGTGAGAACATGTCACACGTGTCAGATTTCTGCATCAAGAGAATGCCATGTAGCCATGCCATTGTAGCCAGCCTATGAGGTAAGGCCCTTTACCCAATGGGCACTGGATTTCATTGGGGTTATTAACCCAAACTCTTCTATAGGACACAAGTTTATTTTGAGTACAACTGACTACTACACAAGATGGACAAAAGCTATACCCTTCAAAAACAACACAATAGAGGTAGTGATAAATTTCCTCACCAAATGCATCACTACAAGGTTTGGGGTACCCTTCGCTCTGGTATGTGACAACGGCTCTGCTTTCTCTTCTACTGAATTTATTTCCTAGGCATATGATCACAAGATTGTCTTGAAATATTCTTCAAATTATTATCCACAAGGCAATGGAGTTGCAGAGTCAACCAATAAGAATCTCTTAGGGATAATTAAGAAACTGTTAGAGCATAACCCTAGAGACTAGCACACCCAACTGAGATTCACATTATGGGCAGATAGGACTAGGATTAAGGCTAATTTAAACACCTCACCATTCAAGTTGGTATCTGGAAAAGAGCCTGTCTTTCCTATCCATTTGCAAATACCTATCCTTGAGTTCATGCAAAAATTCTAGTCCAATGACAATAGGATAGAGGTTAGGTTAGTTGCTTTGTTGAAATTAGAAGAGTAGAGAGATGTGGCCTTACAACAATTCCTTAGGCATCAGGTTATTATCAAATGTTGGTTTGATAAAAGAGCCAAGATAAAGGCTTTTAGGATATCAGACCTAGTGTTACTATGGGATAAGGCTAGTGAAAAGAAAGGAAATCACCAAAAGTTTGACTAACTCTGGTTAGTCCCTTATCAAATTGCTGAGATCCTAAGGGAAAATGCTTTCAGACTGAGTAGCCTAACTAGAGAACCTATTCATTTTCTTGTTAATGGGAAGTTCCTCAAGCACTATTTTGAATGTTGAGGCTTGTTAATTTCTGTTCTATATATAAGTAATTCATTTTTTTTTAATAAATAATTTATTTTGTCTCCTGTTTGTAAATAATTTGTATTTTTGTAAATACTTTTTGTGTTTCTGCTTGTCAACAATTTGTTGCTCCTTGTGTAGATAATTTTCTCTTTTCTTGTAAATAGTTTGCTACTTTTTTTGTTTGTTCTTTCCTTCTGTCCTTTGTGTTTCCATTGTTGTTTGGTCTTTGTTTTTTTTGTTCTTTGGGGTTGATTTGTCCTTTCCACCTAAAACTGTCAGCTGTTATCTAAAGCATACTTTGGTCATTAGGAGAGAAGTGGTTTAGATATTTTCAGCTTTTCTGATCAGATGATTTTGTCCTCAATTCATTGTTTCATGCTTGTTGTCAATAAAAGTTGTGGAAAGTTTTGAAAACAAGGTGCCAAGTAAGAAATCCTTCATTAGCTCCCCTGAATTTGTCACAAATCATTAAAATCATCTCCTCTTCTAGTAGTGTATTTGTCCTAGGATGATAGTGTTGTAAGATTTGAGTGAAAATTCCAATCTCTCAAGTGTTGTTATGAGGTCCATTGTAGTTTTCAACCCAGATCAGATGTTAAACATCTGGCATATTAAAAAGAAAAAGAGAATTAAATGAAATATATAAAACTTCAAAAGAAAAAAGAAAAGAATAATCAAAAGAAAAAGAGGATTCAATATGAATGGGTGATTCCAGTATCTCTATCGGGGCTATGGATGCCTAACTGGTAGTACAACAATGTTGTGAGAAAACTAGAGGTATCTCTATTGGGGCTATGGACACCTAATTGGCAGTGGAGCAATGCCTAGGATATCATTGCATGACAACTAAAAGGAATCAACTCATGTAGCTCAAATATTACACTTTGTTGTTCAAAAGATGAAGAAAATTTATGAAAGGAATGATGCACAATCGAGCACACACATTGATTCAGGGGGTAGCCATTGATTTCCTTACATTTGAGATTCTAGCTCTACCTTGCTTGTTATAACTGACCCAACTAGAGTTTTGATGTTCATCAACCAGGAGTTCTGGGTAGCTGAATCTTCTAGATTCATGAAAATGGTTAAACCATTTTCCCAGCTGAGTTGCCATTTTTTATGCCTTGCATAACCACAACACTTTGTTTTGCATCAAAATGGGCCCCCCTTTCTCTTTTGATTACTCTAATTTTTGTTATTTTCTTTCCTCTTGGGAGTGCTTCTGTTTTCATCCAGATTTTTCTTTTGTTCTGATCTGATTCTAGTCCTCTCTTAGCTTGAGTTGGTTTTCTTCTTACTAGGAATCCACTAAAATAACTACAAGCAAGGGTGAATTTATTATAATATATCTTACCTCCTTCTAATGACTAATGGGGACTCTATTTTTCAAGATTAAATTACACACGTGATGATATTTGCCAAGGGAACTCAGTTGGAATGCATTCCTTAGTCCAGTTGGTCATGAAAATCAGCTAAGGAAAAAGTTGGCAAGACCTTTCTAGACTCTTACCGACTGGTGGCTTGGCTCTGACCATTTGAAATCCAAAGAATCAGAATACTCCCCATTATGGATCTTATTGACACAAGATTATTATAGTCTCCCCGACCCATAATTTGTTTTGTTCAAATCTGTGTTTGTGTTGCCTATCGGCAAGACCCCAGAGATGTCATGGTGAGTGGAATTTACATACAAGAATCTATCAGTAGGACCAAGGTCATCATCCTAGTGAAAAGGAGTTTTCTATTGGCATGAGTTTTCCCTTCGGGAGGAGGTCTTAGCGAAATCTCAAAGTCTTGCTGACCGCTATCAAAAGGATTCATATATCGACATAAGGTTTTCTCTTCACCCAGAAGTCTTGGTGAATGCATTGTATCTCGCTGATAGAGAACAAAAGTGGTTCATATCGGTAGGGCTTCTCTGGTGTCACAGTGATAAAAAATAAGACATAGGTGTCTATCACCAGGACATCATTCATCGTCTCGGCGACTAGGAATTCCCTATCAGCATAAGTTTGTCTTCGAAGAGATGTTTGGGCGAGATTCTAAAGTCTCGCTGACTAGTACAAATAGGGATATACTCTGGCAGGAGTTGTTCTCTTCGATATGTGGTCTCGCCGAACGCCCACGATCTTGCCGATCGCCGATAAGAACATACATCGGGGAGAGTGGTTCACCTTCGGCGTGATGTCTAGCTGAAGTACAAAAGTCTCAGTGACACGGAAGTGATTCAGCATGAGTCTTGCCAACATGGAAGAGGTACCACCAAACATCTAAGGTTAACGATAATTTTGCCTTCGGTAGGAGGTCTGGCCGATTGGCATGGGTCTTGCCGAAGGGAGTTTCATTCGGCGAAGGATAAAACCTTTGGTATAATGTCTGGCCAAAGAGGTGAGGTCACTACGAAAAAGGTGACATCGGTGAGAGTCATCTTCTTTGGCATATGGTCTCAGCGAATTCATAAAGTCACATCGACATGCCACAAAGGGATTTTATCAGTGGTCTTCGATGAGAGAGATAATAAGTCTCGGCGACCAAAGAGTGAACATGCAGAGGCTTTCGCTGAGACATGAGGTTTCTATATGACATCTCCCTGACAAAGGAAGGTTACAACGATACATGTGGAACAAAGAAAACATGTTGATGTGACTACAGTAAGGTCTTGCTGACAACGTGAGTTGGAAAAAGTTGAAATTTTCACCGAAGGGTTCTCCGTTGGCCATAAGGTCTCAGTGAAGGGGGAAAGTTTCACCAAAACAAAAGAGTTCAGAGAGAACAAAAAGAAATCGGTAAGACCCTAAACGAGCCAAGTGCCTTCACTGTGATGTCTTACCAATGCAATAAAGTCTTGCCAATCAAACAAGCCCTCCTTGAACTCAAATAAACTCTTGCTAAGACAAAGAGACTTCGGTGGAAGGTCTTAGCGAAACAATAAGCTCTCGGAAACAGGACATACTATTGGTATAATCTCTTGCTGATTCAACAGGGTCTGGCCAAAATGAAACAAAGTCGTCAAAGGACAGAACCTCGGTGTGAGGTCTTAGCGAAGTTCAAAGATCACGCCGAAATAAAAGAACTCAAGGAGACTCCAGAAGAATAAAGGGGATTCAGTGTGATCTCATGTCAAGGAGACCAAGTCTCACCGAAAAGACAAGGACCGTGAGGAGAAACAAGAGGAGATCGGGGAAAGGTCTTGCCGATTGAGGGAAGTCTCAACAAAATGAATAGGCATCGATGTAGCAGTTTGAGCTAGCTAAGAAGCCTCAATGACCCCAAAGTATCTTGCCAATGGAATCAAGCAAGCTCAGGGAAGAAAGAAATCGGCAAGAGTCTCCCCGACCTAGTCGGGTATCCACTAAAGAAAGAAAGTCTCACCGAGATGTCTCACAGAGAGGAGCCCGTCTCCCCGAAATGAAAAGGATCATTGAAAGGCCTAGGGTTCAGCATAATCTCTTGCCGACTCGGAATGGTCACACCGAAGCAAAAGGGACCCCACTAGAAGAAATGGAGGACTTGGCAAGAAGAAAGGAGTTCGGGATAAGGTCTCCCCGAAGCATTATAAACTCCCTGACATCAGAAAGGAGCTCGCCCTGGGGAATCTGGCATTGTCATGACTCTTGTCGACAGAATAGGTTCAGGGAGAAAATAAAAGGGCTCATTGAAAGATTTGCATCCTCCCCAGGAGGTCTTAGCGAAATGAAGGAGTCTTGCTGATTGGTTTTGTGAGCTCGATATGACTTCTTCAGCTTGCTAAGGTGTCTTGCTGACTATCTTGTGTCATGTTGATAACTGCATAATGGTGAAATCTCATTGGGGAGACACCGATTGTGTCTCATCGACATGCGATGTTGATCGGACCATCTTTGACTGCCTGAGGAGCTCACTTGGCATATGCCCGACCAATTAGAAGGAGCCAAAAGAGTGAATCATCAGTTCCTTTGACCGATGGACTGCTCCTGTGATGAAGAAAATCAGAATGAGAGCGAGATGGATTCCTTCTAAGATCTAAAGGCAATGGATCTGACTCAGGTTAAAGGTTTAAATCTACGGAAGGCTCCATGGCATTTCCAGAAGAATGGTCAAACATACAGAGAAGTCCATAACAGAAGGAGGCCGAAGGAAAGAAGAAACTGTGACTCATAGGGACAGCTGTAGTGACCACTAGTGAGGAGGTAGATCAATATTAATGGAGATATTCTAAGCATTCAAGGCAACCCCCAATAGACTTCAAAGATGGACACATAGACAAGAGAGTAAAGGTTGCAACTGTAAAAGATCTAAGGTCATCCCTAGAACAACTTCTCAGCATGGACAGGAGGGCTTCACATTGAATGCAGTTTTGACTTTCCTCAGAAAGATCTGAGAGCTGACTCTCCTAGATGTAGATATTTTGTAAACCCTAGTGCAGGGGAAAACACATTCTTGTTGGTACATTCTATATATAAGGCATTTTTTCCTCTTTGTAAAGGTTAGCACTTCTAGATTAGGACTTCTAAGGTTAGAGAACTTTTAGACTAGAGAACTATTTAGAGTTAGAACTATTAAGAGTTAGTCAGTTAATAGAAGGAGATAGAGTTGCATTTTGATTCTCAGTAATGAGAGCTTCTCTTGTCTTCTTGTTTAGTAGTTAGATTTTAGTACAAACTGTAATGTATTTTCTAAGTTCTATTAGTGTAGTTGGAAACAATTTGGAGCATCATATTCTCTGTACACTGGTGATTGTGCCAGCTTTGTAAATATTGCTTATCTATTTTCCTAATAGTAGAAGAAATTAGAGTTTAATCTCCTTCATGTTGTGTTCCAGAATGATATTTGTCTTAAATTGATCATTTGATTTGTGAAGTCTTCAAGGAATGAAATATTATTTTGTGTTTTTATTTAAATGGTAATTAAAATATGTTATGCGAATTAGCACTATGAATGAAAGAGGCTGTGTGTCAATCACAAGTTTACTTTGTTCTGTAGTTTGGTTTACAAAATTCCTTGAAGTTAACAATTTTGGTTAAGGTTGGATGAACTATTGTTCTTTTTTGTTTCGAAGCTCTTACTTATCTTTTTATATTTCTTTAAAAACCCCTATTAGAGTAGGTTTTATTTCATGCTTGATCTTAGAACAATCTAGAAGCTCAACACCAATAGGCCCCTTGAATATTACTACTGCATTGACCACTGAGTAACATCAGCATAGTTGAGACCCAACTACAAAGACCTTGGAAGCTAAGGCATCCATGTGTTGCCTTTCTCTTTCAAGAGAAACAAAATAGCAATATTCTGCTTGCATTGTTGTGGTGCCAAAATCGCCATCAACAAGCCATTCACACTTACAGGTTTGTGAAATCATGCTAGCTAAGCTTGCATCCTTTCTGGAGGAGGTGGTATCTGAAATGGAAACTAGGCCAAAATGGAAGGTATGTTGCACTCATCTTTATTTATGGATAGTAGGAATTTGAAAGGATTTAGATGTCATGATCATATTCATGAGGCTATTAGTCTTCACCATAGACGTGATCTGTCATTTTACATAGTAAGAGAAAATTTAATTTATTGTGAATTTATTTGGAGTACCATTTAAAAACTTCCAATATCTTGGTAGCCATGATTGATTTGAACTTTAGATATTGTAAACCATCCCTATCATCCTTATTTTCTTTTGAAATCATCGAAAAGGAAGAATTCTAGGCATTTTAATTTAATTTTATAGAGTGCCATTAATGTCTCCTTTGTGAGTGTCCCTATGAAGAAGCAAGCCATGTTGTCCCACAAAACACATGAAAATAAAAAGTTTTGGTTATAGTTTCAGCTTTTAACTTGTGCTTGATTTATGTAATATTAAATTCTTTTATCATAATTTTATTTTTTTTCCTTTATTGTTTTGTGTTGTCCTATATTGTCCTCTCTCTACCACTCCCAAAAAGGTAGATATTATTCCTTTCTAATTGCATAAATTGAAAAAATTGAGGTTTGAGTGAATGCATATTAGAGGTAAGCTTTTGTGTCAGTAGCATTAGGTTTCTTTAGGATTTAAATATTTTGAAAAGCATAATGTCTTCTAAATTCCTAAAAAATTCTAATCCTCATTGGAATTGTTCAATTCTCAATTGTATACAATTGAAGACTGGTTGGTGGCATCATATTTTCCTTCCATGTTTGATATAATTACTTGTAATTCAAATGGTTTTGGATCAACTTCTTCCCAATAGTTCCAGGTAAGTATATTTTGGATATATGCTTCTATCTATAATATAACCTCAAATCTCATTCATTTTTTGGTAGTTGACATTTTTTTTCCCCTATTTGCAATAGAGAATATAGTAACTATTACATATCATGCAATTTTAAATATTATTTTTACCTTCATTACCATTATTTTGGGATCTTGGTTACTGTTTATTTTTTAATTTTAGGGCAATTACTGGCTTTAGCAAGAGCCTTGGTCAAACTAGGACCGGTCTGGACTATGTTATGATCTTTGTCTGGGTCCAGCTGGATTTTCCTAGGGTTTTTCTCCATGCTTGTGGATTTGGTACCTAACAATTAGTTTGACCCCACAGTCGAACATTGACTGTTGTCCATGAGGCCACCTTGGAAGATGTTGTCTATCCTGTAGATATTGTTAGCAAGTGAGTTAGACACCATGTTGATGGAGCCAAGCTAATGAAGGTAAGACGATTGGTGATAAAGAAACCAACAAGATATGAAGATGAAGAGGTAAACAATCAAATTTTTAAAGGGAAGTTCAATGGTAAGAGAAACAATGAAGTAACAGTTAACATGGTCATAGGATGATAGTAATCAAAATAAGGGCAGCCTACAGATGATTGGATCCTTATGACAACCATAGATAGAAATTTCCTTTGCAAAGATGTATCATGTACTTATGCATTACAAGGGCAAGGGACTGTAGGTTATGATATAAAAGAATAGTCATGTTCCTATTCTTTTGTAAGTTGTTGAACAACATAAAGGCAAGGTTTTGGAGTAGATTTCAGCTAGTTCTTTTCTCTCTCTACAATGTATTGTAATATTTTCAAGTTATTTCATGTTGGGACAACAAATTGTAACTCCATTTTCAAGGTTACACATCTGAATGTAATGTCTTTTTGATTAATAAAATAAGCTATTTTTTACCTTCTCATTGTTGTTTTATTATGCAAATATTTTAGATAGTTGATAAGTAATATTTTTGATTAATGGAAACTAGTAAATAAAAATGACTAAATTAATGACTAAATATATGGCTAAAGTAATGACTAAATATATGACTAAATTAATGAATAAATATATGACTAAATTAATGACTAAAGTAATGACTAAATTAATGGCTAAATATAGGATTAAAGCAATGACTAAATTAGTGACTAAATATATGACTAAAGTAATGAATAAATATATAACTAAATAAATGATTACCATGAATAAATAAATGACTAGTTAACAACAATCAATGACTAAATTAATGACTAAATATTTGACTAAATAAACCACTACCATGACTAAATAAATGAACAGTTAACACCAATCAATGAATAAATTAACAACTAAATCAATGACTAAATCAATGAATAAATCAATGACCAAATCAATGACCAAATCAATGGCCAAATAAATGACAAATAGTTTAGTCATAAATTTGGTTGAGTTATAAATGACCAGCAATAAACTACTAATGGTCATGTGACCAAAATTAGTCATTTATATGCAATTTTTAGTAGTTTATTTAGTCATATATTGTTGCTTTTGTACTAGTGAAAGAATTTGGTGATGCCTTCAGGGATAAAGCATATATCTATCAAATATCATTTCTTGAGGGAGAAGGTACTAGAAAATGAAGCCAAACCTAAATATATGTCTATTAAGGATCAGATTGTAGATATATTTACTAAGACTCTTCCAAAGCATACTTTTGAGTATCTCAAGGGGAAGTTAGGGGTTATTGCCCCTCCTTCCTTAAACTAGGTGCACATGGAGGTGCATCAGTCTAGTGGATCTACAGATTCTTCATTTGTCTAGACTGATGATTATGGTCTACTCCTCACGAGGAGTAGAGGGTATTACTGTTGCAGTATGAGATGTGGGTACACTACTAAGGGGGAGTGACCAGAGCTTTATATGGCATAATTTTCATGCAAAAATTTTCTTTTCCATTGATGTCAAAGGGGGAGAGAGAGTCATGTGAAAAATCCTATATAAATCTAGGGAGAGAGAGTCATGTGAAAAAGTTACAAGGAGAAGAGAGTGCAAAAATGTTGTGCAGGTTGTCTAATTTGAAAAAGAAAGGGAAGAAGAAGCAAGAGAGTGTGTATGTTATCTTTGGTGTTTTTCACATAATGTGTTGCCATCAATGACAAAGGGGGAGATTTTTGCACGTATGAATGTGTTTGGTGGTGTTATCATTAATGTTTTCATTGATGTCAACAAAGTTCAAAGTGATTGTAGGTGGTACATGTATAATTGAGATACTGTAGAAGTGTTGAGAGTATATGGAGCTATATTTATGGTGTTGAAGATGTGTTGATGACAAGGGATTTTGAGAAAATTAATAAACAATGAAGACAATGTTGTGTGTGTGTTTTGAGTGTGCTTCGATAATGTGCTCTACATTTCTTATGTGTTGATCCTATACCTATGCAGATCTGTAGTACTTTTTATTAGATTCAATGGACAACATATCCTAAGTTTTAGCTTTTGGGTTAATGGAGAATGAAAGATGTGTTCACTAGTTTGGCAAAACTGTTTTTCTATAGACTAGGAGAGATGTCTCTACTTCATAGTCTTTTGGTGGTTTTTCTCAAATCTTGCGGATCTAGAAAGAGGTTAATATTGATGTTCTCATGGTTTAGTGCTCTAGAAGGCTTATTCTAGAGCTATTGTGTGTATCTGCATGGTCCAGTTGCACTGTTGAAGATTGTTCTATGTATAAAGATTGTTGCGGTTATTGTGGATGTATCTAAAGGTTTCTAAGAGGTGTTCCAGTGTCTGGTGAATATTTTTCTATGATCCACATGTCATCATCTTGTTGTGGATGTGTGTACTTCAAATTTCATTGGTGTTTTCATTAGGTTTGGTCGACCTGGTGTTTACAAGTTACATGGAGAATAAGCATCAATTAAGGAAGTGTGTGATTGATCCAAGATGTTTTTTGGGTCCTAATTAAGCTTTTTTTCTGGTCCACTCTCATTCTTATCCATTGTGGGAATGTTGAGTGCCAACCTAATTTGAATTTGTAAAATAAAGAATGTGTAGTTGACCTTGGAGAAAGTTTTCAAGATCGAAGATGGTATAAATACAAGTTAAGATGTTGTGAATTGGAAGTATGAGATGAAGTGAAGTGTGTGAAACAAGTGCAAAATGTAGAGTGTGTGAAAGTGAATCAAGGAAACAATACTTTGATGTGTTAGATTCTTGAAAGTAGTGACCTGATGGTGTTTGCAATCCTTTGATTAAGTTGTAAATGTGTGGAACCTATTGTGGTGGATTTTCTATTTTATTTCTTTGTTTGTAGGCAGTGAGCCTTTGTATTTGGACAGTGAGTCCTTTCTGGGTAGTGAGCCCTTTGGAAATGAGCCTTTGTATCCAGTATTGTATTACTATTATATTGTGAGTTAATCCTCACTGTGGTTTTTCCCTCATTGGGTTTTCCACGTAAATCTAGTGTCTCTGGTGTTTTCTTTTTGTTATCCACATTTCATGTTTATAATTAATAACATATTAAAGTTAAAGTGGAATTGATTAAGGTCAGAAGTAAAAGTAATTTGGTACAACTGCTTCCCCCCCCTCAATTGTCTTTTGCATTTCAATAGTGATCATATGATTTATAGCTTTGCTCATCTACTTCAACCATGCATATCTTTTTGTTATATTCAAATTTCATCACACAAAAAAGAGTAAATGAAACTCCTTTAATAGCATGAATCCATGGTCTCCCTAGGAGAAGATTGTATGAAAGAG
Source organism: Sequoia sempervirens (assembly GCA_007258455.2). Lineage (NCBI taxonomy): Eukaryota > Viridiplantae > Streptophyta > Pinopsida > Cupressales > Cupressaceae > Sequoia > Sequoia sempervirens. The sequence continues at coordinate 474,888,697 of VDFB02193867.1, read as the reverse complement.
ATCCTAGCATGATATGGATAGGGGTAGGCAATAGTACAGGTCTGACCTCAATAGGTAATGTGATCATTCCTAATGGTTGCCAATTAACATTTTGAGAGCTATAAATATTAAAATCATTAAGTTGAATTAGCCTCTTGTCCAAGCCAATTTTATTTAGGAGGTCAATGCTACGTACAAACATGAAGACCTACTCCATTGTATATGAGAGTGTGCCTAACTGCAGTTTCTTTAATCATCACCTTTATCATCAAAGCTTCATTTTTGTTTTCAATCTCAAGTGGGGGTAATTCATGTTTAGGGAATTTTATTTTTGGCTATGTGACTTGTATATGATCAAAGGATGGTGTTACATCATTCAATTTCATAAAATATTGGATATCCTCTTTCTTTATTTCTAACATTTCTCGGAATAGACAATTGCATATAGGTCATAGTTGAACAAGTTGCAATATGGATATATTAGCAGGAGTATTTTTTAGGTCTCCCACTAAATTATGTGCAGGCGAAGGAGGAGAAAAAGGAAAAATATGTGGAGGCAATGATAATGAAGTGAGAGTGATTTGTGGTTGCTTACATGTTTTAGTAACTATGTTATAACTTGGTCGTTGTGAAACATTGTTAGTACTATCAAATTGCACAATAGATTTCAAGAAATCTCTTAGTATGTGGCTCAATGATGGGAGGTAACTTAGTAGGCTCACTATTTAAAGGAGATCCAATTTTTGTCATCATGTAATCTCAACAAACTTATCCCTATTTTCATGATCTCTTAGTGAAGAGTAGTCTAATGTCACTTCATCATATTTATCTAAGGAAGCCTCATTACTAGTGTTTGAAAGACATGTGTCAATGTTCACATTTTCTTGCAGTATGATATCCTCCCTAGGAGGACAATTTTTAGGAGAACTACAAACTAGATGCTCATGACATTCAAAGGTTGGTTCTTCTAAAATGACTTCATCACAAGGGAGTTATCAATGGTTGAATTTTCTTGTTCCTCGATGATGTCATTGTCTTGTACAATAATGTTTTCTTTAGGGGAAGAGGGGCACATAAGATTATCATGACTTTCATCAATTGTACTTGCCAACATAAAAGTATCTTCTTGACTACTAGGAGAGATATTGGGAGAAGAACAAATGTGATTGTCATATTTATCTATGATTTCATCCTATTTCACATTTTCACAAGCAAGGGATGAATAAAGACGAGGTAAGTTGATGTTTAGAAACTTTTTTATGATCTCACTCTCTTGTGCCATAATATCTTCCCAAGGGGGAGAAGGAGAAGGACAAGCAAGACTTTCATGATTCTCAACAATTGCATCTTCTTTCACCAAGATACCTTCATCACCAATAGGAGAGGTATCGAGAGAAGGAAAATTATAATCATTATTGTTATATTCTTGTGTCCTCTTCAATCACATCATTCCCACAAATAGTATAGATACGAGGGGGTGTAGGCTTAAGGAAAGTGTAAATTTTTTTCATTATCTTGCACTAAGAGACTCTCATAACTAGGAAATGTATTGAATAGATGAATAACATGCTTAGTGACTCATTTTTTCTTTGAAAACTTAGAAAAGATAGAAACCAACATTTGTGAAATGTAATCTGTGCAAACTTAAAATGGAAAAATACTTAAAATGCAATGTAATGACCTAGAATGAAATGTGTAAATACAATTTCTAGATTTCAAACAAGGTAATTTACTACTTACACTATGCAACAATCTACAAATAAAATGTTGTAAATGCAAATTTTGAATTAAGCAATGCATTAAATTAATTGATTTAAGCAAGATTTAGTGTAATGCATGTAATAGGAACTTAGCCAACTGAAGTAGATAACTAATGATAGCAAACAAAAGTACCAAAATAAGGTTTCATAGTTGTAAAAGGCAGTTTCATGTTAGATCTGGGACTAATTAACCCAAAGGGGCATATGCTTCCCAATTAAGGTTGTTTGAGGGGTCAAATGCTAACAAATGCACAACACAAAAATCCTAGAAAGTAGGAAAAATAACCCAAACAGGGACTAAATCATCCAGAGGCGTGTATGAGTCCCAAATTAGAGTTTTTGCACCACTTTTAGTAGATTTTGAGTTGATTCTAATGTTTCTAACTTGTATGATATTTAGACTATTTGTAAATGTAGAATTTCAATAAAATTGAATGATCTAAGATACCAAAATGCAACCTATATGCACTTTCACTAATGCAAGATTTAATCTTAGATGCTAATTAACTAATAGAAAACCTAAAGAAAATTCAATGCAAGCTAGATCTAGGATTATGATGCACTCCAAATTAGAAATGAGGTGTTCTAAAGGTGGGTTCACCAAAATGAAAGGTGAAAAATTGTAGCTCTATGGTTTAGAACATAGAACAAGTTATCTCCAAAATATCATTCAAGGAAACCCTAGATTTATCAATCCAAGGATGGAATGAGGAAAAGAGATCTCCAATAGGGATTTCCTAGGGTATGTGTTTAGAAGCTAAAAGATGGTTCACCACCAAGCTAGGGATTGGAAGATAAGAAATGTAAATGACATGCAAAGTACTATGCAAAACCTAACTAAATGACCTAGGAAATGCAATTGAAATGTATAATAAAAGACTAAGAAAGTATAGAGGTGCACCTAGGAGAGTGATGAGGTCAAAAAAAGCTTCAAAACCCTAAAATATTTCTATTTGATTCCCACTAGGACTCATACTCCAGTCTGGGCGATTTAGTCCCAGACTAGGGTTTATGTGCCAAAACTAGAATCTCACAGTGGTTGATCTGAATTCACTAAAATATGGAAAATTAGTTGTACTAGGACTTATACTCCACAAGTGCTGTATCAGTCCCACTCTGATTTTCCAAAGGGTTAAAACCTGAATCTGATCTCCTATCTTTGTTCTTCCTTCCACACTTGGTTTTTGGGTCTAAAACTCTAATTCACAACCTGTAGGTGACTTTTCGTGTAGATGACAACCTTGTGACAACTTGATGCCTTTATTCAACCTTACAACCATCTCTTCAAAGGATCCTCAAGCTCCAAGACACATAGATCTGCAATCACACATGTAAAGAGAGAGAAAAAAAGATTGTTGATTGTTAGGAAATAGGGGTTTGCCTAGGTCAAACCCTATTTAGGTAATTAAACCTTGCGATGAAACAATAAAATATGAACATCAAACATGAAATATGAAACATTAACGATGATACCTTGAATGGTGTCTTGAGATCTAAATCAACAATCTACCATGAAGTGGCCATGTGGAATGTATATCTTGATCTTGAATTAGATATGAAACAATGCTTGCAAATGGATCTTCTTGATACTACATCACAACACTAGCTCAACAAAATGCTTGATGCCTAATGACTTGAACATGATGATGGATCTCCAATTTCTTCAACAAATGATGAAGAAATTTTCCCTTGAATTCCTTAGAAATTTTCTTGAATGCTGTTGTGAAGTCTTGTAAACTCTTATAATCATAAACTTGCTATTACGAATGCTCTCTTGAAATTCTTAGGTGAAAATGAGTGAAATAACTTTGTATTTATACTTGTTTATGGAAAATTTCTTAAAACTGTAGCACTACAAGCCAACATCAGGTCTAGGAGGATAAAATCCCACCAAGAATTTGAATTTAATTTAATTTTAAGGAACATGGGACTAATTCCCTAGTTTTGGCATATGAGTCCCATTAGGCTAGGCTTTGGTATACATTTATCAAGAAATGTTTAGATTGATGTGTAACCAAGATTGGGGCCCTGAAACCTAAACGCTAAACAATATGACCTAAACACTAGGAGATGAACCATAAACCATTAAACCATATAGATTTGTTATTCTAAGCACCTCAGGAACCCTAAACCCTTAAAACCCATATAGATTTGTTATTATAAGCATCTCATGAACCCTAAAAACCCTAAACCCTAAACCATATGACCTAAAGACTAGGAGATGAACCCTAAACCATTAACCCATATAGTTATGTTATTCTAAGCATCTCATGAACCTTAAACCCTTAAAAACCATATAGATTTGTTATTCTAAGCATCTCATGAACCCTAGAAACCCTAAATTCTAAACCATATGACCTAAAGACTAGGAGATGAACCCTAAACCATTAACCCATATAGATTTGCTATTATAAGTATCTCATGAATCCTAAACCCTTAAAAACCATATAGATTTTTTATTCTAAGCATCTCATGAACCCTAGAAACCATAAAACCTAAACTATATGACCTAAAGACTAGGAGATGAACCCTAAACCATTAACCCATATAGATTTGATATTCTAAGCATCTCATGAACCCTAAAAACCCTAAACCATAAACCATATGACCTAAAGACTAGGAGATGAACCCTAAACCATTAACCAATATAGTTTTGTTCTTCTAAGCATCTCATGAACCCTAAACCCTTAAAACCCATATAAATTTGTTTTTCTAAGCATCTCATGGACCCTAGAAACCCTAAACCCTAAACTATATAACGTAAAGACTAGGAGGTGAACCCTAAACCATTAACCCATATAGATTTGTTATTCTAAGCATCTCATGAACCCTAAACCCTTAAAACCATATAGATTTGTTATTCTAAGCATCTCATGGACCCTAGAAACCCTAAACCTTAAACTGTATGACCTAAAGGCTAGGAGATGAACCCTAAACCATTAACCCATATAGATTTTCTATTCTAAGAATCTCATGAACCCTAAACCCTTAAAAACTATATAGATTTGGTATTCTAAGCATCTCATGAACCCTATAAACCGTAAACTCTAAACTAGATATGACCTAAAGACTAAGACATGAACCCTAAAGCATTAACCAGTATATATTCATTATTCTAAGCTTCTCATGAGCCATAGAAACCCTTAAAAACCATATAGATTTGTTATTATAAGCATCTCATGAACCCTGGAAACCCTAAACCATAAACCATATGACCTAAAGACTAGGAGATGAACCCTAAACCATTAAACCATATAGATTTGTTATTCTAAACATCTCATGAACCCTAGAGAGACTTAAAGGGATGCAAGTGGACGGATTAAGGGTAGATATAGGAGGATATGGATTAAGGGATGTTGAGAGAGTGACTTAAGGGGATGCAAGTGGATGGATTAAGGGTATATATACGAGGATACATATTAAGGGGTCCTAAGAGGATGGATTAAGTGGTGTTAAGAGAGAGACTTAAGGGGATGAAAGTGGGTGGATTAAGGGGTCCTAAGAGGATGGATTAAGGGGTGTGTAGAGAGTGACTTAAGGAGATGCAAGTAGATGGACTAAGGGTAGATATACAAGGATATGGATTAAGGGGTCCTAATAGAATGTCTTAAGGGGAATTAATAGAGAGACTTAAGGGGATGCAAGACGATGTCTTAAGGGGTTTTAAGAGAATGGATTAAGGGGATATGAAATCAATTATAAACTTTTTATAAAATGACAATGAATTAAATGTATCTAGAACTATAAATAGTTACCTATCTCTAGATTTGAATTTCATTGTAATATATGTGCATCTCCTCTCTTTTTTTTAAAGAGTCTAGTTTTGGGAGACCTGAAACAAAAAATGATATAAAAATTTAATTAGGAAATGACTAAAGACAAATATATATCAATTAAATATATATACAACTATATACTTACCAATATTTATTTACTTTGTTGTACCATTTTCATCCTCTCTTTTTTTTTAATGCATCTATGATTTTCTCATGATCATCCATTGAAAGTGTCCATAAAAATTTATTAGCAAGCCTCCCTTGATATTTATCTACTTTTATACTGGTTGCCAAAATAAAATGTTAATAATGTATAATCTTCTTGTGTCTTTCATAATCTTCAAATGCAGGAAATTCATTCTTTCTTATCAAATATTTTCAAACGCAGGTGCCAACAACAACCACTAAACTAGTTGTATACTCAAAGTTGTCATCATCCACTCTAGGATGTACCATCTTGTGTTTTCTCTCAACATATCTAGCCAACCAATACTATGTCTTCTCTTCATCCCCCTCAGGTGCAACAAGAACATACATATGTGCTACAAAAGTAAATAAAAAATTCCATAAAGAGTGAATTATATTTAATTCACATTTATAAATATGCATACATATAAATCAACTTAATAAATAATTTACTTTCTTATACAAGATTCAAAACATGATCATAATCATTTGATGCGAATACTTGGTTATCTTCAATTGTCGTTCTGTGTTGAACATGTGTCAGTGTAGGTATTAACTCTCTTTGTTGGCATTGTTCAATCCATTCTATATTTTCACATGCCTCCCAATCGCTTGCAATACAAAATTGACAAAAGCATGCCAACTGCCTTGTCCATATTGTCCATGTTTTTGCATTCAAACTCTTAAACAAATTCCATTTTGGAGATCCATTAATTGTTTCACAATCTTGTCAAGAAAAAATATTATTTTCATCAACTAACCAAAAGAAGTGTCGAATTTTTGAGCTCTCACTTGTTCTTGTAGATAATTTGGTATTGCACCAATCTACAATTGCATGTGCATCTCTAAATTTTGCAGCATCCTCAAATTTTAGTTGCTATCTAGCAAGAGCTCTTTTCACACACACACCTACTCCATCATGTTCTCCCTTACCATGACCAACTTAGAAAAAATTCCATATGTGTTGGATATTATTTTCCTTATGAACTCTACATAACCAATAAAACATTCTAGCATTTTTGAATTGACCTGTGCAATTATTTGACCATATGAGATGTTCTAGCATTTGAACTCCTCCCTCTTTTAAATTTTTATAAAATATATCAAAACGATATTGAAAAAACTCAAATGAATGTAATTTATTATCACTTAATAAAAATGGTACTCAAAAAATTTCTATTATCTTCTCTACTATCATTTGCATGTCTATAAACAGTATGAACAAATATAGCTACTTGCATCAAATTATAATAATGTGATTGAATTTCTTTTTGTGGAGCAAGAGTATAACTTTCAGTAAAATCAACAACTAGCAATATAGTTCCAATTGGGAATGTGTTTTTACATAAATGAAATTCATTATGGAGCCAATGAGCATATTGAGAGTGTTGAACATATTTAGGTACAATCTTATCTATAAATTCTTTAATAAATGCATGCACAATAAATTTTTCCACAATTAGCTCACAATGTTTTTCAGTTTTTCCATCTTTTAAAGAATACTCAACATTTTTCAATTTTTTACATCCACAAATTGTTGTCCAAATTCATCTAAAATACTTTCATGCATACATTCTCCTAATAATGAAAATTTACCACATCTATCACATTCTCCAGAAATACATGCTTTTAAATAAAATAATTTTCCACTAGAGGGTTCACAAAACAAACCTACTAATATAACATCTTTGATTCTTTTAGGTGGCATATTAATACCACAAATTTCCAGCATAATTTGGTTAGCATGCAAAGTGCATTGTATATATTGAAAACTATCATAATAATAACAGAATTGTACATGAATCTCGCAACAACAAGAGATTCATTGCTTATTAATTCTAACATACCAAGGTTTACACTTTTGAAATGATCTTTGACATATGTTAATATTCAATGGTAATATTGAAGAATCTAATTTTTTTTTATATAATTCATTTTGATTCATATCTAAGAGATGTTTTGGATGAAGTTCACTAATTTTGGAACTCGCCCTTAATTTTAAGACATCTCTAATGTTAGGTGATACTCTTGTATTATAATGCAAAAATTTATCGATTAAAGATTTAATTTCATTAGTTAATTTCATGTCTGATCTTGGGAGTCTACCACTAAAACTCCAACATTGATTAATTGGGTCCTTTTCAATAATTTATCTTCTTTTGCCATATGTTATCAATGTTTTAGGATTTACTTTTATACATTTACTAATCTTACTTAACATTATTTTATATGAAGTTGCTTCATCAACTAAATTAGTTGTTATTGCATGATGAGTGACATTCTTATCTTTAGATTGACTTTTATTACCTATAAAATCCATAGCATTAGCAACACTAGATATGACTTGTTCTACTGAATCATCTTTCTTTTTTGGTTTTACAAAAATAACTAATTTTTCATCACTTTTCTCATTTTCAACATTCTCATCAATTGCACCATGAGTTGACATTGGAATCCTAATTTATTTCTATAATTTTTTATATATATATATTCTATTTCCATAAGTTTTGATTTGTCTCCAAGAAACTTTACCATGAAGGTTATCTAGCACATATTTTTCAATTGTTAAAAAAACATTTTCACCTTCATCCATACAAGGGGTTTTATTTCCATTCACACAAGGGGTTTCATTTTCATTTTCAAATGTAAAATGGATTTCATTCTCATTTGCATTCTCATAAGATATAATTTCATCATTTTATTTTTTTTGTATTGTTTCGACCCTAGAATTATTGATATCGTCAATGGTGTATCCAGCTTCATCTAAACAAGCAAGATCAATATTATCAAGACTTGGGTTTGAAAACATACCCAGATAGATTGTCTGAATAGGTGCATTTTCCATATCATTGGGAGGTGGATTTGAAGACATACTCGAAGTTGTTTGCATAGGTACTATTTCCATATCATTCAAAGTTAAAGTTGAAGGCATAGTTGGGTTTGTCTCCATAATTGCATTTTCTTCCATATTCACAATTTCCACATTTGCATCATCTACATTCATTTCATCATTCATGGCTTCCTCTTCAAAATTCATGGAACTAGATGCTTCCAATTTTTCCATTTGATGAATCCTTTCTCTTCTATCCCTTTGTCTTTTTGCCTCCATTTCTTTATTTGCTTGAATTTCTTCGGGTGTCATTAACTTTCTACATTTTTTTGTTGTCTTTGCTTTGATCCCATGGTTACCAAACCCTCTTTGATCACAAAAAAAATGATTCAAGTAACCTATTTTTAAATTTCTTTCTCCTGCAAATATTCAAATAAAACTATGTAGCATGAAGATCCTTTCTTCTATGAACTTTGAAGTACAAAAACACCATGAATACATCCAAAAGTTCTCCTTTTCCAAATCTTCTTGTAAAATGTTCTTGTACTTGATTCCACTTCAGAAAATTCAACCTGCACTTGTCTCTTCCAACAATTTGAATAGAATATGCCCTGCACAAGACAAGTTTGCACAAAAAAATGTAGAAATAGGAACTTTTAGATTGTACTACAGAAAAGGAATGTTGCAGGAAAAACATGTTTTATCAGTATTTTTCAAATTGGGAAAAAATGGCTATATAAGAAATGCGTAAGCATTATGAAACACATACACATTCTATTTTAGGAACGCATATGTGTTATATAATGAATACATGACCTTTACCCAATGGGTAAATAGATAACGTGTACACGTTATGAAACACATATGCATTCAATTTAAATTATGCGTATGCGTTTCATTTAAATTGTGTATGTGTTTCATTAATGCGTACATATTATTTAGAAATTGAATTCACATCCCACATGTAGCCTTGGTTTTAGGCTTGGGAAAGGCTTGGCAATGTGAGCCCTAGCCTTTGACTTGCAACTAAAAAAGTAAGGAAGATTTTATAAGAATGTCCAACTTTGGCAATATGGCTGATGGACATTTTTTTTGAATCAATCTATAAAATTAAAACCCATTAGAGAACATGATGTATAGTTTATAAATATATAATTTTTATTAATATTTAATTATGTTTGTTATTTTTTAATTAATATCTAAGCAAACTAGGCCTTAAACTTGAAATATTAGGCTTTTTTTATTTTTTAATAACTTTTTTTTGGTTAAGTTTCTTCTAAAACAAATTATATGGCATCAATCTTCAGAAATTACTCTACACAATGAAAAAATATATTCAAAAAATATTTAGTTTAGATCCAATTATGTTGTCCGTACATGTTGATTTTTAAAAATATCTATTAAGGCCAATAAAAATTCAATTAAAAACAAATATTCAACAAAAAATTACAAAAAAAATTCCTCGTCGATCTTCATGTTGTTAGATCTCTTTACCAAAAGGGAATTATAAAAATAATTTTATTTGGGTCAAAAAGTAGTGTATGTACACGTGCATGGTATGGTAAAAAAACAATGACTTTTAAAAAGTATTTTTTATAGATCCCTATCAAAATTTAATTTCTATAATCTGGGTATTTGAATAATTTACATATTTGGAAACTAGATTCAAAATGATAAATTTTATATTCATAAACATTTTAAAGATTCATTGTGTAAGTGCCTCAAATTGTCATTCCAAATGTGACAAATTCTGAAAAAATAACGAAAACACTTCCACTTTTTGAGCTTTTTGTGGACCCAACTTCTTGCATCAACCCTACAAAGAGTGTTGAAAAAGGTACTTAGCCTAGTTCAACACTTTCTCTTGTCCCTTTGGCTCGTTTCCCACCTTCGATATACAACGAACATGATTGGGAGGAAGATTACCTGCTCATAGGTTGACTCGCATGTGACTTACTAGTCTTTTGCATTATTTCCTTTTCATTTTCTTTTGTGTGATTGCATATGCATGATGTGATCACCCCATGATTTTTTCTTTGATGTTCTCTCTCTTTGTTAAATTCCTCTATTTGTACCTTCATTCTTCTCTATGTCATGCATATTTTCACTTTTGTCTTGTGTTTTCATTTTGGGGATGATGCAAGGCATTGAGACATTCATGTCTCTTCCATGTTGACTCAAAAAAAATTCTTTAATTTTATTTTTCTCTTTTTCATTTGTCTTGTGTTTTCCTTTTGGGGATGACACAAGGCGTCGAGAAATTCATGTCTCTTCCATGCTAACCCAAAAGCTTTTTATTTAATTTATTTTTTCTCCTTTTCATTTGTCTTGCGTTTTCCTTTTGGGGATGACACAAGGAATCAAAATATTATGTTTCTTATATGTTGAACCGAAACATTTTTCTTTTTTTCACTCTCTTTGTGTCATTCTTCCAGTTCTATGTGTATTTGGGGAATGATGACAGTTTTGATCTCTCTAAAAAAATTGTAGCAAAGAACATACTGACCCAAATCCATAGATCCCTTATGTATTTGGTGTTTACATTTTTGGGGGCAACCCCTCCCTTTTTCTTTTCTCTTACATAAAGTAGCTTTACTTGGAAACATATGACTTGGCATAGGGCTTTCCAAGTTGGATCTCGTGTCTTCTTTATTGATGGCCATTTTCATATGCTACTTCAAATTAATTGCTCACAGCATGGTGTTTTGCTTGTCTCATGAAGCTCGAAAATCATTTTTGTGTGGAACCTTATTAAAGTTATCAGGGGGTATAAATTTGGTATGGTTTGAGCAGGAAGCCTAACCAAGGCATAACTTTCCCCATAGCCACTTGTGTGTGTGTGAGTACATACTAGGCATGAGTTTATGTTTCTCACTATTTTGGAATTCTCACCCAATAGACAACCAGGAGTTTTGTTTCCACATCTGGAGAGAGTATGCATTTTTTAGACAAACAACCTAGATCTGATCTAAATCATGATGGAGAAATGATCAAAGCTTGATCTAACTCTTTTATATTTTACCTTTTTCTTTTTTTGATCCGTGCATGTTGACCTGCTTTGTTGTTGCTCTTTAATCATTCTATTGTGTGTTATTTTCTACCTATGTTGGTTTGCCATGGGACCTTGATCCTAGGGGCTTGATCACCCCTTTTGATCATTATCTCATCTTATTAGAATTTGTACACTTGGACCCCTCTTGATGTGTGTTGGTCTACTTTAGTGTGAGTTTGAAGCAAGTCGATCCTCTCACTAAAGTGGGGGTAGACGGAGTCAATGAAAAAGTAACCCTTCTACTTTTTCTAGCTTGTTTGGGCCCTCCTTGTGATTTTGGCTTAATTTTTCCTTGATTTAATGCTTCAATGTGGATGGCACATTCACATTAAGTCTTGGGCCCTTGTGAATTAATGGATTTTGTAATAAACGTTCACACTTTTCTAAGGTTTTATCAAATAATTAAACTTAATAAAACTATTTTTAATCAAAATAAATCTTAATATTGCCTTATTTCGAGTGTTGTAAGATGTTTTAACAAACTTTCACATTTCTTTAGGCTTTTCATTAATAATTGGGGTTTCTTATGCTTTAATTGGTCCTATTTTGTATGCACAAGCCTCATTTATTACATCTTTTCGAGGATGATCTCAACACCAATCATTGACCAATCATAATTTAGGCACTTCTAGCTTGTGTGACCAAAATTTGGTGATCAGGGACTCATTCACCACTTTGGGTGAATTGGTTCCATCTAGATCTTTTGGTCCCGAACTAGTTTTCACACATTTCTAAGAACTTTTAGTTTTTGGTCCCATACATTATCCCTGATGGGACTCATTCACCACATTGGGTGAATGAGTACTATGTGGCCCAAAATCAAATTTAATTCAAATATCTAGCAGGATTTTATTCTCCTAGATCTATTATCGACTTGTAGTTTTGTAATTTTTAGAATTCCTGCATAATTGAGTATAAATACAAGGTTCTTTCATTCATATTCACACCTAGCATTCAATATATTTCACAAGAGCAATCAAGGGAAGGTTATTAAGAATTTTAGAGTAGCATTCAAGTGTCAATCATCATGTCAAATATTTCATTCATCATATTTGTTATTGTCCTAATAATTGTATTGTAGGGTTATGATTCAAGCAAGTGTTTCAAGCAAGATCAACATTAGATTCAAGTAAGAGTCAAGAACGACATCCATTGCAACCATTTCAAGCATATTTTCAGCACTTATTTCTAGGGTTTGGTGAGTTACAACATTATCTTTTTCTCTTTCATCATTCTCAATTCATATTTTCTTTCATTTCAAGGTTTAATTACCAACAAGTGGTTTGACCAAGGCAAACCCCTATCCACTAACCCAACAATATTTATCCCTCTTCTTTGTGTGTGATTTATAGGTTTAGGTTGCATATTTCATAAGGAGCAAAATTGGAGAAAACTTTCAAATCATTCAAAGTTGTCAAAGGTGTCATCAAGCCTTGGAGAACATTGGAGATCACCTACAGGTTGTAAATTAGAGATTCAGATCTAGAAATTAGTCAAGAAGGAAAGACCAGACAAAGAAGAGCATAATCAGCTTTGATGGTTGTAGAAAAACCCAACTAGACTAATTCACCACTTCTGGCGAATGAGTCCCAATTCCAATACATTATTTAACATTTTGCAGGTCTAGATACCCTTTTGACAGAAACCTATTCTTGCACAGTTTCATAGAAATAGGACTGATTCACCTAGCTTGGCGAATGAGTCCTAGTCAACCTTGAAAACAAAATTTCTAGTGATTCAAACCTCCATTCAACCATCTCTAATTTCCCAAGTGCACACTTTCTATTTTACAGTTTTCTATTATATTTCATTAACTTTTCTAAGCCATCTCGTGTTAGTTTACATCCAATTAGGGTTTTATATTACATTTTTCATTTCATTATCTTTTTGAAGTATAAACTTGGTGGTGAACCCCTCATTAGATCATATTTCTAGATCTCTTTCTCTTTTGCATTGAGATCTCTAGTGTTATTCTTGAATGAAATAGCTTTGAAAGTGGGTGTGATATCACTTGATCACCATATCCCCCATTTTCTAAGGTTCCAAATTTGAATTTAAAAAAATTGAAAATCATGTCTACAAGTATGAGTCACTTTAACTCCTAAAAATCAAACTAAAAGAAAAAAATCCCATAGGGTAAAAGTAGAAAGTTGTGTTACACTTTTAGTCAACTTATCAGCATAAGTGAATTTAAGTATTTCTAGCTAAAAATATATTTTGATCAAATATATGATCTTGTAAGACTCATTCTATCTAACTCAAATATATCCACAACTTTTCCAACTAAAATTGTTAGCTAAATGCATATGTAGCACCACTTTGAAGCCAATTTACCAAAAAAATATATTTATTTAAAAAAATTGATGTTTTAACAATTTCTACTGATGCAAATAAATTTTTTTTAAAATATAAAAATACCCTTTTGAAGATCTATAAGTCTAGTTTTCATATATATATATATATATATATATATATATATATATATATATATATATATATATATATATATATATATTAGTAATTAAACTATTATTTATATTTTTCATTTTATTTTAACTAAAAGTAGATTATCAACACAAAATATTAGGTTGATTACATCGACAAGGAAAAATAGTAAAACTTATTAAAAAAAAATTGAAAAAAATATGATGCACTAGACAAAAGAATCTAATCAAGAGGGTATAATTTTTTTTCCCATTTTAGATAAATAGATAATATGAAAGTTGATGTCAAATGGAAACAACTATGTTTTAATACACACATTTTAATATTTATTTAAAAATATGTATTTATCAAAAGTGGAAAAAAATATCCATGCACTAAAGTTTCAAGTTATAAATACACATGAAAAAATGAGGGAGAAAAATTAAAAATTACTATATAAAGGTTGACATCTCATGTGACTTCATTTTTTAGCAACTAAATTATAGTGTCAATTTATAAAAAACTATATTTGAACAATTTTTTAATTTTTTTAAAATACAAGCACAAAATATACTAAAAAAAATTCAAAACATAAATGTCCCTTTTTAGTGATTAAAGTTTAAAAGTTAGATAGTGTTGCTCATTTCCTTTAAAAAGTGTGACACAACTTTGTGCTTTTACCCCATAACCAAAATGATAATAAAATATTTTAAAATATATACATAGATGAACATCAAAAAGATAATGGATACCAAAATAATTAAGAGATGTGAATTAACAATAATGTAGAAAATATACCAATAATTCAAAATGAATATTATATTGTTTTTCCACAACACTATGTATTAAGACTTACAATTTTATGAGCACAACTAAATGTATTTAGTAATGAGAAATACACACAAAGTGAGAAGAGTAAGTTCGGAGCTAAGGCTTGATGTATAAAATAGATTATACATTATTCATTATGCCTATTCATAGTTTATATATTTCCATTTAAGATCATAACTATCTTACTGTGGGCATGTCAGATTCATGGAATGTCCTAGCAAAAATACGCTCATATTGAGTGCTATCTTGGAACTAAAGTTTCACTGCTTCCTCCAACTCTTTCACAACCGTTCTCATCATGGGTCTGTTAATTGATTTTTGTGCTACACATGCGAATGACACCTCTGCAACTTTCCAAGCAGTTGATAATTTATAGCAGCCACCCAAAGTAGATTCCATAAGCTTTGCTATTCTACTGCATGAGATTAGCTCTCCCGCCTGTAAATAAACCCAATTAGAATCCTACATATTCCCAAATAATGAGTATAAAATAAGGATTGAAAAAGTTTTTCTTTAACTCTTCACGAATTCAATAAATTACCAACGCCACTATATTTTCACTTGGCAGAGTTCCAAACATTATCTCCAGCAAAACCACTCCATATAAACATTGAACTCTTTTCAGTTAGCGACGATGTCATGTAGTATCTGCATTAACATTTATCTGTAGTGCTACCTAGTGATCTCAGATATGTTCGATTATACCATATGGTTTGGTAACACAGAATTTAATGGTAAAGATGAATTGAGATAACGACAAAGAGCTATAAGAGTGAAGAAGGAAAAACTCAAGATCAAGATAACCGAGTGTCCCTTTTATCGATGTTGAAGCTTGGCAGCTTGGCTAGACCAAAGCTAGCTACCTTTGCGTTCATTCTTCCATCCAAAAGTATATTCTTGCACTTTATATCTATGTATGGTTGGCGGACTACAACCTTGATGTAGGTAATACAAGCCTGAAATAATATAAAAAACCGTGATGTAACAAAATAAAAGCTCCTTAAGTAAAACAATCCCAATATGCATACAAATTTACTATTGTAGAGCGATAAATAAATATAAATCATTAATGTTATCAATTGAATCAGCCTCTGCCCTTGGAGAGAAATGTTGAGTTTGGCATTCCAATCAAGTGATTTCTCCAGTTCGGGTGTCCCTATCAGTAGTCATTTAATCATCTTAGTGACTTTTGGGTGCATTTTCTTTTAATGTTATTTATTGCGAGCTTGATTAATCTTTACCATATAGACGATCCTTCAATTTTCCACAGTGCATATGTTCATATACGAGCGCTCCAATAGTTTGTTTGGAATAACCAATAAGATTTACAAGATTCTTATGATATAACCTGGAAAGTAGAGTTACCTGGACTCAAGAAGAATACAAACAAAATGTGTGAGGGATGGGTTTTGGCTGAGAATGAAATAAAGAAAAATGTAAAATTCTTATGCTGATTGATAGATTTAAGAGTTGGGGAGGGAAAACAAACCTCATTTTCAAATTCATGTTGCCCTTGATTAGAAGTGCTTGAAAGTAATTTGACTGTGACATCATACCCAAAAAGTGTACCAAGGAATACTGAGCCAAAGCCTCCCTTGCCAATCAATGAAGAATAATTATTTGTCGCAACTTTAATTTCTTCCTATGTATATTCTACTGCCAATATGTGATTCTCCTTTGCATGGAATTAATATAGTAGTATGGAGTCAATTACAAACCTTCCTTAGTAAGATACAAGAGTTAGAAGTCATATTTATTAGCAACACCTCCATCAGTTAAACAAAAAAAAGAGAGTAGAATAGGACATAAAGAACCATAGTTAAGAGAGACAAAATGTTTATTTATTTATACAGTAGCATAAAGCTATTTCTTACACACGTATTTGACAGAGGAAGGCTGTATTTATAGATCTCTAGGAGATCTCTAGAAGATAACAAATACATAGAAGTTAGAGGTCAATGCAGGAACAATCTGGAAGGAAGAAGCTTCAAGAGAATCTAGAGGATAGAGTGCTTGGAGAGTTCTATTATAGTTATTTTACCTACCTCATCTATGTAGCCAAATAAATAGTATTCCAACACCCACCCATAATGTTTATTTGGAGAGAATAGAAACTTCCTTGAGATGTAATCAGTTTCTAAGTTTTACAAATTTTACAATAGACAATGCTTTTGTAAATATATCAACAATTTGATCTTTTGTTCCACAGAATTGTAGTTCTAATAATTGGCTTTCAATCAAGTCATGAACAAAATGATGATGTATTTCTATATGTTTATATCTGGCATGATATACAGGATTTTTGGCTAGCTTAATAGTACTTTGATTATCACAAAATATGATGATAGGAGATTTTTGTGGATGGCATGTGTCTTGAAGTAATCTTCTAAGCCCCAATGCTTCTTGAGATGCCTTTGATGAACCAATATATTCAGCCTCTAGAGATGATAGTGAGACTGTTGATTGCTTCTTGCTACTCCGATAAATTGGTCCCAATCCAAGATGAAAGATGTATCTCGAGGTTGATTTTCTATCATCAATATCACCTGCATAATCATAATCTATATACCCAACTATAGTAGGCTCTCCCCCATATTTGTGTTCAATTCCAAGCTGATAAATACCCTTATTGTATTTTAATATTCTTTTAGCTTCTTTCCAATGTCCAATGTGTGGATCTGCCATGTACCTAGATACAATACCAATTGTATATGCAATATTTGGTCTAGTTATAGTAAGATACAAAAGACTCCCAACAAGTTGCTTATACAATTTTCCATCCATCTTCTGTGTAGAATTAGCAGTCAATTTTAATCCCACTTCACATGGTGTATTAGATGATTTACAATCATATTAAATTTTTTCAATACATCAAGAGCATTTTTTTTTTTAGAAAGCATGATCCTTTCTTCTTCTTGCCATACTTGTATGCCCCAAAAGTAGTGCAGTAACCCTAGATTAAAGTTATTTCAAAAGCTTGTTTGACTTGATCCTTGGTTATTTCAATATTATGTGTGTGATCTCCTATAATAATCAAGTCATCCACATATAATACAATGATAACAACTTTATCATCACTATGCTTTACATACACATCTGGATTAGTTTTATTTCTTTTAAATCCTACATTAATAAAGTATTCATTTATTTTGGAGTAGCATGCCATTGGGGCTTGCTTAAGGCCATATAATGATTTTTTTAATCTACACACTAGATGTTCTTCACCACATTTAACCAATCCCAGTGGTTGTTTCCTATAAATTTCTTCCTTTAGATCACCATGTAGAAATGCACTTTTTACATCCATTTGAAACATTTTCCAACCAAATTTTGTAGCTAGAGAACCTATTGTAAGAATTGAACTCATTTCAACAACTAGAGCAAAGGTTTCAGTAAAATCAATACCTTCTGTTTGTGAGAAACCTTTAGCCACTAGCCTTGCTTTGTGTTTTTCAATAGCTCCATTCGATGTGAACTTCATTCGGTAGGTCCACTTGTAACCAACCACATTTTTTCCTTTTGGAAGAGTTGTCAATTCCCAAGTTCCATTTTTTATTAAAGAATTTTATTCATCTTACATTGCTACCTCCCATTCTACTTTTCCTTTTGCTTCCTCATTTGTACTTGGAGTGTCAACTCGCATCACCATAGTCATAAGAGCATAGTTAGCAAACATATTTTTGAGGCCTTCTTGGTAGACTTCTTGGATGCTTCTAGTCTTTTGTGTGTCTTCATCATAATTTTCACTTAAAGCTTCATCTTGTGTTTGTTCTTCTCCTACAGAAGATTGTACACCTTGATTTAGATTATTAGTAGACTTATCTTCATCAATCAAGATTGGAAAGTAAGATAATATAGGAGAATTTTCACTCTCAATATGTTCATCAAACCATACATTTTTTTTTATATGAATTTCATTTGTTTTAGGATTATATAACCTATATCCTTTTGACTCCTCACTATACCCAACCATTATGCACTTCTCACTTTTCCTTTCGAGTTTGTTCCTTCATTCATCAGGAATGTGGGCATATGCATTACAACCAAAAACTCTAAAATGAGATACTATAGGCTTTCGACCACTCCATGACTCTTCTGGTGTTATGTTCAAAACTTCCTTAGTAGGTGTTCTATTCAAAATATAAACTATAGTACAAATTGCTTCAGCCCAAAATTAAACTTGTATATTTCTAGAGTGAAGCATGCATCTAGCCATTTCTATTATAGTTCTATTTTTTCTTTCTAAAACTCCATTTTGTTGGGGTGAGTAGGAAACAGTTGATTCCTTTTTAATACCATGTTGTTTACAAAAATCTAAGAAATATTTGTTCATATATTCCATTCCTCTATCTGCTCTTATTATCTTTAGAGATCTTCCACTTTGATTTTCAGTTAATGCTTTAAACTCTTTAAACTTATCAAACACTTCATCCTTACCTTTTAGAAAATATACCCAAATTCTTCTAGTATAATCATCAATAAAGGTGAGGACATACCTTGATCTTGCAAGTGATGGTGTTCTAAAAGGATCCATTACATCACTATGAACCAAATGTAAAGGAGTTTTTTCTCTCCATGATTTACCTTGTGGGAAAATTTCCACATGTTTTCCCATAGCACATCCTTCACACACCTTGTGACTTTATGAGATTTTTGGAAGCTCATGCACCATCTATAGTTTCTCCATAAGTTTAAGACTTTGATAGTTGATATGTCCCATATGCTCATGCCATAACCTGCTCACATCATCATCTTTGGCAATAGCACACATATTCTCATTTCCACATTTAGAAGTGAATTCTTGGAATTTATATAACCCATTCTCGATTTTACCAATTGCAATCACTTTGTAATTATTACTCACATCCTTGATTAAACATTTTCCATTCTAAAATTATATTTTATACCCTTGATTTGCAATTTGGATACATAAAGTATATTTTTTTTTAATTTAGGAACTAGCTTCACATTTTTGAACAAACCATTATCAACTTTAACACTTCCAGATCCTTTAAATTCTAAAGCACTGTTGTTTCCCAAATATATTTTTTTAGCACTACTTTCATTAAATGATTCAAATTGTTCCTTATTGTGAGACATATGTTGTGTAGCACCAGAATCAATAACCCAATCATCCTTAAAAGAATTATTTTCTTTAAGTGCAACACAAAAAGAATTTATTTTAGAGTCAACAAATTTTGTATACTTATTTGTCTTCTTCTCTTTATCTCTATTTCTTTTGAAATATTCATTTGCTTTATGACCCATCTTGCCACAATAATTACATTTCCATTTACTTCTATTATAATCTTTAGATGAACCATTTTTGTTTTCATAATCCCAATTCATTTCTTTAGCTTGATTATCTTGTGACTTTCTGTAATTTTGTTTTTCCTTTATCATCACTAAATTATTCTCCTTCTTTAATTTGACGTTTTTCTTCTTGCACTAACTTTAGCACATAACTTTTCAGATTTAATACTTTGTAACTTATCTGCAGTATCTAGTCCCCTTATGAATGATTGATAGGATCCTGGAAGACTTTGTAATATGATTTGCAAGCTCCTCTTTATTTTCATTTAATTTACTTAGATGAGGAACTAACTCTTGTGAACTTGATAATTTCATATCCATACATTACTTGAATTTTGATATATATTTTTTTAAATATCCCATACTTTGACTCCACTTCTTTCATTGTGAACTCTAGAAAAAAATCTTCTAAAGTGTAATCTTGATTAATTTTGCTACCTTTTTTTCCCTTGTATCCCAATCTTCTTGATCTTTTCTAGGATTTGTTGGTTTTTGTTCACTACCAGTAATAATGTAATAATAATTTTGAAGAGTTAGATCAATTTATGTATGACATACCCAATCATAATAATTTTTCCATTTAATTTAACTTTGGAAAAAGGAATACCATTAGAATCCATTATATCAAATTTCCTCCTTTTTAGACGAGAACAAAAGAAACTTCAAAATCTTTAACACCCAAATTAAAAAAAATGAAAATTTCTCACCAATTTTTCTATGTAGAAATTCTTTCCTTTGCTGCAATATTGTTCACTTGCCACAGGAATGTTGGTGCTACTCAAAACTAAATTTCAACCAGCAAAATCAAAATTTCACACTACAAAATTTCCACATCACTGCCCAAGATTTAAAGGCTACTCTGATACCATA
Source organism: Sequoia sempervirens (assembly GCA_007258455.2). NCBI lineage: Eukaryota > Viridiplantae > Streptophyta > Pinopsida > Cupressales > Cupressaceae > Sequoia > Sequoia sempervirens. The sequence goes on along the minus strand of VDFB02193867.1, from coordinate 474,867,676 downwards.
TTAAAAAAATAAAATAAAAAATAGAGCACAATAGCACAGAAAGAACCATAGTTGAGAGGCATAATATTTATTTATACAGCAGCATAAAGCTATTTCTTACACATGTATTTGATGAGGATGGATTTATTTATAGATCTCTAGGAGATCTCTACAAGATAACAGATACATAGAAGCTAGAGGTCGATGTTGGAACAATTTGGAAGGAAAAAGCTTCAAGAGAAGCTAGAGGATAAAGTGCCTGGAGAGTTCTATCATTAATATTTTACCTACCTCATCTACGTAGCCAAATAAACAATATTCCAACACCATCAATTTAAGGAATAAATGATAGTAAAATAGTACCTCCATTAGTTTTTTGAGTGGGCATAATTGGATGGCCTATAATGTGAGCTCGTGGTCTATAAATGTATTGCCATAGAAAAGTTACCAATACCACTACTATTGTGATGCACCAACCAACAACTAGTGATAACTATAAGAAATCCCCCTCAAAACAGATATAAAATCCTAGTGAATCTTTCATTTTTTAGGGAAAAAAAGTAATTTCTATTGTCAAATCTTTCCCTTTTTCAAAAAAAAATAAAATAATTTTATTGGTGAGTTTTTTTACATCACTAAAATTTTGTAGAAAATTTGGTGAATCTTGAAAAATAATAGGAAAATACATTAATTATGATGGTGAATCCATCCAATCTAAGAATAATTCTAATGTAAAAGTAGGGGCCTAAGGGTGGAAAGTATTGATGGTTTTAAGGGGTAGACTATAATATTTACTTGCCACCATTGCTTTAAAATATAATATAATGGCCCTCATTGTATTCTACAAGGTAAAATGTACCCCCATGATCCATATTCTCATGGGGCTTGAAATTTATTTTAGGTCATTGATCTAATGACTCTCATACTTTGTGAGGTAAAATGTACCCACAATTTATAATGCTCATGAGACCTGAAATTGTGGGACCCATGAGCATTATAGTTCATGGGTACATTTTACCTCGTGGAATACAACAAAGGACATTAGATTATATTATAAATCAATGACCTAGAAACTGAAGATTAGAAATATGGTCCTAAAATAACTAATAATTTTGATATACTATTGGCGAATTAATATATATTACTACTATAATTTATAAATTCTAGGAAAATCTAATCTAATCATGTTTTGAATATTGTGGCAGTTTTTTGACTTAAATTTTTTAATAAAATAAATTTCTTTGGCGATTTAAATAAGATTATAATAAAAATTTGTAAAAATGTGGCGATTCAAGTCACATTATAGATTGAACTATTAGCCAATTTTGGATTCCCAAATCTCAACTATTAGCCAATTGGTGAATATTAGCCACTAAAAAAATCATTGCCAACAACCCACAATCCAATTTTTTATTTTATTACTTTTGTTGACTGCTGGAAATTTACTTTGGGGAGTCACTCTTCATTGAACAATAGATATGAAGGATTAGAAGTACTTTTATTTGTAAAATCTGTGTTGTGTTCGCTAGAAAAATTGTGCAACTTGAAATCTACGTGAAATAAGACATGCAAAATAAGCAACATCCTCTATTCAACTTACTGAAGGTCTAATCCAAACCTATTTAACACCAGGAGCATGGTTACATCCAATTTTTTTTCTCCAAATATCTGCTTAATAATGAAGATACTTAGCAAAGTTCGATCTTTATTAGTAAAATAATATTTTGGCCTAGAGACTAACTTCTATCAATTGTAAGAGATTAGAATAAGTAGTAAACAGAAAATTGATTTAGCATGGGAAGCTTCACTAGTGATCATGGGATTCCTTTGGTAAGTTAATTATTTTGCAATTCCCTATCAACATAACAAAAATAGCTAAACATTACCACCGATATTACCTTGTGTCATTAATCTATAGAAACATAATTTAGTTTAGGTACTAGGTAGTAGGGAGTCAGATATTTCTTACAATGTTGTAAGATTCTTCAAAGAACTGAAGTCTATTACAGAACCTGACAAATTATTGCTTCCTAGCAGCTGCCATGGACACCATAAAATTTGTCACTATTATTTCATTTACCATGGCCACTTAGAAATAAGTGCAAATTGTAGAAATTTTACCTAGTTAATGTTGCTAAGCTTGCTATAATTGGAGGGATGTGTCCAGTGAGACCAATGTTTGTTAGATTACTGGAATGAGTTCAAATCATAAATATTAGAGGTTTTTACTATATGTATTTTCTAACAAAATGAAGTTCTAGTTTTAGTGTTTTAAGGAAAGAAATTACAGGATAATCACTCTTGATGGGTTGTCCTTGTTGCATACAATACCCATGCATGCATAACATATGGGAAAATAGGCATCTCCTCCAAATAAATCATTTGGAACATTGATTGAATTTGATATTTTTCTGATAGCATCAAACATATTAGAAATTTCCAACATATTAGTGAGTTCAATTAGAGAAATAGAGATAACTTGTTGAACACATGAAGCAAACACTGAAAGGAGATCACTTAACATTATTCAATATCGAAGTTTCTACCACCAAACAAAGTGCTCAAGTCAACAAAAACATTTAAAAGAAAAAATTCTCACGGCCATTGCTTTCCACCAATAGTCTAATCTCTCATCCATCCACATTTTATGCATCTTTTTGAATGCAAAGTGTTTCCAGAGAATTCTAATACCTCTATTTATAGAGGCATCTATAATTATTTTTGTAAGAAAAAAGAGAAGAAAAAGTTCTACTTATTGTGCAACAACATTCTATTTTTTGGCTCTGCTATTATATATTGTTGTGTGTGTTTATTCTTGGTTTCATGAGCATCTTTTATGTACTCTATCTTGCTCTGTTTCCCTTTTTTTTTTTTCTATGTTTATTTCCACTGCTATATGGTTTATTATCACTATCATCACACACATTCTCTATTGAAGTCCTAACAACTGGTATTAGAGCTATATTGTTGGAAGTTTTGGTGTGTGAAGGGCTTCATTGAGTAGGCATGGAGGCAACAACAATGAGCGATATGGAGAAGTTAAATGGAGCTAATTTTTCCCTATGGAAATCCCAAATGGAGGATATACTAATTTTGAAGGATCAATATTGGCCAATTGAGGGAATATCACAAAAACCCACAATGATGGTGGATGAAGATTGGAAAATGTTGGATAGAAAGTCGATTTCAACCATTCGTCAATATTTGGCTAAAAATGTGTATTTAAATGTTGTTGGAGAGAAGACAACAACAAAACTATGACAAAAGATTCATGATCTATATGAGAAGAACATGACACCAAATAAGGTGGTCTGAATGAAGAGGCTATATAATCTTAAGATGAAGGAGGGTGCGTTAGTTGCAGAACATTTAAATGAATTTAATATCATTACTAGTCAACTTGCCTCGGTTAAAATTACTTTGGATGATGAAATTAGAACTATTTTACTAATGTGTTGTATGCCAGACAGTTGGGAAATTTTGATTGCTGCTATGAGCACTTTGGCGCTAGCAGGAACCCTAAAGTTTGATGATGTTAGCAACAACGTAATGAATGAGGAGTTGTGACAAAAGTCAATTGCAAAAAACTAGGGAGGAGAAGCTCTAGCCCTAGTTGATCATGGTAGAAGGATTGATTAGGCTATCAAGGATGCTCAAGATCTAGAGGCCAATCCAAATAAAAAAGGGGCAGGATCACTCGTTATCATTGTGGAAAGCCAATGCACATGAAGATAGAGTGTCAAGTTTGGAAGTAAAGCTAGAAAGATCAGAATCAGAAGCCAACTAGCACAAATGAAGGTGAGACCACTACTATAGCTACTGATGGAGAGTTTTACTTACTGTTTTAGTAGAAGATGTATGTACTTGTATACCTCTAGCAATAACTTTTATTGGATCCTTGATTTTAGGGCATCTCACCATGTAACTCCGTACACAGAGAATTTTGTTGCATATAATCCTAGTTATTATGGTAGAGTGCATTTGGGAAATAATCATTTTTGCAGCATTGTTGGAGTGGGAGATGTCAAGATGAAGACAAAGGAAGGAAAATGCATCCTACTCAAAGAGGTTAGGCATGTACCATAAATGCACATGAGCCTGATCTCTATGGGACAATTAGATGATGAAGGCTATTTTTTAAGCTTTGAAAAAGGTGGCTGGAAAATCAGCAAAGGAGCATTGGTCATGGCTAAAGGACCCAAGACCAGGACTTTGTATACATTGAATACAATGATAGAAAGATCAGATACAACTATTGTTGCAAAAGAAGGAAACTCAGCAGATCTATGACATAGGCACTTAGGTCATATGAGTGAGGAGGGCCTAAAAATCCTCACAGGAAAAAAATTGCTTCCAAGTTTGAAATCTTATAATCTTGATCTTTGTGAGCATTGTATTTATGATAGGAAATGAAGAGTTTCATTTATGAGAGGTGGTCATCATGAACATAAGAAAAATTTGTTAGAATTGATACACTCAAGTGTATTTAGGCCTATTAATATTAAATCACTAGGAGGAGCATCATACTTTGTAACATTCATAGATGATGCATTTGAAAAGGTTTGGGCTTACCCCATGAAAAGAAAAGATGACGTATTTGAGATATTTCAAAATTTCTATGTTGTTGTTGAAAAAGAAGCTAACAAATTTCTCAAGTGCTTGAGGACAAATAATGGTGGAGAATACTGCTCAAATGCATTCAAGGAATATTGTAACAGGTTTGGAATTAAGGATGAGAAGATTGTCCCTGGTACTCCTCAACAAAATGGTGTTGTAGAAAGGATGAATCACACTATCATGGAGAAGGTAAGGAGTATCTTGTCATTTTAAAAATAATTTGTTGGTAGAAGTGGTGAGGATAGCCTGTTATCTCATAAATCGATCTCCTACTATAGCCTTTGATGACAAAATTCTTGAAGAAGTTTTGACTAGTAAGAAGGTGAATTATTCACACTTGAAAGTCTTTGTATGTGAAGGATTTGTGCATATTCCCAAAGAGAATAGAACTAAACTAGATGATAAATCTATGAAACACATTTTCTTTGGATATGTAGATGGTGAGTTTGGTTATCATTTATGGGATCTAGTTAAACATAAGATTATTAGAAGTAGGGATGTTATATTTAATGAGTTAGAGATGTTTAAGAGGACTACATGTAATTTGGAGGTTAAGAAAATTGTTGACTGGTTTGAAGAACATCAAGAAAATATCCCACCAATGCAAGAAAATAGACAACAAGATCAAGTGTATGATGAAAAATAAGAGGAGAATGTGGAACAACAAGAAGAAGAAACCTTGTAGGAGCCTTTACAAGAGATTCAACCTAAAAAACTAGCACCACAATTGGTTTGCAAATCCACTAGGCCTCATAAGACTTCACAAAGGTATACACCCTTGGACTATATTTGGTTAACTGATGAAGGTGAACCTAATGGTTTTCAAGAACCTTATAAAGATGAGCATGGTAAAGAATATAAAAAAAGTGAAGGAGGAAGAAATGAACTCCTTGCTGGAAAATAAAACTTGGGAGTTGGTAAAGCTTCTAAAAGGAAGAAAATCCCTACAAAAAAAATGGGTGTACAAGATAAAGCATGTGGTTGATGAGAAGAAGAAAAGATAGAAAGCAAGGCTGGTAGTGAAGGGATTTGTTTAGAAAGAAGGTATTGAGTTCACTGAAATATTTTCACCTGTTGTTAAAATGTCATCCATTAGAGTTATTCTTAGTCTTCCTGTTGCTTTAAACTTGGAGTGTGAACAATTAGATGTAAAGAAAGCCTTCCTTCATGGAGATTTGGAAGAGGAGAGTTACATGGAGTAGCTAGAAGGATTCAAAATAAAAGGTAGAGAGAACTGGTTTGTAGGTTGAAGAAGAGTTTCTATGGGTTGAAATAAAAACCTCACCAGTGGTATAAGAAATTTGATTTATTTATGTTGGAGCATGGTTTTAATAGACTAGAGGCTGATCATTGTGTCTACATCAAGAGATATGATCAGGGGAATTTCATTATATTACTATTATATGTAGATGATATGTTAGTTGTTGGACAAGATAAGAGTATGATTAATAGGTTAAAGAAGGATTTGAGCAGTCAGTTTGCAATGAAGGATTTGGGTCGAACACAACAAATAATAGGCATGAAGATTATTCGTGACAAAAAGAAGAAACAATTGTGGCTGTCAGAAGAAAAATATATTGAAAAGGTGCTAGACTGATTTAACGTGAAGGATGCCAAGCCAGTTGGTACACCTCTTACTTCTCATATCAAATTGAGTGTTGATTTGTGCCCTTGTGATGACAAGGAGAAGGAGGAAATGAAAAGGAATTTTTATGCTTCAACTGTTGGTAGCTTGATGTATGTCATGGTATCCACTCGTCTGGATATTGCACATTCAATGGGAGTAGTGAGTAGGTTCTTTGCGAATCCAGGAAAACAACATTGGCAAGCAATAAAGTGGATTTTTAGGTATGTCAAGGGTACTAGTTATTACTGTTTATGTTTTGGGAATACCGATATGGTGCTTGAAGGATTTAGAAATGTAGATATAGCTAGAGATCTGGACACTAGAAAATCCACCACTGGTTATTTGTATACATTTGCAAGTGTTGTGGTATCTTGGGTATCTAGACTACAATGAATAGTAGCTCTCTCCACAATAGATGCAGAGTATATAGTTGCGACAAAAGTTTGCAAAGAGATGTTGTGGATGCAACGATTCCTAGGAGAGCTAGGAATAAAATAGGACATGTGCTATATTGTGACAGTCAAAGCGCCATTCACTTGGCAAAAAATCCAGCTTTCAACTCACGAACCAAACATATTGACTTGAGGTATCATTAGATTCGACATGTGTTGGAGAAAGGATAGTTATCCTTGGAAAAGATCCATACAGATAAAATCCTACTGATATGCTCACTAAAATTTTGCCAAGAGAAAAACATGAGTTATGTAGAGACATGGTAGGCCTAGGGGTGACTTGATGATTATAGCTTATGCAGAACCCTTCATTTACTTCAAGTTGGAGAATGTTGAACATGTGAAGCAAATGCCGAAAGGAGATCACCAACATTATTCAATATCGAAGTTTCTACCACCAAACAAAGCGCTCAAGTCAACAAAAACATTTAAAATAGAGACATCTCACCGCTATTGCTTTCCACCGACAATCTAATCTCTCCTCCTCCATCCACATTTTATGCATGTTTTTGAATGCAAAGTATTTATAGAGAATTCTAAGACCTCTATTTATAAAGACATCTGTAATTATTTTTGTAAGCGAAAGGAGAAGAAAATGTTCTGTAAGCAAAAGGAGAAGAAAATGTTCTGTATATTGTGCAGCAGCATTCTATTTTGGGCTCTGCTATTATATATTTCTGTGTGTGTTTATTCTTGATTTCATGAGCATCTTTTATGAACTCTATCTTACTCTGTTTCCCCTGTGTTTTTTTTTTTTTTTTACCCACTGCTGTATAGTTTATTATCACTATCATCACACATATTCTCTATTCAAGTCCTAACATAACTTACCATTTCTGGGGTGTGTCGTATATTGTATATTCCTGATCTGATATACTTCTGCCGCATTTATAAAAGGTCTTGTGTCTGATCCTTCTTCAGGACGTAATGTTATGTTTGCAAAATCAATTCCTCCAAGTTCTAAATTCCTCTGTACAACTAGGCATTGCAGAAATGAAGTAAATTGTAGCCAGTCTGTTATTCGATAATCGTTAATGAAGACTTGGAAACTGTTGGTGACTGAGAGGTTTGCTTCCTTTATGTTGCAAAAGTAAAGTGGAAAATAATAAGATCGGTCCTCATAGACAGAGAGACGTGGGTAATACAGCTACCGGTGGTCGGTTTCGCAAGTCCTTCCCAAAAGTCTCGACTGATGTATTGATACTAACATAGGTCGGTGATGAATATGTCACCCAATTGATAACTACAATCTTAACACATTCAATCATATAATGCTCAAAAAACTAAAAATGCTAATTGTTGAATTCTCTAGCAGAAGAGCGTGTCTTCATATTTGATTAGTCCCAGCTAAACTCTCATAAAACGAGGAGAATCACAACAAATAATAAGTTAGTGATACTTACACTTACACTATAACATTGTCGCTGCCAAGATTGCTCCTACTGAGGAGAAGCAATGCGTTGTTGTAGAAGTCAGTTAAATTATACCATTTAGAATTTAGTGGCCTCAACAGGATTGCTGAAATGAAAACATATTTTTCTTTTCTGTTTCCGAATTTCGAGCTGGGCATAAACTTATACTGTCGGCAAAGATAATTTCGTGCATAATTACCGCGCCACTCATTATGTTCACTTCAGTCCACTTGATTCCATTTATAAATAAATCAAAGGTGCTAGCTACAGGAATATTGCTTTGGAGTGGTTCGGAATAAAATTGAGTTCTGACAAAATAAAGCATGCCAGGCTTGACACGGAATAAATAGCAGTATACTTGTGTAAGAAGCGCTAGGCTTCTTTATAGCAGAAAAGGTGGCGACGAAGACAGTTGATGTTTCAATTTTTTTGACCATTACGGATGGTACGCTAAGAAATAAATGTGTGGCGACAATGATGTGGGAGGACCACGTGGATAAGACAAATGCTTTGGACAATGCTGATCTATTTCCTCCCACCTAGAGCCATACTCTCCATAGGGGGTTGTTGAGCAGTTTGTTTCCTCCCCGATACTGCCTGCACCAACGAATGGGCCTTGGTTACGGTCTAGGTTAAAGGACCTCTAAAAGTCAAAATAAATGTGTGACAAAGTTGTGGGAGGACTATGGGGATACTGCCTGCACCAACGAATGGGCCTTGGTTACGGTCTAGGTTAAATGACCTCTAAAAGTCAAAATAAATGTGTGTGACAAAGTTGTGGGAGGACTATATGGATAAGATACAAATGTGTGGGACAATGTTCATAAATACAAATGACTTCTAAAGTTGAAAAAAGGGTGTGGGCCATTCTTGTATGAAGCAAATGATGGGGGATAATGATGACCAATTCAAATGATTTTTAAAATTGACAATAAATGTGTAAGACAATGTTGTGGGAGGACCACCTGAATAAGACATAAATGTATGGGGACAATGTTGACCAATACAAATGACCTCTGAAGTCATTATGACTTTATAGTTTGTTTTTATTTAATGACTTTATTTTGTTTGAACATTTTTATAGTAAATGTTGAAATGGTCATGGCTAGTAAATACAACAATAATTAGGGTGAAAAAAAGTCAAATTTCAATCAAATGAAAAGTTATTATCTTGTTTATATATATATATATATATATTAAGGGATCAAAATGTATTCAATACATTATATTGTCGATTAAAATATTCCTTTTAAATAAAATATATATTTTTAATTAAAATGAACAAAGAGTATAGTTCTTTGTATGGTAACAATTATTATATCAAATATCGATTTCATATCAGACATATCTGAAGTGAGATTGAATTGAAATATGTTTCTTTTTAAATGTGGACAAATAAATGTCAAAGGGTCCTTGATCTATTGATGAAGTTGAATAGTTCTAAATAAGCTCACTAGGGATCATGTCTTGCTAATGGCAAGGCCTCAACATCAAAAGGGATGAGGTCAAGATCCTAACCTGGATGAATTTGGAAAAATAGATACTCCTTGATCTTTAACTCTTAGTCGTAAAGGTTACAACTTAAAGGTTCATGTGAGAATAGTAAAATCTTATTTTTAATCTCCATAAAATAAAATTTATTGTTTAGGAATGAGTTTGTGTAGAAAATGAAGAAGATAATGAATACTCTTTAGTCATTGGCTCTTAGCCAAAGAGGTTTCAACCTAAAGGCTTGTGTGGGAACACTAAGATATTATTTTTAATCTCAGTAAAATTAGTGGAAGTAAATTAAAATTTATCGTTTGGGAATGAATTTCTGCAGGAAATGAAGAAGAGAATGAAACTTGTGATAAGTAACAAGGATAAACTTTTTGACTTCATGATGATTTGTGGAAACTGCATGAAATGCTAACAAGGCACCGTTAGGAAAAGATAGGATATCACAGAATTGTATACATGTCTAAGAAATCCTAAGTTTCTTTATAGTTGAAAAGGTGGAGACTATTTGATGTTTACATTTAGACCATTATCAATGGGACTAGTAAGAAATATGTGTGTGGGGACAATGTTGTGGTAGGAGTGGGCTTTGATCAATTCAAATGACCTTTAATGTTATTATAAAAAATAGAGGATATCAAAAATATCTATACTAGTCTAAAAATGGACTATGGATGTTAATATTTTTAAACCAGTGTCGACAACATAGCTAAGAAATAAGTGGGAAGTGTGTGGGGAAAGTGTTGTGGTAGGAGTGGGCTTTGATTGATTCAAATGACCTATGTTAATACAAAATACAATGTTAAAGATGATGACATAAGTATAAGTATAATTATTAAGGATAAATAAAATAATAATAATAATAAATAAATAATTTTAGATATAAGATTTGAGTTTAGAAATATGTATATAAAAAGATTCAAAAGTAAAAATAAAAAATTATATTTTGAGATTGAAGGAAAATAGATCTATATGACTGTGAGATATGATTATTAATTAACATTAGAAAATTGATTTGAGATGGATGGACATAAATGACTATGTACTATGAAATCTATGAATTTGTATGAATTTGGGTTATACTTTCACTTGTAGTTTACACCTAGGTTGTTATAATATGACATTTATGGTTTAATATTTACATGTGGTGTTGAATTTGGGTTCATTAAAAATTTAGTACATCCAATAATTTTTGTATGTCTATAATTTTATAAAGAAAGTTTTACATTGTTAAAATAACACTATTGGAAATTGGTATTGTAGGATATAGGAAGGTGCTTATTTGTACACCATTTTATCAATAAATGTCCATTAATCAATTTAATTATTTTGGTAAATTTGGACATGTATAATGGAAAATGAAATTAAGATGACACTATGTTTTTAAGAAAATAATGTAATGAGCTTTAATAAAATCAGTTTCAAAGTGATTATTTAAGAATACGGTAAATAATACAATAAAATAATTATTACAATAGAGATTTAGTTTGATAAAGCATGCAATTAAGCCAATAAAATTAATGAACCAATAAAGAAGTAAAACTAATAGATATAAATTATAACATTAGATTTACATGGAGAAACCCTTACAAAAATAAAATACAACATAAAAAAATTAAGCTTTAATTGCTTTCAAATAAATATGTTCATAAATACAATCACTTATCCCTCCCTTGAAAGTGAACTAGTAGAATAATAGTAGCTACTAAAGAAACTTATGATCCATAGGTCGACTGATGTACTCATAATTTGGGTAACTACAATTTTAATACACTTAATCATCAAATAGTCAAAGTAGATAGAAAGACCATAATTATTCAATTGTTTAGTTGAAGAGTGTTGCTTCTTATTTGATTAGTTTGAGCTAACCTCTCATAAAATTAGGATAATAACAAAAAAGAAAAAAGAGTTAGTGATAATTACACTTACTAGTAAGTTTTTTTGCTGCCTAAATTACTCCTCAATAATTGCTACTCAAGAAATAATGTGTTCATGGAAGTCAATTAAGTTATACACTGAAAATTTTAGTTTCCTCAACACAATCCCTAAAATGAAGAGATAGTTTTTCTTTTCTACTTCTTAACTTTGAGCTAGGCACAAACTTATGTTGATGTAAAGCGCATATAAACAACTACAAGAATAGATTTTTTAGATGCAAGATAAAACAATTAATGAGCATACACAACATCAAATTAAAGTGGTTCATCGTAAAAGGTTATGTCCATGGGAAACTAGGGTAAAACCTATTTTTATTAACATTTTTTTATACAACTACTTCTATACTAGAATAAACACATGATACTTATTGCATTATCCATTATAAGTCTCTAATGGAAACCCAAAAGATAAACATAATGGGAATTGAATGGTCTGGTTTTTGTACCTCACATTCCACTAATCTCCCACTCAAATTCAAACCATTGTTACAAAGAAAGTTCTTTAGAGATATCCCCCCACTTTTCTAGGCTTATTTTCACATTTTAAAAATACCAAGAGAAGCCTTGCAAAAATTGAGCTTCTCCCTTGAGAATATCTTTGTCAATGCATCAGCTTGATTCATCTTTGTATGTATCTTTTCAACTATAAATTTTCCCTCTTCAAGAACACTCTAGATGAAATGATACATCAACTCAATATGCTTTGTTAAACTATAAAATGATGTATTCATGAAAAAATGAATAACACTATTTCTATCATAAAATAAAAAGAATATTTGTTGTTTGAACCAAAATCACCCAAAAAATGCTACAACCATATCATTTCCTTAGCACCTTTAGTGAGAGAATTGTATTAAACTCTGATAGTTGAGAGTGCAACCACTTGTTACAATCTAGAAACCCAACCGATCGCTATCCTAGCAAATGTAAGAATGCCACTAGTAGTTGATCTTTGATTGTACAAATCATCGACCATATCTAGATATTTGACATATGGATTATGTGTCTAATCCTATTTTTATTGTCCTCATGCTTCTTATTTTCCTTGATTTTTCTCTATTTTTTATACCATTTAGATTGATTGTATTTATAAATTCCTTTAGATTCCTAAAAGGATCATTAGGGGATTTTCTTATGCTCAACCTTGGGAAAATGATCATCTCTATAATCATGTAAATGATTAAAAGAAACAATAAATTCAAACATAAGGATGCACTACGACAATAATGCAAATCTAGATTTATTTTAGTGCATGTAATGAAAGTTCTATTACTTACAATATGGATGATATTTGAATAATTATAGCAATGATGCAATAAACATAATGAAATTCCTTTAAATATAATAATGTAAAAAATAATAATTAAAAACATGTTTTTAGTAAAATTTATAGTTGCGGGATCAATCTTGCACCATGAAATCAACTTAGAATAAAAATATCACAATAAAATATTTAGGAATAAATACATAAAAAAAATACAATAGAAATATAAACTAATGTAAATAGAATATGAAGAAATAATATTTATAAATAAATGGGAAATAATTATTTAAAAACAACTATAAAAAAAAACATATTAATTAATTCTCTTTATAAGGATAAATATTAAAATTTGAAACCATTAGGATTAAAACTAGACATACCATTCATTAATAGAAGTATTCATAGCTTGAGAGGAAATTGTTCGTCACTCTAATTAGTTTTAAGGATCAACTCACAATGCTTTTTCCTTAATATATTTTCATAACACATAACTAGGGGAGAGGGACCAGTAGTTGTGTTGGCTAACTTTGCGGGCATGTAGTAGTTACATGGAATATCATAAGACCTCCATTTTTTTTTAGAAATGTGAATTAGTGCTTACATATCTTCAATTGATATTTGGAGGTGTGACTCATCACACAACTTGCTATATCAATGCATTTATTTAGGAGTGTCCAAAAAATGAAATTTTAAAGGTTCAACTAAAACTTAATCAAGGTATCCCTAGTGGTAAAACAAAAAGTATCATGTGTTGTTAGTAGAATATTATATTTTTATTTAAAATATATCTTATGTGCAACCTAAATGGACAAAATGCTTATTGATAACCATAAACCTTTATTTTTTCTAACTTTTATTTCCAAAAAAATGAACCAATAGGTAAACAAAATAAATAATTTTTGTGATAAAAATGATACATTATTATGTAAAGTACTACTTGTATCCAAATTATATAAATTAATGACAAATAATTATTTGTGGACACCGATATTGGTACCCAAGGGTTCTCTAACTCTTCTAGGGTTTTTCACCTAAAAGGAGATAAGTGGACCCAAAATGCGTAATGTCTACATTCAAAATAAATGCAAAGAGGGATGGAATATTCCTATATATAATGTATAAATGCAAAAAATTGATAAAATAAATGATCTATTGATGCAAAACCTAAGAAATGCAAGTTTTTTGAAAACACATTATGATATGCAAAAGAACCTAGAAATGAAGGTAAACAGTCACAAAAATTGATGAAATTGGAGGGGTACACTTGGAGGCTGAAAAATGATGGAATGAAGGTCTGAAATCTTAAAAAACCTAATGCAGAAGCCAACTGGGACACTTGTGTCAATCTGGGTGATTTAGTCCCAAATCTAGAAAAATTGCTACAGAGCCCATTTGGGTCAAATGGGCATCCAAATATATAGAAACTTATATAAAATAAGTTGAGTGGGTCTAAGTCACTACTATTGGAAACTTAGTCAACTTCTAAATTTTTGAAAGTCCAAAAATGGAAACAGAAGCCCTCAGTTTGCACTTTGGTTCCTAATAGGTGTCTAGTTTTGAAACTCTAATTTTTGGCACTGTAATTGAATTTTTGTTGATGCCTTGACTTGGTCAACAAGGAGATGTATTAAAAAAAAATCAACTTAATCATCAATGATTTTCAAACCCTCAAAGTACTTAAATTTGCAAACACACAAGGAAAGAGAAGGAAATTGTGAATGTTAGGGCATGGGAGTCTGCCTTGGTCACACCTCTTTTTATGTAATTAAATAGAAATGAAGAAATAAAGTGATCAAGCATGAAAAAATGGAGTTAGAGACTTTCCATGATGAGTGATCTTGAATTTCTATAGCAATAGATGAAGATTCTTCCCTTGAATGTCCTTGAAAGCTATCTTGATGAATTAGAATGCTAGAACCTTGGCTTGCTTGACTTGAAAGAGATGATAAATGATGAATAAGATGAATTAGTCATGAATTAGGGTTTAGAATATTTTATTTATAGGTAATTTACCTAATTTTCCTATTAATTTGATCCTCAAGGTTGACATGAAGGAAAAATAAACTTTAACTCCAAATTTTCTAGCTCAAATCTAAAAATTAGCCCCAATGGGACTAATTCGCCAACCTGAGCAACTTAGTCCCACTTGGATGGGACTAAATCACCTAGATGGGAGACTTGGTCTGACAGGGGTTATTTTTCTAGTCAGAAGGTCTAGGAATGCAGAAAACAGGCTTCTAGATTGTGCTAGTAAGGTATTTGATCAAATTCAGCCTTGGGATGCATAATATGGGGCAATAGGAGCCTATTAATGATAATGTAAAGGGTAATTAGGGCTTGGGACATAAAGTTAAATGTGAAAGTGTGATTAAATGCACTTTACATCATTAAAATGACGTCCACATAGTCTAGAAAGGAAGAACATCTAATGTGAATATTTAAAACACATTACAACGCTAGATTATAGTCAAGTTTAATTCACAAGCCTTCTAGATTAATGTGAGAATGAAATTAAATATATTTTGCAACATTGAATTAGGGAAAGATGGGTTCATTAAGTCTAGAGAGTCGTGAAATTATTTTACAACACTTTACAACACCTTCACAAGATATTGTTAAATGCATTTTATTCAATTTTAAAGGGTCCAAGACCTAGTGTAGATGTGTAAAATACTTGAAGACACCAAATAAGGCCCCATTAAGTCTAATTTTTCATAAATTATTCCCATATCAAGCAAGGTATACACTTTTTGGTGACACATTAAGCCCCCACTTTAGTGAGAGGATGAACTTTCTTCAAAATCACACTAAAGTAGACATTCAAGAAGAGTCCAATTGTACCAATGTGGATGTTAAAGGATGACAAAGATCAAGGAATCAGTCAAGCCCCTAGGATCCAATATCCTAAGTCAAACCAACATAAGCACAAAAGGACATGTACAAAGCAAATGATTTGCAACAAAACAAGATACAAAATCATGCAATGGAAAGAACTAGAAGTAAGAGAAGAATGAAAATAAAAAGGTTGATCAAGCTTTGACTGTTTTTCCAACATGTGGATCAGATCTAGGCTATTTGTCATAAAATGTACACTCACTTTGAAGTGATGAAAATCTTTCTTGTCCATCGGGTGAGAAGTCCTAAAAGGTGATAAATATACACTCATGGATGGTATGCACTCACACACATGCATGTGGTTTATGGGGAAATTCATGCCTCGGAATGGGCTTCACACTCAACCATACCAAGGTTATACCTCTTGATAACTTTAACAAGGTGCCACAAAACAATGGTCTTCAAAGCCCTATGAGGTAAGCAAAACTTCATATGCTTGACACTCACAAACATTGTAGATGCAAGATAGTGCAAGGAATGTTCAAAGGGATTTTTCTTAGTTCATGCAAGGTCTCATCTTAGGGAATATTGTGCCTAATGTTTCTAAGAGAGGAAAAGTGCAAATGGTCTCATCTTGTTTCCAAGAGAGGACAAGTGCAAGGTCCCATCCTAGGAAACATTGTACCTAATGTTTCCAAGAGAGGAAATTGCAAGAAAAAGAAAATCACACAATGAACTATGAGTGTTAGTGTATTCCCCCACTTTAAAGTAGTTGCTAACACTATTATTGTGACCAATTGCTTTAAAATAGAAGGATACATGAGAGCTTATTCAAAAATACCTATGCCAAGTCATATGTTTCTGATAAGCTACATCATTGAAAATGGAAGTATGTCACATGTGAGCCAACTTAAGGCATATCATCCACATCCCTAGCTTGCTCTTATATGTTCATAAAAGGTTAATGACTAGACCAAAGAGACAAAGACAGGTGATGTATGAGGACAAGGCTACTTAACCCCTTGCCCCCACTTAGTGCATGCTAGAGTGAAAATTAATATCAATTAGAGGGATTAGGTGTCCCCACATAAGGAAGAACACCAAAGTCCTTAAGATGTTGAATTTTACTACTCAACGCCTTACATTCATTAGTAGTATGACCATGAACTCTATGATATGCACAAAATGAATTTTTGTAATAGTATTTCTTTCGAGTTCTTGGAGGAAGGGATATCAAGTGATATTGGAGGAGTCTCAACAAGATACCCTCTTGATCAATGGTAGAAGGTGTTTCTTGAGTTTAAAAATAAGATACATCTTGCTTAGTATTAGTTTCCATACCTATGCAAGACTCTTTAAATTGTGAGATTTTGTTCTCTCCTTTATAGGAAGGTGTAAGAACTAATGAATTTAATTCAGTAGTGTTTTATGAGATGACATTGACATTAATCGAAGGTGTATTTGTTTGTTTGATTGTTTGCAAAGGAGAGTGATCAATACTACTAGCGTCGATTAGTTCAGGATGCATTAGGATTAAGGTGGGATTTAAGGAATTATTTGTAATAGTGTTGATATTAATTGAAGGCTTGATTACTTCTACCAAAGGACAATAACTAGGACTTTAAGTTGTTTGTTGTATGATAGGATCTATAGGGTTGTAGATACCTTCTTCATTAGTATCACATCCTTTTCCACTTTATCCAAGTTGTTTCATAAGCTCATATCCTCATCCATAAATATTTTTCATTGCTTTTGGATTGGGTGGTTGTTCATGGTTAAGTTCATCAAAGTGTGTTGTGTAATTTTCTTCTCTATCTAGAGTGGTTGAGGTGGATGCTTTCAAAAGGTTTTCTAAGTTTTGTGTTGACATGAAAGATTTTTCATTTCCCCTATCAGAGGCATTTTTTATGATCTTGTATTATCCCATGAATGTTGGTGTGAAATATAAGGAACCCCTATCATTTTCTAATAGCTTCATGATTTGTTCAATTTTTTTATCATTGTTATTTTGTTGCATAGATTCCACTAGTGTACTCGATGTTGATGTGTTCAAGGGATTTTATTTTCTTTTTTCTCAAGTTGTAAAACACTATAAGGCTCAAGATCAGTGTCACATGTGTATAATTTTTTGTTGTATATGTATTTAATTTTTTTATGAAGAGTGGAAGGCACACCATGCATTGCATGAATCAATGGCCTCCCTAGATGAAGGTTATATTAAAGAGAATGAGGCATAAGTTGGATCACTATGTTCAATGTGACTTCTCCAAATATAATAGGTAAGGTGATCACACCAAGAGGCTTCTTTTGTTCATTGTCAAAGCCCATAATAGATAAGGAATCAAGTTGAATTTTTTATTTATCCAGATAAAGCCTATCCAGGAGGTTTACGCTACACACAATAAGGGTTGAGCCATTGTCAGTAAGGTTCCACTTTATCCCTATCATATTGTATTGAGCAATGATCATGAAAGCTTCATTTTGTTTGTGAACTTCCAAAGAGGGGAGTTCTCTTTGGTGGAAAAAAATTTCAATATTCAATCCTTGAATCATGGCTACTATGTCATTTGGTTGTGCATTAGAAGGGATAGCAATTTGTTGTAAGGCCTTTTGGAGCAAAGTGTGATAGGTAGGTGAGTTCTAAAGAAGGTCCCAAAGGGATATCTTGGCAGGAGTATTCTTAAGTTATTCAACAAGATCATACTCCCTAGGAGTTAATCAAGGAGCACTAGGCAACATAATATTAGGAAAAGGTAATGGTGTTGGGGTGGGATGTTGTGGTCATGGATTGTTTCTAGTGTAGTGTGTGTGAGCAACAACATCATGCTTATGTGGGGAAAGGATAAACTCAGGTTTAGGTAGAGGTGGAGGTTTATGTCACAATGGGTAAAGGATGAGTTTAGGTCAGTTTTGATTTGGTTGTTTGTTTGAAGATGGGTAGACAATGAGAGGATTCTTAGGATGTCCCACGGGGTATGTATGCAGTCCATTGATCAAGGGTGATCTAATGGACACTTGCACATTCATAACCTCAATGGTCTTGGTTTGATGTATCTCTAATAAAGGGAAATCTAGAATAACCTTTTTATCTAAGGAAGACACATTACTATTGTTGCCATGTTCTAGAAAGTTGTGATATTCTCCCTAGGAGGAGAGTTTTAGGATAATTACAAACCACATGTTCTTGACATTGAGGGTTGGTTCTTCTAAAATGACTTCATCACAAGTTGGGGAATGATCACTAATGGGAGTATCAATAAGGGGAGGATTGGGAGAATGTTCTATTTTATTGCACTTTGTCTCTAAGGTCTCATTCAATTGTTCCATATTATCTACCCTAATTGGAGAGCTTGCAATATGGTCATCCAAGTTTGAAGTTTGTAAAGTAGCTTCATTACAAGTGGGGAAGGCATCAAGAGAAGGACCACTAAGATTTTTAAATAGATTTTCCCAAATGGTGGGAGCATTAGGGAAGGGAGGATCAAGGCTCTCATGACTCTTAATAGGTATATCTTCTAACGCCAACCTATCCTCTTTGCATCGAGGAGGGATATTAGAAGAAGGAAATTTTTTATTTTTATGGCTAGGGAGACTAGGTAAGGTGATGTATAGGAATGTTTCTATGATATTATCTTCTTGTTGTCTAATCTCTTCCAAAAGTGGAAGAGGAGAGCGACAATCAAAATTGTCAATACTTGTATCATCTTTCACCAAGATACCTTCGTCACTAATTGGAGAGGTATTGGGAGAAGAAAAAGTATTATTTTCATGATCAATGATGGGTCATCCCATAATATTGGTTTAAAATTATTGGCCAAACTTGACACTAAAATATATTTTTCTAACTAAATCTTCACTTTCGGGCACCTATAGAGGGTAAACTGTGAGAAATTTGAACATGATGAAAACTAGTGATTTATGAAATTTTGTCTATAGATTCTAAATATATATTTTTTTAAAAAATTGGAATTAGATTGCACTTCTTTTTCCATCTACTTTGAAAACTATTTTCTTAGTAAACAACATTTTTAAGGAGGGTCGCTCATCGTATAATGCATAACTTTCTTTCCATGAAGGATAAAACTCTATTTTTTTCAAATTTACATTTGTAACTATGATATCTAGTGCTTCCAATTGGTTTCATAGTATTTTATTGAATATTCTTTTCTTAATCAAGTTTTGAAGTCAAATCAATTACAATTCAAACATAGGCGGACCATATAATGCATAACTTTTTTTGTATGTATCAAAATTCATTTTTTTGTTGGATCAAGGACTTCAATATCTAGTGCACTCATATTTTTCAAATTTTTTTTTGATAATATGCTATTTTTGTACATGTGCAGAACAAAGAGCTTGATTTTCTGTGAAAAACCTATATTCACAAGAAATAAAAAATAAATATAATAATAAAATTAAATTTATTTAAAATTATACTTTTTGGGAAGCTTATAATAAGGAATACATAATTTAAAAAAATAAAATTAAATGAATTCATTCGATCCCCCAAAAGGTAAATCAAAAGTGATTTTTTATCAGCATTTTCATAGGTGTAAAGGAGACTCCGTTATAGATATGGTTTAAAACTAGTGGGGTTCTATCCAAGGGTGTTTGATCTAAGGTGGTTCAATAAAACCCTCTTCAATTGGAATCCTTTAAAATGAAATTTTCAAGGCTTAAATCAGTATATTTTCTAAAAATATGTGAGTTCAGTAAAAATTAGGATCTCCAAAAATTGTAAACTAGCTTTGTGAAATAAGCCTAATAAGTTCATTCCTTTGGCCGATAATGTTTTGAAAAATAGGAAAGGTAGGGTATGATCATAAAGAGGTTTATCATGGATATTTAAGGTTTTTTTATGGAACACTAGCATATCCTCATCACTATCACAAGAGGAGAGGATGTTAGGAGATGAACATACGTAGGTTTCAATGGTCTCTTGTGGTGTTGTGTGATTGTCATGATTAATTATTGATCTATGCTATTTTTTAGTAATTTTTTTTCCTAATAGGAGAGGTAAGAGGAGAGAAACAACTGGGGTTTTCAAAACTCTCATCAATTGGCTCTTCTAGAACTATAATATCTTCTTCACAAGTAGGAGAGATAATAGGAGAATAAAAAATGTGATTGTTATGATTATCCAAGGTTTCTTTCACTAGAAAAACCTCACCCATAGAAGGGAAACTAGGAGAGGGATCAACGATGAAAATAAAAAGAGGGGAAATGACCTCATATTCACATGAACCTTACAAAAATTTCTTACAACATGCAATAAGATCTAAAAATAGAGCATGGAATATGATAACTATAGATTGTTGTAATGAAAAAATGATGTAATGATTATTCTACAAACTTGAAATGGAACCATGTTAAATCAGACATGAAAAAGAGGAATAAATTTTTTTATATTTTAAGGATGACAATTGATTGATTATGCTATGTAACAATATGAGAAAGCAAACTTGAAATTTAAGCCATACATGAAATGAGCTAATTTAAGTTAAATTTAATGAAGTGCATGTTATAGAAACTCAGCCAATTGATATAGATGGGTAAGGGCAGCAAACAGATGCTTAAAAAAATGGTTTTTAGCTCTATAAACGATAGTTTCAGGGTTGAATAGGGACTAAGTCGCCCAAGGTGGCGAATTAGTCTCAATAGGGATTTTTTTAAGAATTTTTAGATTTTTTTGATAGATTTTGATGTTTTTTGTACTGTATGATGTAGAACTAAGATGGAAATGCAAAATTTTGAAAAAAATAATGATTTAATATGAAAAAATGCAACCTATATGCATTTTATTAATGCAAAATTTGAAACCCTAGAATGTAAATTAATCAATGCAAACCCTAATGAAAATTTCATATAAGATAATTATAGGGTGAGGATGGAATCCCAATAAGAAAATAAGGTACTAAAAAATTTGGGTTCACGAAAATGTGGACACCGATTTTGGTATTGAAGGGTTCTCTAACTCTTCTAGGGATTTTCACCTAAAATGAGAGAAATGCACCCAAAATGCGTAATGTCTACACTCAAAAAAAATGAAAGGAGGGATAGAATATTCTTAGATACAATGTATAAATGCAAAAAAATGATAAAAGGAATGATTTATTGATGTAAAACCTAAGAAAGGCAAGTTGTTTGAAAACACATTATGATATGCAAAAGTACCTAGAAATGAAGGTAAATTGTAACAAAAATTGATGAAACCGAAGGTGTACACTTGGAGGCTAAAACAAGATGGAATGAAGGTTTGAAATCCTAAAAAAATTGATGCAAAAGCCAACTGGGACACTTGTACCAATCTGGGCGACTTAGTCCCAAATCTAGAAAAATTGCTCTAGAGCACATTCAATCAAATGGGTATTGAAATCTATAGAAAATTTAAGAAAATAGGTTCAGTGGTACTAAGTCACCACTATTGGTGACAATCCACTTGTAAATTTCTAAAAATATGAAAATGAAAATGGAATGCCTCAGTCTGCACTTCGGTTCCTGAAAAGTGTCTAGTTCTAAAAATCTAATTTTCTACACTATAATTGACTTTTTGTTGATGAGTTGACTTGGTCATCAAGGAGCCATCTTCAACAAGTATTCAACCTAATCTTAAATTATTTTCAAACCCTCAAAGTACATAAATCTGCAAACACACAAGGAAACAGAAGGAAATGGTGAATGTTAGGGCATGGGGTTTGCCTTGTTCAAACCCCTTTTTATGTAATTAAACGAAAATGAAGAGTTGGATGGGCCTTGGGGTTTTCTTTCCTTGAGGTCATAGGTTCAACTCCACTTCATAGTGGGAAAAGAAAAGCATCAGTTATGTTGTGTGCTAGTTCTTGCTCTGCTAACCTAGGGTATAGGAATTTACTTTTCCCATAACCTCCTTGAGGTTAGATAAATTTTTTTGAAAAAAATAAAGAAATAAAGTGATGAATCATGAAAAAATGGAGTTAGAGGCTTTCCATGATGAGTGATCTTGAATTTATATAGCAATCGATGAATATTTTTCCCTTGAATATCCTTGAAAATTATCTTGATGAATTAGAATGCTAAAACCCTAGCTTGCTTGACTTGAAAGATATGATGAATGATGAATAAGATGAATGAGATATAAATTAGGGTTTGGAAGCTTATATTTATAGGAAATCCACCTACTTTTCCCTTTAATTTGATCCCCAAGGCCGACATGAAGGAAAAATAAAATTAAACTCCAAATTTTCTTCCGTTAAACCTCAAAACTAATCCCAATGGGATTAAGTCATTCACCCAAATGAGAGACTTTCTCCCATATTTTTCTATTTGGAAGGTATGTGAATGAATACAATAGGCTTCTAGATTGCTCTAGTTAGGTCTTTGATCAAATTAATCCTTGGGATGCACAATATGGGGCCATAGGGGCCTATTAAAGATTACGTAAAGGGTAATTAGGTCTTGGGACACAACGTTCAATGTGAAAGTGTGATTAAATGCACTTTACATCATTAAAATGAGGTCCATATAGCCTAGAAAGGCACAACATCTAATGTGAATGTGTAAAACACATTACAACACTAGATTAGAATGAAGTTTAATTTACAAGCCTTCTAGATTAATGTAAGAATGCAATTAAATACATTTTGCAACATTGAATTAGGGAAATATGGGTTAATTAAGTCTAGAGAGATGTGAAAATATTTTACAACACTTTACAATACCTTCACAAGACATTGTTAAATGCATTTTATTCAGTTTGCAAGGGTTTGAGACCTAGTGTGGATGTGTAAAACACCTTACAACACCAAATCAAGGCCCCATTAAGTCGAATTTGTCATCAATTATTCCCATATCAAGAAAGGTATACACTTTTTGCTGACACATTATTAAAAAAATTATACTCATGAAATATATTAAACTATTCTCTTTATAAGGAGAAATATTAAAATTTGAAATCGGGAAAGTTATGCCTTGGTTAGGCTTCCTGCTCAAACCATACCAAATTTATACCCCCTGATAACTTTAATAAGGTTCCACACAAAAATGATTTTCGAGCTTCATGAGACAAGCAAAACACCATGTTGTGAGCAATTAATTTGAAGTAGCATATGAAAATGGCCATCAATAAAGAAGACACGAGATCCAACTTGGAAAGCCCTATGCCAAGTCATATGTTTCCAAGTAAAGCTACTTTATGTAAGAGAAAAGAAAAAGGGAGGGGTTTCCCCCAAAAATGTAAACACCAAATACATAAGGGATCTATGGATTTGGGTCAGTATGTTCTTTGCTACAATTTTTTTAGAGAGATCAAAACTGTCATCATTCCCCAAATACACATAGAACTGGAAGAATGACACAAAGAGAGTGAAAAAAAGAAAAACGTTTCGGTTCAACATATAAGAAACATAATATTTTGATTCCTTGTGTCATCCCCAAAAGGAAAACGCAAGACAAATGAAAAGGAGAAAAAATAAATTAAATAAAAAGCTTTTGGGTTAGCATGGAAGAGACATGAATTTCTCGACGCCTTGTGTCATCCCCAAAAGGAAAACACAAGACAAATGAAAAAGAGAAAAATAAAATTAAACAATTTTTTTTTGAGTCAACATGGAAGAGACATGAATGTCTCAATGCCTTGCATCATCCCCAAAATGAAAACACAAGACAAAAGTGAAAATATGCATGACATAGAGAAGAATGAAGGTACAAATAGAGGAATTTAACAAAGAGAGAGAACATCAAAGAAAAAATCATGGGGTGATCACATCATGCATATGCAATCACACAAAAGAAAATGAAAAGGAAATAATGCAAAAGACTAGTAAGTCACATGCGAGTCAACCTATGAGCAGGTCATCTTCCTCCCAATCATGTTCGTTGTATATCAAAGGTGGGAAATGAGCCAAAGGGACAAGAGAAAGTGTCGAACTAGGCTAAGTACCTTGTTTAACACTCTTTGTAGGGTTGATGCAAGAAGTTGGGTCCACAAAAAGCTCAAAAAGTGGAAGTGTTTTCGTTATTTTTTCAGAATTTGTCACACTTGGAATGACAATTTGAGGCACTTACACAATGAATCTTTAAAATGTTTATGAATATAAAATTTATCATTTTGAATCTAGTTTCTAAATATGTAAATTATTCAAATACCTAGATTATAGAAATTAAATTTTGATAGGGATCTATAAAAAATACTTTTTAAAAGTCATTGTTTTTTTACCATACCATGCACGTGTACATACACTAATTTTTGACACAAATAAAATTATTTTTATAATTCCTTTTTGGTAAAGAGATCTAACAACATGAAGATCGACGAGGAATTTGTTTTGTAATTTTTTGTTGAATATTTGTTTTTAATTGAATTTTTATTGGCCTTAATAGCTATTTTTAAAAATCAACGTGTACGGACAACATAATTGGATCTAAACTAAATATTTTTTGAATATATTTTTTCATTGTGTAGAGGAATTTCTGAAGATTGATGCCATATAATTTGTTTTAGAAGAAACTTAACCAAAAAAAAGTTATTAAACAATAAAAAAAGCCTAATATTTCAAGTTTAAGGCCTAGTTTGCTTAGATATTAATTAAAAAATAACAAACATAATTAAATATTAATAAAAATTATATATTTATAAACTATACATCATGTTCTCTAATGGGTTTTAATTTTATAGATTGATTCAAAAAAAAAGTCCATCAGCCATATTGCCAAAGTTGGACATTCTTATAAAATCTTCCTTACTTTTTTAGTTGCAAGTCAAAGGCTAGGGCTCACATTGCCAAGCCTTTCCCAAGCCTAAAACCAAGGCTACATGTGGGATGTGAATTCAATTTATAAATAACGTGTACGCATTAATAAAACACATACACAATTTAAATGAAACGCATACGCATAATTTAAATGAAATGCATATGTGTTTCATAACGTGTACACGTTATCTATTTACCCATTGGGTAAAGGTCATGTATTCATTATATAACACATATGCGTTCCTAAAATAGAATGTGTATGTGTTTCATAATGCGTACGCATTTCTTATATAGCCATTTTTTCCCAATTTGAAAAATACTGATAAAACATGTTTTTCCTGCAACATTCCTTTTCTGTAGTACTATCTAAAAGTTCCTATTTCTACATATTTTTTTGCAAACTTGTCTTATGCAGGGCATATTCTATTCAAATTGTTGGAAGAGACAAGTGCAGGTTGAATTTTCTGAAGTGGAATCAAGTACAAGAACATTTTACAAGAAGATTTGGAAAAGGAAAACTTTTGGATGTATTCATGGTGTTTTTGTACTTCAAAGTTCATAGAAGAAAGGATCTTCATGCTACATAGTTTTATTTGAATATTTGCAGGAGAAAGAAATTTGAAAATAGGTTACTTGAATCATTTTTTTTGTGATCAAAGAGGGTTTGGTAACCATGGGATCAAAGCAAAGACAACAAAAAAATGTAGAAATTTAATGACACCCGAAGAAATTCAAGCAAATAAAGAAATAGAGGCAAAAAGACAAAGGGATAGAAGAGAAAGGATTCATCAAATGGAAAAATTGGAAGCATCTAGTTCCATGAATTTTGAAGAGGAAGCCATGAATGATGAAATGAATGTAGATGATGCAAATGTGGAAATTGTGAATATGGAAGAAAATGCAATTATGGAGACAAACCCAACTATGCCTTCAACTTTAACTTTGAATGATATGGAAATAGTACCTATGCAAACAACTTCGAGTATGTCTTCAAATCCACCTCCCAATGATATGGAAAATGAACCTATTCAGACAATCTATCTGGGTATGTTTTCAAACCCAAGTCTTGATAATATTGATCTTGCTTGTTTAGATGAAGCTGGATACACCATTGATGATATCAATAATTCTAGGGTTGAAACAATACAAAAACAAAAAAATGATGAAATTATATCTTATGAGAATGAAAATGAGAATGAAATACATTTTACATTTGAAAATGAAAATGAAACCCCTTGTGTGAATGGAAATAAAACCCCTTGTGTGGATGAAGGTGAAAATGTTTTTTTAACAATTGAAAAATATGTGCTAGATAACCTTCATGGTAAAGTTTCTTGGAGACAAATCAAAACTTATGGAAATAGAATATATATATATATATATATATATAAAATTATAGAAATAAATTAGGATTCCAATGTCAACTCATGGTGCAATTGATGAGAATGTTGAAAATGAGAAAAGTGATGAAAAATTAGTTATTTTTGTAAAACCAAAAAAGAAAGATGATTCAGTAGAACAAGTCATATCTAGTGTTGCTAATGCTATGGATTTTATAGGTAATAAAAGTCAATCTAAAGATAAGAATGCCGCTCATCATGCAATAACAACTACTTTAGTTGATGAAGCAACTTCATATAAAATAATGTTAAGTAAGATTAGTAAATGTATAAAAGTAAATCCTAAAACATTGATAACATATGGCAAAAGAAGATAAATTATTGAAAAGGACCCAATTAATCAATGTTGGAGTTTTAGTGGTAGACTCCCAAGATCAGACATGAAATTAACTAATGAAATTAAATCTTTAATCGATAAATTTTTGCATTATAATACAAGAGTATTACCTAACATTAGAGATGTCTTAAAATTAAGGGCGGGTTCCAAAATTAGTGAACTTCATCCAAAACATCTCTTAGATATGAATCAAAATGAATTATATAAAAAAAAATTAGA
This sequence comes from Sequoia sempervirens, assembly GCA_007258455.2. Lineage (NCBI taxonomy): Eukaryota > Viridiplantae > Streptophyta > Pinopsida > Cupressales > Cupressaceae > Sequoia > Sequoia sempervirens. The sequence goes on along the minus strand of VDFB02193867.1, from coordinate 474,840,372 downwards.
TGCTTCAATATTACCATTGAATATTAACATATGTCAAAGATCATTTCAAAAGTGTAAACCTTGGTATGTTGGAATTAATAAGCAATGAATCTCTTGTTGTTGCGAGATTCATGTACAATTTTGTTATTATTATGATAGTTTTCAATATATACAATGCACTTTGCATGCTAACCAAATTATGCTGGAAATTTGTGGTATTAATATGCCACCTAAAAGAATCAAAGATGTTATATTAGTAGGTTTGTTTTGTGAACCCTCTAGTGGAAAATTATTTTATTTAAAAGCATGTATTTCTGGAGAATGCGATAGATGTGGTAACTTTTCATTATTAGGAGAATGTATGCATGAAAGTATTTTAGATGAATTTGGACAACAATTTGTGGATGTAAAAAATTGAAAATATTGAGTATTCTTTAAAAGATGGAAAAACTGGAAAACATTGTGAGCTAATTGTGGAAAAATTTATTGTGCATGCATTTATTAAAGAATTTATAGATAAGATTGTACCTAAATATGTTCAATACTCTCAGTATGCTCATTGGCTTCATAATGAATTTCATTTATGTAAAAACACATTCCCAATTGGAACTATATTGCTAGTTGTTGATTTTACTGAAAGTTATACTCTTGCTCCACAAAAAGAAATTCAATCACATTATTATAATTTGATGCAAGTAGCTATATTTGTTCATACTATTTATAGACATGCAAATGATAGTAGAGAAGATAATAGAAATTTTTTGAGTACCATTTTTATTAAGTGATAATAAATTACATTCATTTGAGTTTTTTCAATATCGTTTTGATATATTTTATAAAAATTTAAAAGAGATAGGAGTTCAAATGCTAGAACATCTCATATGGTCAGATAATTGCACAGGTCAATTCAAAAATGCTAGAATGTTTTATTGGTTATGTAGAGTTCATAAGGAAAATAATATCCAACACATATGGAATTTTTTCTAAGTTGGTCATGGTAAGGGAGAACATGATGGAGTAGGTGTGTGTGTGAAAAGAGCTCTTGCTAGATAGCAACTAAAATTTGAGGATGCTGCAAAATTTAGAGATGCACATGCAATTGTAGATTGGTGCAATACCAAATTATCTACAAGAACAAGTGAGAGCTCAAAAATTCGACACTTCTTTTGGTTAGTTGATGAAAATAATATTTTTTCTTGACAAGATTGTGAAACAATTAATGGATCTCCAAAATGGAATTTGTTTAAGAGTTTGAATGCAAAAACATGGACAATATGGACAAGGCAGTTGGCATGCTTTTGTCAATTTTGTATTGCAAGCGATTGGGAGGCATGTGAAAATATAGAATGGATTGAACAATGCCAACAAAGAGAGTTAATACCTACACTGACACATGTTCAACACAGAACGACAATTGAAGATAACCAAGTATTCGCATCAAATGATTATGATCATGTTTTGAATCTTGTATAAGAAAGTAAATTATTTATTAAGTTGATTTATATGTATGCATATTTATAAATGTGAATTAAATATAATTCACTCTTTATGGAATTTTTTATTTACTTTTGTAGCACATATGTATGTTCTTGTTGCACCTGAGGGGGATGAAGAGAAGACATAGTATTGGTTGGCTAGATATGTTGAGAGAAAACACAAGATGGTACATCCTAGAGTGGATGATGACAACTTTGAGTATACAACTAGTTTAGTGGTTGTTGTTGGCACCTACGTTTAAAAATATTTGATAAGAAAGAACAAATTGCCTGCATTTGAAGATTATGAAAGACACAAGAAGATTATACATTATTAACATTTTATTTTGGCAACCAGTGTAAAAGTAGATAAATATCAAGGGAGGCTTGCTAATAAATTTTTATGGACACTTTCAATGGATGATCATGAGAAAATCATAGATGCATTAAAAAAAAAGAGAGGATGAAAATGGTACAACAAAGTAAATAAATATTGGTAAGTATATAGTTGTATATATGTTTAATTGATATATATATTTGTCTTTAGTCGTTTCCTAATTAAATTTTTATATCTTTTTTTGTTTCAGGTCTCCCAAAACTAGACTCTTTACAAAAAAGAGAGGAGATGCACATATATTACAATGAAATTCAAATCTAGAGATAGGTAACTATATATAGTTCTAGATACATTTAATTCATTGTAATTTTATAAAAAGTTTATAATTGATTTCATATCCCCTTAATCCATTCTCTTAAAACCCCTTAAGACATCGTCTTGCATCCCCTTAAGTATCTCTATTAATTCCCCTTAAGACATTCTATTAGGACCCCTTAATCCATATCCTTGTATATCTACCCTTAGTCCATCTACTTGCATCTCCTTAAGTCACTCTCTACACACCCCTTAATCCATCCTCTTAGGACCCCTTAATCCACCCACTTTCATCCCCTTAAGTCTCTCTCTTAACACCACTTAATCTATCCTCTTAGGACCCCTTAATCTGTATCCTCGTATATATACCCTTAATCCATCCACTTAGATCCCCTTAATTCACTCTCTCAACATCCCTTAATCCATATCCTCCTATATCTACCCTTAATCCGTCCACTTGCATCCCTTTAAGTCTCTCTAGGGTTCATGAGATGTTTAGAATAACAAATCTATATGGTTTAATGGTTTAGGGTTCATCTTCTAGTCTTTAGGTCATATGGTTTATGGTTTAGGGTTTCCAGGGTTCATGAGATGCTTATAATAACAAATCTATATGGTTTTTAAGGGTTTCTATGGCTCATGAGAAGCTTAGAATAATGAATATATACTGGTTAATGCTTTAGGGTTCATGTCTTAGTCTTTAGGTCATATCTAGTTTAGAGTTTAGGGTTTATAGGGTTCATGAGATGCTTAGAATACCAAATCTATATAGTTTTTAAGGGTTTAGGGTTCATGAGATTCTTAGAATAGAAAATCTATATGGGTTAATGGTTTAGGGTTCATCTCCTAGCCTTTAGGTCATACAGTTTAAGGTTTAGGGTTTCTAGGGTCCATGAGATGCTTAGAATAACAAATCTATATGGTTTTAAGGGTTTAGGGTTCATGAGATGCTTAGAATAACAAATCTATATGGGTTAATGGTTTAGGGTTCACCTCCTAGTCTTTACGTTATATAGTTTAGGGTTTAGGGTTTCTAGGGTCCATGAGATGCTTAGAAAAACAAATTTATATGGGTTTTAAGGGTTTAGGGTTCATGAGATGCTTAGAAGAACAAAACTATATTGGTTAATGGTTTAGGGTTCATCTCCTAGTCTTTAGGTCATATGGTTTATGGTTTAGGGTTTTTAGGGTTCATGAGATGCTTAGAATATCAAATCTATATGGGTTAATGGTTTAGGGTTCATCTCCTAGTCTTTATATCATATAGTTTAGGTTTTATGGTTTCTAGGGTTCATGAGATGCTTAGAATAAAAAATCTATATGGTTTTTAAGGGTTTAGGATTCATGAGATACTTATAATATCAAATCTATATGGGTTAATGGTTTAGGGTTCATCTCCTAGTCTTTAGGTCACATGGTTTAGAATTTAGGGTTTCTAGGGTTCATGAGATGCTTAGAATAACAAATCTATATGGTTTTTAAGGGTTTAGGGTTCATGAGATGCTTAGAATAACATAACTATATGGGTTAATGGTTTAGGGTTCATCTCCTAGTCTTTAGGTCATATGGTTTAGGGTTTAGGGTTTTTAGGGTTCATGAGATGCTTATAATAACAAATCTATATGGGTTTTAAGGGTTTAGGGTTCCTGAGGTGCTTAGAATAACAAATCTATATGGTTTAATGGTTTATGGTTCATCTCCTAGTGTTTAGGTCATATTTTTTAGCGTTTAGGTTTCGAGGCCCCAATCTTGGTTACACATCAATCTAAACATTTCTTGATAAATGTATACCAAAGCCTAGCCTAATGGGACTCATATGCCAAAACTAGGGAATTAGTCCCATGTTCCTTAAAATTAAATTAAATTCAAATTCTTGGTGGGATTTTATCCTCCTAGACCTGATGTTGGCTTGTAGTGCTACAGTTTTAAGAAATTTTCCATAAACAAGTATAAATACAAAGTTATTTCACTCATTTTCACCTAAGAATTTCAAGAGAGCATTCGTAATAGCAAGTTTATGATTATAAGAGTTTACAAGACTTCACAACAGCATTCAAGAAAATTTCTAAGGAATTCAAGGGAAAATTTCTTCATCATTTGTTGAAGAAATTGGAGATCCATCATCATGTTCAAGTCATTAGGCATCAAGCATTTTGTTGAGCTAGTGTTGTGATGTAGTATCAAGAAGATCCATTTGCAAGCATTGTTTCATATCTAATTCAAGATCAAGATATACATTCCACATGGCCACTTCATGGTAGATTGTTGATTTAGATCTCAAGACACCATTCAAGGTATCATCGTTAATGTTTCATATTTCATGTTTGATGTTCATATTTTATTGTTTCATCGCAATGTTTAATTACCTAAATAGGGTTTGACCTAGGCAAACCCCTATTTCCTAACAATCAACAATATTTTTTTCTCTCTCTCTTTACATGTGTGATTGCAGATCTATGTGTCTTGGAGCTTGAGGATCCTTTGAAGACATGGTTGTAAGGTTGAATAAAGGCATCAAGTTGTCACAAGGTTGTCATCTACACGAAAAGTCACCTACAGGTTGTGAATTAGAGTTTTAGACCCAAAAACCAAGTGTGAAAGGAAGAACAAAGATAGGAGATCAGATTCAGGTTTTAACCCTTTGGAAAATCAGAGTGGGACTGATACAACACTTGTGGAGTATAAGTCCCAGTACAACTAATTTTCCATATTTTAGTGAATTCAGATCAACCACTGTGAGATTCTAGTTTTGGCACATAAACCCTAGTCTGGGACTAAATCGCCCAGACTGGAGTATGAGTCCTAGTGGGCATCAAATAGAAATATTTTAGGGTTTTGAAGCTTTTTTTGACCTCATCACTCTCCTAGGTGCACCTCTATACTTTCTCAGTCTTTTATTATACATTTCAATTGCATTTCCTAGGTCATTTAGTTAGGTTTTGCATAGTACTTTGCATGTCATTTACATTTCTTATCTTCCAATCCCTAGCTTGGTGGTGAACCATCTTTTAGTTTCTAAACATACCCTAGGAAATCCCTATTGGAGATCTCTTTTCCTCATTCCATCCTTGGATTGATAAATCTAGGGTTTCCTTGAATGATATTTTGGAGAAAACTTGTTCTATGTTCTAAACCATAGAGCTACAATTTTCCACCTTTCATTTTGGTGAACCCACCTTTAGAACACCTCATTTCTAATTTGGAGTGCATCATAATCCTAGATCTAGCTTGCATTGAATTTTCTTTAGGTTTTCTATTAGTTAATTAGCATCTAAGATTAAATCTTGCATTAGTGAAAGTGCATATAGGTTGCATTTTGGTGTCTTAGATCATTCAATTTTATTGAAATTCTACATTTACAAATAGTCTAAATATCATACAAGTTAGAAACATTAGAATCAACTCAAAATCTACTAAAAGTGGTGCAAAAACTCTAATTTGGGACTCATACACGCCTCTGGATGATTTAGTCCCTGTTTGGGTTATTTTTCCTACTTTCTAGGATTTTTGTGTTGTGCATTTGTTAGCATTTGACCCCTCAAACAACCTTAATTGGGAATCATATGCCCCTTTGGGTTAATTAGTCCTAGATCTGACATGAAACTGCCTTTTACAACTTTGAAAACCTTATTTTGGTACTTTTGTTTGCTATCATTAGTTATCTACTTCAGTTGGCTAAGTTCCTATTACATGCATTACACTAAATATTGCTTAAATCAATTAATTTAATGCATTGCTTAATTCCAAATTTGCATTTACAACATTTTATTTGTAGATTTTTTCATAGTGTAAGTAGTAAATTACCTTGTTTGAAATCTAGAAATTGTATTTACACATTTCATTCTAGGTCATTACATTGCATTTTAAGTATTTTTCCATTTTAAGTTTGCACAGATTACATTTCACAAATGTTGGTTTCTATCTTTTCTAAGTTTTCAAAGAAAAAATGAGTCACTAAGCATGTTATTCATCTATTCAATACATTTCCTAGTTATGAGAGTCTCTTAGTGCAAGATAATGAAAATTTTTACACTTTCCTTAAGCCTACACCCCCTCATATCTATACTATTTGTGGGAATGATGTGATTGAAGAGGACACAAGAATATAACAATAATGATTATAATTTTCCTTCTCTCGATACCTCTCCTATTGGTGATGAAGGTATCTTGGTGAAAGAAGATGCAATTGTTGCGAATCATGAAAGTCTTGCTTGTCCTTCTCCTTCTCCCCCTTGGGAAGATATTATGGCACAAGAGAGTGAGATCATAAAAAAGTTTCTAAACATCAACTTACCTCATCTTTATTCATCCCTTGCTTGTGAAAATGTGAAATAGGATGAAATCATAGATAAATATGACAATCACATTTGTTCTTCTCCCAATATCTCTCCTAGTAGTCAAGAAGATACTTTTATGTTGGCAAGTACAATTGATGAAAGTCATGATAATCTTATGTGCCCCTCTTCCCCTAGAGAAAACATTATTGTACAAGACAATGACATCATCGAGGAACAAGAAAATTCAACCATTGATAACTCCCTTGTGATGAAGTCATTTTAGAAGAACCAACCTTTGAATGTCATGAGCATCTAGTTTGTAGTTCTCCTAAAAACTGTCCTCCTAGGGAGGATATCATACTGCAAGAAAATGTGAACATTGACACATGTCTTTCAAACACTAGTAATGAGGCTTCCTTAGATGAATATGATGAAGTGACATTAGACTACTCTTCACTAAGAGATCATGAAAATAGGGATAAGTTTGTTGAGGTTACATGATGACAAAAATTGGATCTCCTTTAAATAGTGAGCCTACTAAGTTACCTCCCATCATTGAGCCACATACTAAGAGATTTCTTGAAATCTATTGTGTAATTTGATAGTACTAACAATGTTTCACAACGACCAAGTTATAACATAGTTACTAAAACATGTAAGCAACCACAAATCACTCTCACTTCATTATCATTGCCTCCACATATTTTTCCTTTTTCTCCTTCTTCGCCTGCACATAATTTAGTGGGAGACCTAAAAAATACTCCTGCTAATATATCCATATTGCAACTTGTTCAACTATGACCTATATGCAATTGTCTATTCCGAGAAATGTTAGAAATAAAGAAAGAGGATATCCAATATTTTATGAAATTGAATGATGTAACACCATCCTTTGATCATATACAAGTCACATAGCCAAAAATAAAATTCCCTAAACATGAATTACCCCCACTTGAGATTGAAAACAAAAATGAAGCTTTGATGATAAAGGTGATGATTAAAGAAACTACAGTTAGGCACACTCTCATATACAATGGAGTAGGTCTTCATGTTTGTACGTAGCATTGACCTCCTAAATAAAATTGGCTTGGACAAGAGGCTAATTCAACTTAATGATTTTAATATTTATAGCTCTCAAAATGTTAATTGGAAACCATTAGGAATGATCACATTACCTATTGAGGTCAGACCTATACTATTGCCTACCCCTATCCATATCATGCTAGGATCTCTTTCATACAATCTTCTCCTAGGGAGACCATGGATTCATGCTATTAAAGGAGTTTCATTTACTCTTTTTTGTGTGATGAAATTTTAATATAACAAAAAGATATGCATGGTTGAAGTAGATGAGCAAAGCTATAAATCATATGATCACTATTGAAATGCAAAAGACAATTGAGGGGGGGGAAGCAGTTGTACCAAATTACTTTTACTTCTGACCTTAATCAATTCCACTTTAACTTTAATATGTTATTAATTATAAACATGAAATGTGGATAACAAAAAGAAAACACCAGAGACACTAGATTTACGTGGAAAACCCAATGAGGGAAAAACCACAGTGAGGATTAACTCACAATATAATAGTAATACAATACTGGATACAAAGGCTCATTTCCAAAGGGCTCACTACCCAGAAAGGACTCACTATCCAAATACAAAGGCTCACTGCCTACAAACAAAGAAATAAAATAGAAAATCCACCACAATAGGTTCCACACATTTACAACTTAATCAAAGGATTGCAAACACCATCAGGTCACTACTTTCAAGAATCTAACACATCAAAGTATTGTTTCCTTGATTCACTTTCACACACTCTACATTTTGCACTTGTTTCACACACTTCACTTCATCTCATACTTCCAATTCACAACATCTTAACTTGTATTTATACCATCTTCGATCTTGAAAACTTTCTCCAAGGTCAACTACACATTCTTTATTTTACAAATTCAAATTAGGTTGGCGACTCAACATTCCCACAATGGATAAGAATGAGAGTGGACCAGAAAAAAAGCTTAATTAGGACCCAAAAAACATCTTGGATCAATCACACACTTCCTTAATTGATGCTTATTCTCCATGTAACTTGTAAACACCAGGTCGACCAAACCTAATGAAAACACCAATGAAATTTGAAGTACACACATCCACAACAAGATGATGACATGTGGATCATAGAAAAATATTCACCAGACACTGGAACACCTCTTAGAAACCTTTAGATACATCCACAATAACCGCAACAATCTTTATACATAGAACAATCTTCAACAGTGCAACTGGACCATGCAGATACACACAATAGCTCTAGAATAAGCCTTCTAGAGCACTAAACCATGAGAACATCAATATTAACCTCTTTCTAGATCCGCAAGATTTGAGAAAAACCACCAAAAGACTATGAAGTAGAGACATCTCTCCTAGTCTATAGAAAAACAGTTTTGCCAAACTAGTGAACACATCTTTCATTCTCCATTAACCCAAAAGCTAAAACTTAGGATATGTTGTCCATTGAATCTAATAAAAAGTACTACAGATCTGCATAGGTATAGGATCAACACATAAGAAATGTAGAGCACATTATCGAAGCACACTCAAAACACACACACAACATTGTCTTCATTGTTTATTAATTTTCTCAAAATCCCTTGTCATCAACACATCTTCAACACCATAAATATAGCTCCATATACTCTCAACACTTCTACAGTATCTCAATTATACATGTACCACCTACAATCACTTTGAACTATGTTGACATCAATGAAAACATTAATGATAACACCACCAAACACATTCATACGTGCAAAAATCTCCCCCTTTGTCATTGATGGCAACACATTATGTGAAAAACCACCAAAGATAACATACACACTCTCTTGCTTCTTCTTCCCTTTCTTTTTCAAATTAGACAACCTGCACAACATTTTTGCACTCTCTTCTCCTTGCAACTTTTTCACATGACTCTCTCTCCCTAGATTTATATAGGATTTTTCACATGACTCTCTCTCCCCCTTTGACATCAATGGAAAAGAAAATTTTTGCATGAAAATTATGCCATATAAAGCTCTGGTCACTCCCCCTTAGTAGTGTACCCACATCTCATACTGCAACAGTAATACCCTCTACTCCTCGTGAGGAGTAGACCATAATCATCAGTCTAGACAAATGAAGAATCTGTAGATCCACTAGACTGATGCACCTCCATGTGCACCTAGTTTAAGGAAGGAGGGGCAATAACCCCTAACTTCCCCTTGAGATACTCAAAAGTATGCTTTGGAAGAGTCTTAGTAAATATATCTACAATCTGATCCTTAATAGACATATATTTAGGTTTGGCTTCATTTTCTAGTACCTTCTCCCTCAAGAAATGATATTTGATAGATATATGCTTTATCCCTGAAGGCATCACCAAATTCTTTCACTAGTACAAAAGCAACAATATATGACTAAATAAACTACTAAAAATTGCATATAAATGACTAATTTTGGTCACATGACCATTAGTAGTTTATTGCTGGTCATTTATAACTCAACCAAATTTATGACTAAACTATTTGTCATTTATTTGGCCATTGATTTGGTCATTGATTTGGTCATTGATTTATTCATTGATTTAGTCATTGATTTAGTTGTTAATTTATTCATTGATTGGTGTTAACTGTTCATTTATTTAGTCATGGTAGTGGTTTATTTAGTCAAATATTTAGTCATTAATTTAGTCATTGATTGTTGTTAACTAGTCATTTATTTATTCATGGTAATCATTTATTTAGTTATATATTTATTCATTACTTTAGTCATATATTTAGTCACTAATTTAGTCATTGCTTTAATCCTATATTTAGCCATTAATTTAGTCATTACTTTAGTCATTAATTTAGTCATATATTTATTCATTAATTTAGTCATATATTTAGTCATTACTTTAGCCATATATTTAGTCATTAATTTAGTCATTTTTATTTACTAGTTTCCATTAATCAAAAATATTACTTATCAACTATCTAAAATATTTGCATAATAAAACAACAATGAGAAGGTAAAAATAGCTTATTTTATTAATCAAAAAGACATTACATTCAGATGTGTAACCTTGAAAATGGAGTTACAATTTGTTGTCCCAACATGAAATAACTTGAAAATATTACAATACATTGTAGAGAGAGAAAAGAACTAGCTGAAATCTACTCCAAAACCTTGCCTTTATGTTGTTCAACAACTTACAAAAGAATAGGAACATGACTATTCTTTTATATCATAACCTACAGTCCCTTGCCCTTGTAATGCATAAGTACATGATACATCTTTGCAAAGGAAATTTCTATCTATGGTTGTCATAAGGATCCAATCATGTGTAGGCTGCCCTTATTTTGATTACTATCATCCTATGACCATGTTAACTGTTACTTCATTGTTTCTCTTACCATTGAACTTCCCTTTAAAAATTTGATTGTTTACCTCTTCATCTTCATATCTTGTTGGTTTCTTTATCACCAATCGTCTTACCTTCATTAGCTTGGCTCCATCAACATGGTGTCTAACTCACTTGCTAACAATATCTACAGGATAGACAACATCTTCCAAGGTGGCCTCATGGACAACAGTCAATGTTCGACTGTGGGGTCAAACTGATTGTTAGGTACCAAATCCACAAGCATGGAGAAAAACCCTAGGAAAATCTAGCTGGACCCAGACAAAGATCATAACATAGTCCAGACCGGTCCTAGTTTGACCAAGGCTCTTGCTAAAGCCAGTAATTGCCCTAAAATTAAAAAATAAACAGTAACCGAGATCCCAAAATAATGGTAATGAAGGTAAAAATAATATTTAAAATTGCATGATATGTAATAGTTACTATATTCTCTATTGCAAATAGGGGAAAAAAAATGTCAACTACCAAAAAATGAATGAGATTTGAGGTTATACTATAGATAGAAGCATATATCCAAAATATACTCACCTGGAACTATTGGGAAGAAGTTGATCCAAAACCATTTGAATTACAAGTAATTAGATCAAACATGGAAGGAAAATATGATGCCACCAACCAGTCTTCAATTGGATACAATTGAGAATTGAACAATTCCAATGAGGATTAGAATTTTTTAGGAATTTAGAAGACATTATGCTTTTCAAAATATTTAAATCCTAAAGAAACCTAATGCTACTGACACAAAAGCTTACCTCTAATATGCATTCACTCAAACCTCAATTTTTTCAATTTATGCAATTAGAAAGGAATAATATCTACCTTTTTGGGAGTGGTAGAGAGAGGACAATATAGGACAACACAAAACAATAAAGGAAAAAAAATAAAATTATGATAAAAGAATTTAATATTACATAAATCAAGCACAAGTTAAAAGCTGAAACTATAACCAAAACTTTTTATTTTCATGTGTTTTGTGGGACAACATGGCTTGCTTCTTCATAGGGACACTCACAAAGGAGACATTAATGGCACTCTATAAAATTAAATTAAAATGCCTAGAATTCTTCCTTTTCGATGATTTCAAAAGAAAATAAGGATGATAGGGATGGTTTACAATATCTAAAGTTCAAATCAATCATGGCTACCAAGATATTGGAAGTTTTTAAATGGTACTCCAAATAAATTCACAATAAATTAAATTTTCTCTTACTATGTAAAATGACAGATCACGTCTATGGTGAAGACTAATAGCCTCATGAATATGATCATGACATCTAAATCCTTTCAAATTCCTACTATCCATAAATAAAGATGAGTGCAACATACCTTCCATTTTGGCCTAGTTTCCATTTCAGATACCACCTCCTCCAGAAAGGATGCAAGCTTAGCTAGCATGATTTCACAAACCTGTAAATGTGAATGGCTTGTTGATGGCGATTTTGGCACCACAACAATGCAAGCAGAATATTGCTATTTTGTTTCTCTTGAAAGAGAAAGGCAACACATGGATGCCTTAGCTTCCAAGGTCTTTGTAGTTGGGTCTCAACTATGCTGATGTTACTCAGTGGTCAATGCAGTAGTAATATTCAAGGGGCCTATTGGTGTTGAGATTCTAGATTGTTCTAAGATCAAGCGTGGAATAAAACCTACTCTAATAGGGGTTTTTAAAGAAATATAAAAAGATAAGTAAGAGCTTCGAAACAAAAAAGAACAATAGTTCATCCAACCTTAACCAAAATTGTTAACTTCAAGGAATTTTGTAAACCAAACTGCAGAACAAAGTAAACTTGTGATTGACACATAGCCTCTTTCATTCATAGTGCTAATTCGCATAACAGATTTTAATTACCATTTAAATAAAAACACAAAATAATATTTCATTCCTTGAAGACTTCACAAATCAAATGATCAATTTAAGACAAATATCATTCTGGAACACAACATGAAGGAGATTAAACTCTAATTTCTTCTACTGTTAGGAAAATAGATAAGCAATATTTACAAAGCTGGCACAATCACCAGTGTACAGAGAATCTGATGCTCCAAATTGTTTCCAACTACACTAATAGAACTTAGAAAATACATTACAGTTTGTACTAAAATCTAACTACTAAACAAGAAGACAAGAGAAGCTCTCATTACTGAGAATCAAAATGCAACTCTATCTCCTTCTATTAACTGACTAACTCTTAATAGTTCTAACTCTAAATAGTTCTCTAGTCTAAAAGTTCTCTAACCTTAGAAGTCCTAATCTAGAAGTGCTAACCTTTACAAAGAGGAAAAAATGCCTTATATATAGAATGTACCAACAAGAATGTGTTTTCCCCTGCACTAGGGTTTACAAAATATCTACATCTAGGAGAGTCAGCTCTCAGATCTTTCTGAGGAAAGTCAAAACTGCATTCAATGTGAAGCCCTCCTGTCCATGCTGAGAAGTTGTTCTAGGGATGACCTTAGATCTTTTACAGTTGCAACCTTTACTCTCTTGTCTATGTGTCCATCTTTGAAGTCTATTGGGGGTTGCCTTGAATGCTTAGAATATCTCCATTAATATTGATCTACCTCCTCACTAGTGGTCACTACAGCTGTCCCTATGAGTCACAGTTTCTTCTTTCCTTCGGCCTCCTTCTGTTATGGACTTCTTTGTATGTTTGACCATTCTTCTGGAAATGCCATGGAGCCTTCTCGTAGATTTAAACCTTTAACCTGAGTCAGTCCATTTCCTTTAGATCTTAGAAGGAATCCATCTCGCTCTCATTCTGATTTTCTTCATCACAGGAGCAGTCCATCGGTCAAAGGAACTGATGATTCACTCTTTTGGCTCCTTCTAATTGGTCGGGCATATGCCAAGTGAGCTCCTCAGGCAGTCAAAGATGGTCCGATCAACATTGCATGTCGATGAGACACAATCGGTGTCTCCCCAATGAGATTTCACCATTATGGAGTTATCAACATGACACAAGATAGTCAGCAAGACACCTTAGCAAGCTAAAGAAGTCATATCGAGCTCACAAAACCAATCAGCAAGACTCCTTCATTTCGCTAAGACCTCCTGGGGAGGATGCAAATCTTTCAATGAGCCCTTTTATTTTCTCCCTGAACCTATTCTGTCGACAAGAGTCATGACAATGCCAGATTCCCCAGGCGAGCTCCTTTCTGATGTTGGGGAGTTTATAATGCTTCGGGGAGACCTTATCCCGAACTCCTTTCTTCTTGCCAAGTCCTCCATTTCTTCTAGTGGGGTCCCTTTTGCTTCAGTGTGACCATTCCGAGTCGGCAAGAGATTATGTTGAACCCTAGGCCTTTCAATGATCCTTTTCATTTCGGGGAGACGGGCTCCTCTCTGTGAGACATCTCGGTGAGACTTTCTTTCTTTAGTGGATACCCGACTAGGTCGGGGAGACTCTTGCCGATTTCTTTCTTCCCTGAGCTTGCTTGATTCCATTGGCAAGATACTTTGGGGTCATTGAGGCTTCTTAGCTAGCTCAAACTGCTACATCGATGCCTATTCATTTTGTTGAGACTTCCCTCAATCGGCAAGACCTTTCCCCGATCTCCTCTTGTTTCTCCTCACGGTCCTTGTCTTTTCGGTGAGACTTGGTCTCCTTGACATGAGATCACACTGAATCCCCTTTATTCTTCTGGAGTCTCCTTGAGTTCTTTTATTTCGGCGTGATCTTTGAACTTCGCTAAGACCTCACACCGAGGTTCTGTCCTTTGACGACTTTGTTTCATTTTGGCCAGACCCTGTTGAATCAGCAAGAGATTATACCAATAGTATGTCCTGTTTCCGAGAGCTTATTGTTTCGCTAAGACCTTCCACCGAAGTCTCTTTGTCTTAGCAAGAGTTTATTTGAGTTCAAGGAGGGCTTGTTTGATTGGCAAGACTTTATTGCATTGGTAAGACATCACAGTGAAGGCACTTGGCTCGTTTAGGGTCTTACCGATTTCTTTTTGTTCTCTCTGAACTCTTTTGTTTTGGTGAAACTTTCCCCCTTCACTGAGACCTTATGGCCAACGGAGAACCCTTCGGTGAAAATTTCAACTTTTTCCAACTCACGTTGTCAGCAAGACCTTACTGTAGTCACATCAACATGTTTTCTTTGTTCCACATGTATCGTTGTAACCTTCCTTTGTCAGGGAGATGTCATATAGAAACCTCATGTCTCAGCGAAAGCCTCTGCATGTTCACTCTTTGGTCGCCGAGACTTATTATCTCTCTCATCGAAGACCACTGATAAAATCCCTTTGTGGCATGTCGATGTGACTTTATGAATTCGCTGAGACCATATGCCAAAGAAGATGACTCTCACCGATGTCACCTTTTTCGTAGTGACCTCACCTCTTTGGCCAGACATTATACCAAAGGTTTTATCCTTCGCCGAATGAAACTCCCTTCGGCAAGACCCATGCCAATCGGCCAGACCTCCTACCGAAGGCAAAATTATCGTTAACCTTAGATGTTTGGTGGTACCTCTTCCATGTTGGCAAGACTCATGCTGAATCACTTCCGTGTCACTGAGACTTTTGTACTTCAGCTAGACATCACGCCGAAGGTGAACCACTCTCCCCGATGTATGTTCTTATCGGCGATCGGCAAGATCGTGGGCGTTCGGCGAGACCACATATCGAAGAGAACAACTCCTGCCAGAGTATATCCCTATTTGTACTAGTCAGCGAGACTTTAGAATCTCGCCCAAACATCTCTTCGAAGACAAACTTATGCTGATAGGGAATTCCTAGTCGCCGAGACGATGAATGATGTCCTGGTGATAGACACCTATGTCTTATTTTTTATCACTGTGACACCAGAGAAGCCCTACCGATATGAACCACTTTTGTTCTCTATCAGCGAGATACAATGCATTCACCAAGACTTCTGGGTGAAGAGAAAACCTTATGTCGATATATGAATCCTTTTGATAGCGGTCAGCAAGACTTTGAGATTTCGCTAAGACCTCCTCCCGAAGGGAAAACTCATGCCAATAGAAAACTCCTTTTCACTAGGATGATGACCTTGGTCCTACTGATAGATTCTTGTATGTAAATTCCACTCACCATGACATCTCTGGGGTCTTGCCGATAGGCAACACAAACACAGATTTGAACAAAACAAATTATGGGTCGGGGAGACTATAATAATCTTGTGTCAATAAGATCCATAATGGGGAGTATTCTGATTCTTTGGATTTCAAATGGTCAGAGCCAAGCCACCAGTCGGTAAGAGTCTAGAAAGGTCTTGCCAACTTTTTCCTTAGCTGATTTTCATGACCAACTGGACTAAGGAATGCATTCCAACTGAGTTCCCTTGGCAAATATCATCACGTGTGTAATTTAATCTTGAAAAATAGAGTCCCCATTAGTCATTAGAAGGAGGTAAGATATATTATAATAAATTCACCCTTGCTTGTAATTATTTTAGTGGATTCCTAGTAAGAAGAAAACCAACTCAAGCTAAGAGAGGACCAGAATCAGATCAGAACAAAAGAAAAATCAGGATGAAAACAGAAGCACTCCCAAGAGGAAAGAAAATAACAAAAATTAGAGTAATCAAAAGAGAAAGGGGGGCCCATTTTGATGCAAAACAAAGTGTTGTGGTTATGCAAGGCATAAAAAATGGCAACTCGGCTGGGAAAATGGTTTAACCATTTTCATGAATCTAGAAGATTCAGCTACCCAGAACTCCTGGTTGATGAACATCAAAACTCTAGTTGGGTCAGTTATAACAAGCAAGGTAGAGCTAGAATCTCAAATGTAAGGAAATCAATGGCTACCCCCTGAATCAATGTGTGTGCTTGATTGTGCATCATTCCTTTCATAAATTTTCTTCATCTTTTGAACAACAAAGTGTAATATTTGAGCTACATGAGTTGATTCCTTTTAGCTATCATGCAATGATATCCTGGGCATTGCTCCACTGCCAATCAGGTGTCCATAGCCCCAATAGAGATACCTCTAGTTTTCTCACAACATTGTTGTACTACCAGTTAGGCATCCATAGCCCCGGTAGAGATACTGGAATCACCCATTCATATTGAATCCTCTTTTTCTTTTGATTATTCTTTTCTTTTTTCTTTTGAAGTTTTATATATTTCATTTAATTCTCTTTTTCTTTTTAATATGCCAGATGTTTAACATCTGATCTGGGTTGAAAACTACAATGGACCTCATAACAACACTTGAGAGATTGGAATTTTCACTCAAATCTTACAACACTATCATCCTAGGACAAATACACTACTAGAAGAGGAGATGATTTTAATGATTTGTGACAAATTCAGGGGAGCTAATGAAGGATTTCTTACTTGGCACCTTGTTTTCAAAACTTTCCACAACTTTTATTGACAACAAGCATGAAACAATGAATTGAGGACAAAATCATCTGATCAGAAAAGCTGAAAATATCTAAACCACTTCTCTCCTAATGACCAAAGTATGCTTTAGATAACAGCTGACAGTTTTAGGTGGAAAGGACAAATCAACCCCAAAGAACAAAAAAAACAAAGACCAAACAACAATGGAAACACAAAGGACAGAAGGAAAGAACAAACAAAAAAAGTAGCAAACTATTTACAAGAAAAGAGAAAATTATCTACACAAGGAGCAACAAATTGTTGACAAGCAGAAACACAAAAAGTATTTACAAAAATACAAATTATTTACAAACAGGAGACAAAATAAATTATTTATAAAAAAAAATGAATTACTTATATATAGAACAGAAATTAACAAGCCTCAACATTCAAAATAGTGCTTGAGGAACTTCCCATTAACAAGAAAATGAATAGGTTCTCTAGTTAGGCTACTCAATCTGAAAGCATTTTCCCTTAGGATCTCAGCAATTTGATAAGGGACTAACCAGAGTTAGTCAAACTTTTGGTGATTTCCTTTCTTTTCACTAGCCTTATCCCATAGTAACACTAGGTCTGATATCCTAAAAGCCTTTATCTTGGCTCTTTTATCAAACCAACATTTGACAATGACCTGATGCCTAAGGAATTGTTGTAAGGCCACATCTCTCTACTCTTCTAATTTCAACAAAGCAACTAACCTAACCTCTATCCTATTGTCATTGGACTAGAATTTTTGCATGAACTCAAGGATAGGTATTTGCAAATGGATAGGAAAGACAGGCTCTTTTCCAGATACCAACTTGAATGGTGAGGTGTTTAAATTAGCCTTAATCCTAGTCCTATCTGCCCATAATGTGAATCTCAGTTGGGTGTGCTAGTCTCTAGGGTTATGCTCTAACAGTTTCTTAATTATCCCTAAGAGATTCTTATTGGTTGACTCTGCAACTCCATTGCCTTGTGGATAATAATTTGAAGAATATTTCAAGACAATCTTGTGATCATATGCCTAGGAAATAAATTCAGTAGAAGAGAAAGCAGAGCCGTTGTCACATACCAGAGCGAAGGGTACCCCAAACCTTGTAGTGATGCATTTGGTGAGGAAATTTATCACTACCTCTATTGTGTTGTTTTTGAAGGGTATAGCTTTTGTCCATCTTGTGTAGTAGTCAGTTGTACTCAAAATAAACTTGTGTCCTATAGAAGAGTTTGGGTTAATAACCCCAATGAAATCCAGTGCCCATTGGGTAAAGGGCCTTACCTCATAGGCTGGCTACAATGGCATGGCTACATGGCATTCTCTTGATGCAGAAATCTGACACGTGTGACATGTTCTCACATGCTAATGGGAATCCTTGAATACATAGGGCTATTAATAACCAGACCTAAGGATCTGGTGTGCCAGTGAATCTGCAGAACCATGACCTATGCCATGTTTCCCATGAAACTCAGAGATCACCTATTTAGCCTCTTGATAATCAAGGCATCTTAGGTATACTCCTTCAAAAAATTTCTATATAGCAACCCTCCTTTGAGCATGTAATGAGAAATATTGAGTCTAAGGGCTCTCCTTTCAGTTGCATTCATTCTCTTTGGACATCGATTATGGAGCATCAGGCAAATAGTGTCAGCATACCATGGGTCATTAGAGAAAGACTGGGTCGTGTATTGCTGACAGATGATGTTGTTGCCAACGTTCGCCATGGACTGGGATAAACCCATGCCCCTGACTAGTTGCATGGGATGTATCTCTAGATCAAATTCTTGCAAGATGGCCATCCATTTTCCTCTCCTATCTCCCAGCTCGCTCTACATCAATAGGGACTTCATAGCTACATCAGGAACTATAGTGACGACCTGAATTCAGAGAATGTAATGTCAAAATTTCTTAACAGCCTGAACTAGTGCAAAAGCTTGCTTCTCTAGAGGCGGGTATTTGATTTTCACATTCTTGAATGGAGAGCTCATGAAGGCAATTGGTCTCTCCTTTGCCTCTTTTTTTTGTTGAGTTAACACTGCTACACACGAGTGTTCCAAAGCAAAAGAGTAGATGTAAAATGGTCTTAGATAATCAGGGCTGGTGAGCATGGGTGCCTTTGAAATGGACTGCTTGAATTGTGAGAACATGACCTTTGCTTCCTCAGTCCACTCTATCTTGGTGTCTCTCTTCATCATCTCATTCAATGGTTTCATGATTTCAGTAAAGCCCGTGATGAATTTTCTCACAAAGTTGATTTTCCCAAAGAAAGACCTCATTTATTTCTTGCTTCCTGGCTGGGTGATTTTCATAATGGATTCGACTCGATCTGGGTTGATTGATATTCCTCTTTCAAAAATTATGTGTCCCAACAACTTCCCTTTAGAAACCCTGAACAAGCACTTTTTTGGGTTCAATGAGATGCCATATCAGATGCACCTCTCAAGAACTTTGGCTAAGTCCACAGCATGATTCAGTCGATCCTTGGAGAACACTATCACGTCATCCATATAGAAAATGATGCACTTACCAATTAGGTCCTTGAACACTATGTCCATGGCGTGCTAGAAAGTTGCTCCAGCATTTATCAAACCGAATGACATTCTTCTGTATGCAAATGTCCCCCACTTTGTAGTGAAATTTGTTTTCATCTTGTCTTCAAATTCTACCATTACCTGATTATATCCAAAGTAACCATCCAACAATGTCATCATCTGAGCTCCATTGATAGTCTACAAGACCTCGTCCAGTGAATGAAGTGGGTAGTTATCATTTTTTGAAGCCCTATTCAAGTTTCTGAAGTCAACACATAGCCTGATCTCCCCACTTTTCTTGCGGACTCAGACAAAGTTAGCCACCCACTTTGAATAGCACATAGGGAAGATTATCCTTGTAGATAGTAATTTATGAACTTCTTTATAGATCAATGCCTCAATTAGGGCATTGGCAGGGCGTTGTTTCTGTTAGAAGGGCTTAACCTTAGGCTTCAAGGGGATAGTGTGAGTCATAACAGAAGCATCAAATGTTTGGAGGTCTTCATACCCCCATGCAATCATAGCAATATCCTTTTTAAGAGCCCTCAGTATGTCTTCTTTAATTGCCTCAGGGCAGACCTTCCCTATATAGACATTTCTTTCAGAGCCAGCATCGGCCAAGTTAACTATTTCATATTCGCCTCCCTTTTCTTTAGCTGATATCTTCTCTTGAGCCCTTGGATCTAAGTCAAAAATTCTCTCCAAGGCCACCATTTCTTTGGGAATGTTATTATTCTTTAAGTTAAGAAATCCCTCTGTATCACATTCCTTAGGGCTCCAATCCCCTTAATCTCTGTTGGACTCATCAATAATTTGCCCCTCAAAAACATCTAAGCTTGCTAAGAAGGCCAGAATATGTTGATCATCATCAAAGAATTGGAAATTCTTGATATTGTTAGGAACAACTAGGGTGGACATTAGTTCCACTGAGAATCTTTTGAAGTTGGAGCCTTGCATAGGTTCCAAGGCGTTTGCAGCAACAACCAGTGAATCAACTACCTAATTTTCTTCTCTAGGGATTAGGCTAATCCAAAATGCATCAAAGTCCTCAATTAGGTTCCATACCCAATTTCTGTAAGCTGCCAACCTTTTGTTGTGACATGTGTATTAGCTGCGCACCTGCTTGATAACAATTTCTAAATCTCCCTTGACTATCAAGGTCGTGACCTTCTTCTTGTGTGCAAACATCAGTCCTCGAGCTAGGGCTTCATATTCAACTACAGTATTAGTCCATCCAAATTTCAGCCTATAAGAAGCAAAGAAAACTTTCCCTTTCAGGCTGGTTAGTACAATTCCAACACCACAACCGGTTTTGGACTTGGATCCATCAAAAGTAAGGGTCCACAACTGATCACAAGTAGGGGTTAATCCTTTTTCATTTTTTGTAGGTATTTGGATAAGATCAACCAAAGGTGGGGCTCCTTGATCTTTTGCATCAGGTATAGGGAAAGGAGGCTCTGGGTATGTGCAGGATCATCATGGAAAAAATAGGCCCTTAAGTGGCAAAAAATTTAGAAAAATCAGAGTTAAGCAACTTGACATAAAAATTTGAATAAGTTATCTATATTATTTCAAAAATATGTAAGAATAGAATCTGTAGAAAATTGAATGTAGTTTCTAAACTACTAAAAAATCTATTTAGTGAAAATTTGAAATTTCAATGCAGCAGTACTTAAATTTCAGGGAACAAATAAGAAGTAGGTGTTTGTCTAACCCACCCTAACCACAATAAAATGATAATATTTTTTTATAAGATTTTAGATATAAGTAGAGGACTCATGTATCGATGTGATGCATATATTTTTGTAATTTTTTTCCAAGTAAATAATTAATTATGAATTTTTTATTACAACTTTTAAAAAATATAAAAAATGCATATGTCTGACCACCTTAACTTGGTCAAAACTTTATGAAATTCAAATTTTATTTTTTTAATCCTATAGTATGCAAAGCATAGAATGTGATGCAAGTTTTGGATTCAAAAAATGTGATACCATTTGAAATTTATAGATGTTTTTCAATCAGCTTATCAATTAGGATTATAGTCATAATTTGAATAGAAAATGAATAATAATTACTTATTAAATTCAAAGTAAGGCATAATTTATATTGGTGGAAAGCTGAAAATCTCCTTTAAAAACCCTTTTTTGTTTGATCAATTTTGGGTTAAAAAATGTCGTCAGCCACATACCCATCATATTGCCACTTTTTGGCCCATCATGATCCTGCACATACCCCTCTGTAAGTTGCTTAGATATAGTCCCCAATTCACGCTTAGTTATGTCATCTGACTTGTGGCTATCCTTCTGACAGTCACTAGTGTCTTTGGTTAACTCCTTGGGTTTTGTTTCATTTGTAAGTACAGGGGTGTCAAGCAGATCTTGGGGTTGCTCTTTATCGATATGCTGGTTAAGACATGTGACTGAGGCCAGTTCAATTTGAGAAGGAACCTTAGTAGAAGGAATCCTATCCCTAGTTAGCATTGTTGCTTCCTTGGCTTCAAATCAGAAGTGGTCTGCAATGGTCTCAGGGAGACTTGTGCTAGCTTCCTCAGCTTGGGAAACTTGACTTAAAATGTCAATGCAAGGTTGATAAGTTAATTCATAATGAGTTTGATAATGTACCCTACACCAGTTAGGTAGAAGAAGATTCTGCAGATTGGTGTCTTCCACTAAGACCAGTTGGTCTTGTTCCAGCTTCCTAATCAGGGCCTATTGATTTTCATTAATCGTGGAGTCAGGGAGTTTCTGTATTAACATGTCTTTAGAATGGAGAACCCAAAAGGTTAGAATTTCTTCCCTTTTATAAACCCCCATCTCAGTCTCAAAGTAAGCCACCTCATTGGGACAATCATACTCAGTGATGATATGCTTGAGGCGAGGCTCACTTTCAATCCTAATCTAATTAGGAATCCCTTTCCATGATAGCCACATATGTGAAAAGTCAAGGGAAAGATATCCCCCTAAATTTTTCATCAAATCTTGGCTTAGCAGCATACCATAGGTCTCAGAAATATCTGCCACTTGAATATCTATGTTGGTTAGGATCCTAGGATCTGATCCTACTTGCACATGTATGTTTCTTAATTCTCCTACCACATTTACCTTTGTCTTGTCAAGCTGAATGACCTTTTTTTTTCTAAATGGGGTTTAATCCCAACTTCTTACATATGGAAAATGGCATAACATTGCCCAAGGCTCCTGAATCCAACAGACAATGTGTATGTTCTTTCCACTAACTCTTAAACTTAAAAGAAATGGTGGAGTGCCTACCTTATTATGTACAAGGCTGCATTCATGTCCCCAATAGGTGCTGCTTTTCTCTTTCCTTCTGATTTATTAGCTTGCTCCAAAGCTTTCCGCACTATCTCCCTTTGTGCAAGGCACCACTTTAAGATGTCAAAATAGGACAAAGAAGTTTTATGTTTCTGCATCTCAAAAACAATATCAAATTCTAGATTAGAACTAGCAGTATCTTTGGAAACACTAAAGGAATTACCCTTGTTATGGAAATCAGGTGGGCCTTTTGGTGGGGGAGGATTGTTATCAGTACTTTGATTTGGAGGCACCATGTGATTAGGAGGTGCTGACGTAGTGAATAGCCCCTTACTTTGATTTCTTAGGAAGTGTCCTCCCTTTGTTTGAAAAGCTTAAGCATCATATGAATCCTCCTCTGGTTCATTCTCTTCTTGCCTTGGGAATGAGGGCTCTTCTTCAAAGATGTCATAAGCCATTGCAGTCTCCAGTGAGTCACCTCCTTTGTTTGAATTCCCCTGGAATGTGTGGGCATCTTCGTGTGCCATCTTGACAACTTTCTCCATCTGAGGGTAGTTTATCTTAGAATGGGTTGTAGTATCATGTAGCCTGGACCAATTTGTCATGAAGTTGAGGTTAGCCACGTTTGGAGTATGTGAACTTTCCTTATTAACTTGATAATTATGAGGAACTCCACCATTTTTAGGCCCTGTGTTCCATGGTCGGTTGTTATTTGTTCTCTAGTTGTACCCTTTATTTTTCATTTTGATATCCTCTTTGGTTGTAGTTGTTGTTATTCTGATAAGTACCCTAATTGTTGTTTTAATTGGGATAGTTACCTTGACTTTGAATGGGGTTCAATCGAAGCTGAGCCATGTCGTTTGTAACTTGAGACAGTGTTTTCTTTAAGGTTTCTACCTCATTTGTAAGCTAGATTGTCTTTTCACTCTCCACATTCTTAGCAGCAGGTGGCTGACCACCATGATTTGGTGTTCCAATTTGGTTATGATGGCCACGGGAACTTTGGGGAAGCTGTGATTGTTGAAAGGGATAAGAAGTTCCAGTAGCGAAGAATGAGACAGGTGGTTAAGTTTGCAATTCAGATATAGGCCCATAGTGGGAAGGAGACATTCTCAGGACAACATTGAATAGAGGGGTTGGGCTATGCATCTGATATCTTATTGAAGGGAAACCTTCCCCTAGGCTTCCTTGTTGAGAACTGATTTGATGTTGTAGCTTGATAGCTAGATGGTAGACTTTGGATAGAGAATCAATATTAGCTGGTTGATAAGTCCTTTGCAAGAACAAACCAAGCAACGGATCCATAACTCTAAAGTATGCTTGGATGGCACTATCCTCAGTAACCAAATAGGGATCTTGCAATCTCCTATACATGCGTTGGACCCTAGTATTGAATAAAGGAAAGGGTTCACTTGGTTCCTTTCTAATAGTGGCAAACTAGTGGTATAAAAGAGTTAGATCCACATAGACCCTAAACTGATTAATGAAAGTATTTTCCAAGTGTGTCCAGGTTAGAATGGAACTTGGAGGAAGATTAAGGTACCAATTGTATGCCATATCCCCTAAAGAGTAAGGGAATAACCTACATACTACATCATGGTGAGCTATCTAAGCTCTAGTACAAGAATCCTTGAAAGCTTGTATGTGCTCCTCAACACTCCGTGATTCACCATGAAAATACTTAGGGTAGAATTTCTTAGGGTTCTTGGGCATATCATGAAAACCTTCAGGAATAGTTCCTAATGGAGAGGGATTATTCTAAAAGGACTCCATTGGTGGGGGTGGTGGTTGAGCCAACTATTGTATGGGTTGAACTAGCTGTAATGGCACTTGAGATGGACGTGGTGGTGGTTTGATAGGTATCCACTAGGGTATTGGTGAAAAGCTTGGTGGAGTCAGTGGAGCTAATAAGGGTGGTATAATTGTTGCCCCAGTCTTGTGACTCTTGTGTCTGGTTGGGGTCTTGAGTTCTATAAAAAGTGTTGGATTTTGAGTTGATCGAAGAAATTTGTGGGGCTCCTCTGATGAGAAAGATCGGGCTTTATCCAGTTTTCCTTTCTAGACCCTCCTAGCGCCAACTCCTGTTGATGGCGATTTTGGCACCACAAAAATGCAAGCAGAATATTACTATTTTGCTTCTCCTGAAAGAGAAAGGCAACACATGGATGCCTTAGCTCCAAGGTCTTTGTAGTTGGGTCTCAACTATGCTGATGTTACTCTGTGGTCAATGCAATAGTAATATTCAAGGGGCCTACTAGTTTTGAGCTTCTGGATTGTTCTAAGATCAAGCATGAAATAAAACCTACTCTAACAAAGGTTTTTAAAGAAATATAAAAAGATAAGTCAGAGCTTTGAAATAGAAAAGAACAATAGTTCATCCAACCTTAACCAGAATTGTTAACTTCAAGGAATTTTGTACACCAAAACTATAGAACAAAGTAAACTTGTGATTGACACACAACCTCTTTCATTCACAGTGCTAATTCGCATAACATATTTTAATTACCATTTAAATAAAAAAAAATATATATATATATTTCATTCCTTGAAGACTTCACAAATCAAATGATCAATTTAAGACAAATATCATTTTGGAACACAACATGAAGGAGATTAAACTCTGATTGCTTCTACTATTAGCAAAATAGATAAGCAATATTTACAAAGCTGGCACAATCACCAGTGTACAGAGAATCTGAGGCTCCAGATTGTTTCCAACTACACTAAGAGAACTTAGAAAATACATTAGAGTTTGTAATGAAATCTAACTGCTAAACAAGAAGACAAGAGAAGCTCTCATTACTCAAACTCAAGATGCAACTCTATCTCCTTCTCTTAACTAACTAACTCCTAACAGTTCTAACTCTAAATATTTCTCCAGTCTAAAAGTTCTCTAACCTTAGAAGTCCTAATCTAGAAGTGCTAACCTTAACAAAGAGGCAAAAATGCCTTATATACAAAATATACCAACAGGAATGTGTTGTCCCCTGCACTACGGTTTACAAAATATTTGCATCCAGGAGAGTCGGCTCTCAGATCTTTCTGAGGAAATTCAAAACCACATTCAATGTGAAGCCCTGCTATTGATGCTGAAAAGTTGTTCCGGGGACGACCTTAGATCTTTTGCAGTTGCATCCTTTACTCTCCTATCTACGTGTCCATCTTCGAACTCTGTTGGGGGTCACCTTGAATGCTCATAATATCTCCATTAATATTGATCTCCCTCCTCGCCAGTGGTCACTACCATTGTCCCTATGAGTCACAGTTTCTTCTTTCCTTCAACCTCCTTCTGTTCTAGACTTCTCTGTATGTTTGACCATTCTTCTGGAAATGCCATCGGTCCTTCTTGTAGATTTAAACCTTTCACCTGAGTCAATCCATTGCCTTTGGATCTCAGAATGAATCCATTTCACTCGCATTTTGATGTTCTTCATCACAGGATCAGTCAATCGGTTAAAGGGACCAATGAGTCACTCTTTTGGCTCCTTCTAATTGGTCGAGCATATGCCAAGTGAGCTCCTCTGGTGGTCAAATATGGTCTAATCAACATCGCATGTCGTTGGGACACCATCGGTGTCTCCCCGATGTGATTTCACCATTATGCAGTTATCAGCATGACACAAGACAGTCAGAAAGATGCCTCGGTGAGCTGAAGAAGTCATATCAAGCTCACAAAACCAATCAACAAGACTCCTTCGTTTCGCTGAGACCTCCCAGCGAGGATGTAAATCTTTTAGTGAGCCCTTTTATTTTCTCCCTGAACCTATTCTATCAGCAAGATTCATGGCGATGCCAAATTCCTCGGATGAGCTCCTCTCTGATATCAGGGAGACTATAATGCTTCGGGGAGACTTTATCCCAAACTCTTTTCTTCTTGTCGAGTCCTCCATTTCTTCCAGTGGGGTCCCTTTTGCTTCGATGTGACCATTCTGAGTCAGCGACAGATTACGCCGAACCCTAGGCCTTTCAACGATCCTTTTCATTTCGGGGAGGTGAGCTTTTCTCGGTGAGACATCTCGATGAGATTTTCTTTCTTTAGTGGATACCCAACCTGGTCGGGGAGACTCTTGCCGATTTCTTTCTTCCCCGAGCTTGCTTGATTCCATCGGAAAGATACTTCGGGGTCACCGAGACTTCTTAGCAAGCTCCAACTACTACGTCGATGCCTCTTCATTTCACTGAGACTTCCCCTGATTGGAAAGACCTTTCCTTGATCTCCTCTTATTTCTTCTTATGCTCCTTTTCTTTTCAACAAGACTTGGTCTCCTTGACATGAGATCACATCGAATCCCCTTTATTCTTTTGGAGTCTCCCTGAGTTCTTTCATTTCGGTGTGACCTTTGAACTTCGCTAAGACCTCACACCAAGGTTCTGTCCTTTGTCAACTTTTTTTCATTTTGGCCAGACCCTATTGAATCGGCAAGAGATTATGGCAATAGTATGCCATGTCGTTGAGAGCTTATTGTTTCGCTGAGTCCTTACACCGAAGTCTCTTGTCTCGGAAAGAGTTTATTTGAGTTCGAGGAGGGCTTGTTTGATCGGAAAGACTTTTTTGAGTTGGTAAGACATCACAGCGAAGGCACTTTTTTCACTTAGGGTCTTATCGATTTCTTCTTGTTCTCTCCGAACTCTTTTTTTTCGGAAAAAATTTCAACTTTTTCTGACCCACTTTGTCGCCAAGACCTTGTTGTAGTCACATCAACATGTTTTCTTTGTTCCACATGTATCGTTGTAACCTTCCTTTGTAAGGGAGATGTTGTATAGAAACCTCATGTCTTGGCGAAAGACTCTGCATGTTCACTCTTTGGTCATCGAGACTTATTAACTCTCTCATCGAAGACCACTGATAAAATCCCTTTGTGGCATGTTGGTGTGACTTTATGAATTCACTGATACCATATGCTGAAGAAGATGACTCCCGCCGATGCCGCATTTGTCGTAGTGACCTCACCTCTTAGGCCAGACATTATACTGAAGGTTTTTTCCTTCGCCGAATGCAACTCCCTTCAACAAGACCCATGCCAATCAGCCAAACCTCCTGTCGAATCTAAAATTATCGCTGACCTTAGATGTTTGGTGGGACCCCTTCCATGTCAGCAAGACTTGTGGCAACTCACTTCCATGTCGCTGAGACTTTAGTACTTCGGTCAGACATCACACTGAAGGTTAACCACTCTCCCCGATGTATGTTCGTATCAGTGATCGACAAGACTGCAGGCATTCGGTGAGACCACATACCAAAGAGAACAACTCCCGTCGGAGCGTATGCTTGTTTTCCCTAGTCTGCAAGACTTTAGAATCTCACCCAGATGTCTCTCCGAAGAGAAACTTATGCTGATAGGGAATTCCTAGTCACCGAGATGATGAATGATATCCTAGCGATAGACGCCTATGTCCGATTTCTTATCGCTGTGACACCAGAGAAGTCCTACCGATATGAACCACTTTTGTGCTCCATTAGTGAGACACAATGCATTCACCGAGACTTCTGGGTGAAGAGAAAACCTTATGTCGATATATGAATCCTTTTGACAGTGGTTGGCAAGACTTTGAGATTTCGCCAAGACCTCCTCCCAAAGGGAAAACACATGCCGATAGAAAACTCCTTTTCTCCAAGACAATGAACTTGGTCCTGTCGATAGATGCCTGAATGTAAATTCCACTTGCCATGACATCCTTGGGGTCTTGCTGATAGGCAACACAGATGCAGATTTGAACAAAGCGAATTATGGGTCGAGGAGAATATGATAATCTTGTGCCGATAAGATCCATAATGGGGAGTATTCTGATTCTTTGGATTTCAAACAGTTAGAACCAAGCAACCAATTAGTAGGAGTCTAGAAAAGTCTTTCCAACTTTTTCCTTAGTTGATTTTCATGACCAACTAGACTAAGGAATGCATTCCAATTGAGCTCCCTTGGAAAATATCATCACGTGTGTGATTTAATCTTGCAAAATAAAGTCCCCATTAGTGATCAGAAGGAGGTAAGATATATTATAATAAATTCACCCTTTCTTGTAATTATTTTAGTGGATTCCTAGTAAGAAGAAAACCAACTCAAGCTAAGAGAGGACCAGAATCAGATCAGAACAAAAGACAAATTAGGAAGAAAATAGAAGCACTCCCAAGAGGAAAGAAAATAACAAAAATCAGAGTAATCAAAAGAGAAAGGGGGACCCATTTTGATCTAAAACAAAGTGGGGTGGTTATGCAAGGCATAGCATGGCCTAAAGCTAAAATAGAAGTATTATGGAGAAGGCATAAAAATATTGTTAATAAAGAAACGTAAAAAATATTTCAAGAGTTTCATGAAGCACCTATATATAACCAATAATCATATCTAGAAAATTATTATATAAATAACTTAATTTTACCTAAAATGAGTGTTAAGTATATACAATGGCAGGAGAGCAAAAATTTTTATTTATGCCTATAGGAAAATGTAATTTAGAAGTAGTTTATGTTGATCCTATAAATCATGCAAATACCAATATCAATCATGAATTCAGTCCTTTAAACTAGAAGGTGAATAAATAATTCCATAGATTTTTTAATCAATGGCTAGACATAACAACTAGGATAGACCCATATAAAACCAGGTCTGATATTTTAACTATTGACCCTTCTCTTGGGCCCAAGAGCCACTCTCTTTTGGCATTTCCTCCTCCCCCATTTATAGTGGATGTTATTTTCCTAGTGAACCAATTGTCTTTCACCTCCAAGTTTTCTCAACATACATAGTGGAGTATGTTGTGATAAACATTACATGCACTATTTTTTGTTGTGTTTCACTGTCAAGTCAAAAGGAGAAAAAAAACTGTGACAAGAGGGTTGTGGTTTTGTGTTCTTAGACATGTACAAGGTTTTATTCCCATCTAGTGTTGTTAATGAAAAACCCTACACTATCCAAGTAAAAGAGACTATTACTATCTTAAGCAAGGTTATACCTAGAATACAGTGTTAAGTTTGGAAGGATTAATTATTATATTAAGCCCTTAGTCTTCTCTATACTTATAAGGGAGATTCTAGCCATAGAAAAGAATCAAATGCCAAGTAACCCATGAAGAATGTGTGATTTGCAAAAGCAAAAATTCATCTCACAAGAAGCCAAAGAGTAGGTCATGAATGATCTCATTGAATCTTTTAGAGTTTGGTATAGTGATTATTTTTGTGTGGAGATGATGTGAACTATCAAAACCCCTATAGAAACTCTTGTTACAGTTTAGTTTGGAAAACATGGTAGAAAGGTTATGATCATGGAGATTAATGTCATGGCAGTGACATAGAAAACCTATGTATTATGAGAAGTATAAAAGGTGAGCATCTATACAATGGATGAGAGAGCATGCATCAACCTATATAATTTTTTTCATTATAGGGATAGTGGTAAATGACATTAGTGGATAGAAGTATAATAGTCAATGGATTATCTTCAAGAATTGGGACTTCATTGACATACTACTGGTTTTGTCATGTTTTGAAGAATTTTAGGAGAACATAGACTAGTGCATGAAGAGTTTTAAGAATATAGAGTAACCCTAAATGTCAATGCCAAACACTGGTAAGAAAACAAAACATGAAAATAAGATGAGAAAAAATAAAGAAGAACAATACCAACATAACTCAGATGGTGACTACAGAGAAGAGTTGGAAGTTATGCTGAAGGTGATCTTAAAAGGGTCACATTAAACAATTCATAAGATATGTCATAGACATGAAAGGGTGGTAAAGTGGTCTGCCTTAAATCACAATTAGTCTTATAGTCTTAAAAGGAACAAAAATACATGACAATATTATGAACTCAATGGAGGTTATCCATAAAGGCACAAAGAACCATGTGCAATGTTGTTTGTAGAGGAGAAAAGCTTCAAATCTTTTAACTTTGCAACTATTCCTAAAAAAAAAACAAATAGAGATGCACACAGATTCATTTGATGACACGAGAATTCATCCTATCATATGAACTTGGACAAGAAAATGGCTAAGGATGTGTATTGTGAAGATGTGGGGCAAGATATAGATGACATGGATGAAGTAGGAAAAAAGCACAAAAGTATATGATAGTCAAGATGACAGTCACATGGAATAGGACAATCTTGTGCATAGAGAGTCATATACAACTATAGATGAAAGTCATGTCAAGTGATAGATGGTATCTTCAAAAGAGCTATTGGTTGTGTGGCACATGATATTAATTACATGAAAGGACTATCATCATTTCATCTATCTATTTTTTAGGAATTTAATAATAGTGAACTTGTAAATAGGTCTACTAATGACAATGAACTTGTAAATAGGTCTACTAATCATAGGTTCCTTCAATAGTACATGGACAACATAAGAGGGGTAACAAAAGTCATCATAACCTTTTACATGTGTGTAATTTTCTCTTTAAAACACCAAAGAATGGCATATCAAACCAAAGCATAGTGATGTGTTAACATCAAAGGAGATAGTACATGAAGAGGTCACTCCATAGTGATATCGAGTGATAAGTTTATCCTGATCATGAAAACATTGAAAAAGGCCACACATAGTCAAATATGTCATGATAGTGGTATTGGTTGTGGAAAAAGGTCAGTCCTATGTCAAGACACAGTTTAGTAGAAATCATGCAAGGAAAAGTACCTATGCAGTGATAGAATAACCATATAAAGTGAGAGAAAATGTACATAATAAAAAGCATAAAAAATAAATGGACACTCAAAGAACAAAGGAAAAGAGAATTTTCAAGAAAAATCACAATTGAAATAAGGAATTCATGTGAAAGGAGACCTCATATACCTATGGAAGTTCTTTACAAAGGAAGTCTACACAATGAAAAGGGTAAAGTCTCCATAGTACAGTCCATGAAAGTATTGTACTCGTACCATAGAAAAATGGATCATTGACATTTTCATGGTTATTTAGGTCTTTCTCTCATGATGTTTGACTTATCTTGCTTTGATTTAATTTTGTAATGTAACTTATGCATTTATATTAGGTCCTAAATATTCAAATTATGACATCTTGTGAAAGTGTTGTGAAGTGTTGTAACACATTTCTACACTTTTCTAGACTCTTTTCATTATAATTCACCTAAAAATCCCCTTTTCATCACTTTTCAAGTCATATTTTGAAGTGTTGTAAAGTCTTGTAATAATATTTCATGCTTTTCTAGGCTTAATTTCACTATTTACACATTTATTATGCTTTATTTGACCCCTTTATGCACTCAAAATACTTAATTAAGTGTATTTTTTAATGTAAACCTGACAAACAACATTAAATGCAACTTAATTCTTGACACCCACTTACAAGCCCAAGGTGTGACCCATTCACCATGGGTAGTGAATGAGTCCCTCTTGGATCAAAATTCAAAATAATTCAAATTTTCTTTTGGGTTTTTATTCAAAATTACCTTATGTCAGCCCGTGATGAGGTATCATTGGGTTATTAGGGCACAATAGTGTATAAATAAGTGCTTTTCCATTCATTTTACACCTAATTCATTCAAGCATTCAAGAATTCACTCATTTAACATCAATTGGCATTTGAGCACTTTGCATCATTCAATCAAACATCAATCAAGCCTCTTGGAGAAAGCATGGACATATCTTCAGATTTCTTCAACAAGACTTGTTTTTGCAGATTTTCCAAGCAATTAGGTGTTGGAAAGTGGACAAGAAGTCAACAAAGTGTTTCAAGACAAAAAAACGCTATTTCAAGCTTGGAGACAACCTACAATCCATTTTTTGTAGACTTGACTTCGTCAACCCAACAAGAAGAAAACTATAGATTTGGTTCTACAGAATTGAACCTTGATTTCATAGAATTTTGGAAGAGGACTGATTCACCATTAGTGGCGAATGAGTTCCATCTAAAGGATGAAAAGTGTGATTTTGTCAAATTCTAGTTCCTGATAGTCAGAAACTTGTTTTAGGAGATTTTACCAGTAGGAGGATTGATTGACCATTAGTGGCGAATGAGTCCCAATGGTCATCAACTATGATTTTTCTAGTATTCCAAAATCTTCTCAAGTCTACAATCTACCTCCAGGTGCACTTTGTTTAGTCCCTTTCATTTTTCTTCTACACTTGTTCATGTTTTAGTTCATTCTTGCATATTACACCGTGTTTTCAACCATTGCATTTTACATTAGTTTTGCATCAATAGTTAATCAATTTCATCATCTAGTTGCATTTACAACATTCCATTTAGTCATAATTACACTATACAATCCTCTATTTGAGTGAACCACTTCAATTTTGTTGGTTATTCTATCTCTCTCCTTTTAGGTGAAAGATCCTAAGAGTGCACGAGAAGTACATAGAACCCCAACCACAAAATTTTTGGTTCATTTTGGTGAACTTGCATATCAAACACTTTATATTTATGATTACAATTGCATCTCACATCCTAGGTTTCGTTTGCATCAACATTCAAATAGGTTTTTCTTTATTTTTGCATGATAGGGTTTCTCAAATTAAATTAGTGAAAGACTCATTTAGATTTCATTTTTGCATATCAAATCATTCAAAAACTAAAAAAGTGCATTTGCATTCTCAGTTTGCATTTGAAAAGCATTGAAATCATTTTAATTTTTTTGAAAAACACTTAAAAATATCATAATTGGACTCTTTCGCCACCCTAGGTGAATCAGTCCACCTACACATTATAAACAATATTTTCAGGCATTTTCTAGGTATTTCCCACATCTTTGTTTTCAGATAGTTACTTTCTATTAAATTTTCTAGATTGTCTATTTTCTCTTACATCTCAGTCTACTTGCATTCATTGTCATCATGGCTTTTTCTTTTAACAAGTTTTGGACTTCATTGAAATCCTTAGTAGACATGTCCTACTGTTCCTTTGGCTATGATCCTAATTACCTTGATTTACCTCATGCTCTTTCAACTCCTCGTGATTTTCCTTCTCGTTATGTAGACATCATTGGAGAAGATGGCGATAGTATGAAAAAGTTCTTAAATGATTGTCTTGATAACCTTGAAGCAAATGCAGCCTTTTACCCATCCATGAAGTCCCAAGATCCTCCTACTATTGCACCTCCTGATCACTTTGGATACCTACATCTTGAAACAAATGAAGGGCCTAAGTTCCCTCCCATAGGTCAACCTAGTTCCTCTAAACAACCACATCCTCAACCATTTTATGATAACAAAGTTACAAACACAACAATCAACCTTGAAGAAACATATGGAAAAGGATTTACTATCCTAAGAAAGCAAGGATGTGATATAACAATCGAACATGAAATTCACCAACTTTTAGAAAAAAGACCAACAAAATAAAACACAATAGGATTAGGATATTAAGATCCTCCTCATGCTGATTAGCCTCCTTTTGAATATTGGAGACTTCACAATGATGGTACACTGATCTTTGATTCCCCTCCTAACTTGAACATTCTTCTTCCACATGATCAACCATTACCTAATTCTAATGATAAGGATTCTAAGATCCCCATGGCTCCTCTTCCTCCATCCATTCATGAAAAAGGAGAGTCTAGCAAATGAAAATGACCTTACAAATTAAAAAAACTCAAGTTTCCTACCCATCCCCCACCTGAATGTGAAAGGAGACTCCAATTGCTTTTAAACAAAGGCCTTACACTCTTACCACCTTCAAATAGGTTGGTCATCCATCCTAAAGACTCTAACATACCATATTGCAAATACCATCATCTTCTTGGCCTCTACACTAAAGAATGTCATACATTGAAAGACATACTGGACAAGTATCACTTCACTAATACCAACTTCTTTTCTATCATCCCTTAAAACCAAATCCATCTATCATGCCATAGTTGTAGAATTTTCCATTCTCACTATTGCATGATCTTTCCCATCACCTACCTTGGCTCATCCATTTCTTACACTTTGTGGAGACACAAAGTTGTTAGCCTTGTCGCCATAATGCATTTGTCCTTTGTCTCTTAACTGTGTTATTCTCTTTTCGCTTAGACTACTTGAGATTGAGAAGCCAATAACTCAGTTAATGGTTGACTTACATTTTCATTACTAGCTCCTTTTAAATTTTCATTTTTATTTGATTTGATTTTATGTGTGTATCATGTTCCCCCGTACTATGTGTTTGATGTTCTCTCTCTTTGTACACTTCCTCTATTTTTACCTCTATTCTTCTATACGTCGTATTTTATCTTTTCCTTTTTTTCTTTTGTTTTGTGTTATCCTTTTGGGGATGATGCAAAGCATAGAGACACCCTATGTCTCTCCCATGTTGACCCAAAAGGTCCTTTTCTTTTTCACTTTTGTTTTGTGTTTTCCTTTTGGGGATGATGCAAGGCATTGAGACCGAAATGTCTCCTTCATGTTGACCCAAAATGTTTTCCTTTTCTTTTTCCTTTTTTTTTTTCTTTTCGCTTTGTTTTCCTTTTTGGGACGATGCAAAGTGTTGAGAATGCAATGTATCTTCCATTTTGACCAAAAATGGAATTTGTTTTTCCTATTTGTTTTCACTCTCTTTGTGTCATTCTTCTAGTTCTATGTGCTTTGGGGAATGATGACAATTGTGAGCTCTTTCATAAAAGCATTGCAGCAACAAACATACTGACCCCAAATCCATAGATCCCTTATGTGTTTGGTGTGTTCCTTTCTGGGGGGGAAACTCCCCTTTCTTTTACTTTCTTTTTCATTTACATGAAGCAACCGTACCTGGAAATATATGACTTGGCATAGGGGCTTTCCAAGTTGACTCTCATGTCTTGTTTTTCTTTTTGCATTTTCTTTCCTTCACTACTTTAAAGTAATTTATCATAGAATGGTGTGTACCAATTTCTTTAAAGTGGGGGGCATACATTGGCATTATCTCATTTGGATTCTTGGTTCCTAGTGCAGCCTTGCCATTTCATACAATGCATTTTTCACTTTGTGGATGACATTGGGTGTGATGTTTTTTCATAAGTGTGATCTCTCTTAGCATATTACATTCCTCTTAGTGGCCTGATGTGATGCATTGCATCCCCTAAGTTGTGGATATACTATTCTTTGATTGGTCCTCTCTTGGAGACATTAGACATAATGTTCCCTAAGTGACAGACCTTGCATGAAATTAACAAGACTTCTTTGAACACCTTTTGCATTTTACATTTTTACATATTTCCCACCTTGCATAACTCAACTTGCATGTTTGTGGTACCTTGATATTTGTTCATGAGTTCTAAGCATACAAATATTTCCTTGTCTCATGAAGAACGAACCATCATTTTCCTTTGTGGCGCCTTGTTAAAGTTATTAGGAGGCATAACTTTAGTATGGTTGAGTGGGAAGCCCATTCAACGACACTAATTTCCCCATAGCCACCTATGTGTTTGTGAGTGCATACCAACTAGTGTATGTTTCTCACCTTTTGGGCCTTCTCACCTAGTAGACCATCATAGGTTTCATCGCCCCAGAGTGAGTATGCATTATATTTTTCTCACAAACAACCTAGATCTTATCCACAACTAGTTGGATAAATGACCGAAGCTTAATATCATTCTTTCTTCTCTCTTTCTATTTCACATATGTGTTCCTTTGTTCTCATGTTTAGTTTTCCATGAGATCTTCATCCTGGGCTCTTGATCATCCCTCTTGATCATTGTTATTCCATATTTCTAGCATAAGTGCATTTGGATCCCTCTTGATATGCATGGCTACTTTAGTGTGAGTTTGAAGCAAGTTCATCCTCTTAGTAAAGTGGGGGCTAAATGTACCATAAAAAATGGATCATTGACATTTCCATGGTTATTTGGGTCTTTCTCTCCTGATGTTTGACTTATCTTGCTTTTATTTAATGTTGCAATGTAACTTATACATTTATATTAGGTCCTAAATATTCAAATTATGACATCTTCTGAAGGTGTTGTGAAGTGTTGTAGCACATTTCTACACATTTCTACTCTTTTCCTTATAATTCACCTAAAAATCACCTTTTCATCACTTGTCAAGTCCTATTTTTAAGTGTTGTAACGTCTTGTAACAAGATTTCACAATTTTCTAGGCTTAATTTCACTATTCACACCTTTCTTATGCTTTATTTGACCTTTTTATGCACTCACAAGACATAATTAAGTGTATTTTTGAATGTAAACCCAACAAACAACATTAAATCTAACTTAATTCTTGAAACCCACTTACAAGGCCAAGGTGGGACCCATTCACCATGGGTGGTGAATGAGTCCCTCTTGGCTCAAAATTCAAAATAATTCAAATTTTCTTTCGATTTTTTATTCAAAATTACCTTATGTTGACCTTTGATGAGTTATCATTGGGTTATTAGGGCACAAGAGTGTATAAATAAGTTTTTTTCCATTCATTTTACACCTAATTCATTCAAGCATTCAAGCATTCACTCATTCAACATAAAGTGGCATTTGAGCACTTTGCATCATTTAATCAAACATCAATCAAGCCTCTTGGAGCAGCCATTGACATATCTTCAGACTTCTTCAACAAGACTTGTGTGTGTAGATTTGTCAAGAAATTAGGTGTTGAAAAGTGGACAAGAAGTCAATAAAGTGTTTCAAGTCAACAAAACCCTATTTCAAGCTTGGAGACAACCTACAACCCATTTTTTTGTAGATTTGACTCTTTCAACCCGACAAGAAGACAAGTGCAGATCTCAAGCTACATAATTGACCCTTGATTTCACAGAATTTTGGAAGAGGACTGATTTTCCATCACTGGTGAATGAGTCCCACTTGAAGGCTAAAAAGTGTGATTTTGTCATATTCCAGTTCCTGATAGATGGAAACCTATTTCAGGAGATTTTACTAGTAGGACTGACTCGCCATCAGTGGCGAATGATTCTCACTAGTCATCAACAATGATTTTTCCAAGATTCCATAATATTCTCAAGTCTACAATCTACCTCTGGGTGGAGTCTGTTTAGTCTCTTTCATTTATGTTATGTATTTGTTCATGTTTTAGTTCATTCTTGCATATCACATTGTGTTTTCAAACATTGCATTTTACATTAGTTTTGCATCAATAGTTAATCAATTTCATCATCTAGTTGCATTTACAACATTGCATTTAGTCATAATTACATCATACAATCCTGTATTTGAGTGAACCACTTCAATTTTGTTGGTTATTCTATCTCTCTCGTTTTAGGTGAAAGATCCTAAGAGTGCAAGAGAAGTACATAGAACCCCAACCACAAAATTTTTGGTTCAATACTCTTAAAATTATATTTAACAAGGTATATGAATTAGATGTTAACAGTGAAAAGAAAATGTTTGAAGAGTGTTTAATCTAGGAGCCAAAGTCTAAAAGACAAACTATCCATTACTATATTGCAAGCTTCATGAAAGAATGATAGACCAGGAAGAGTATAGAAAAGCTTGTTTAAATTCTAGAGATCATCATTCTCTAATTAGGGAGTGTCATGACTAACAAAACAAGGTATATGATGGTTCTCAAATACAAAGCACAAGATAAGCAAAGGGTTATAGGTTAGAGTGAGCAAAGGTGTTACGAAGGTCGAAGTGTGGTGAAAATTTTAACAAGAATTCATTGAGATGTATTGTTGAGAATTTCATCAAAGTCAATGAATGAAAGTCTCTAATCTATAAAGGACACAATGCATAGTTACAAGAGGATTTTCATCTAAACACACTGTGAAGAAATCAAGGGTCATTTGGTATAAAAAGGAAATCTAGGCCTATTTTGATAAACACAATTATAATATGGTGAAATGGGATAGATAAAAGAAAAGGAACAAGGATTGTGTGATGAAAAACAACCAATAAAGAATTAATTTGAAAAGATAGATAGTTTTTGTGTCAAATGTAGTACAAGGTTTGCAAAAGGATTCAAGAATTTTGGTTTCAAAATTAATGAATGTACACCTCAAGCAAACCTAAGAAATAGTTATAGAAAGTCTCTTACCTACTATGATTTTTACAACACAAGATTAGAGGCTTCAATGACATGGCCTTTAGTGTTGCCATGGTGTTTTATTTTGCTAAACTAGACTGGGACCTCAAAAATAAGGTCTTCTCCTCTCTCAACTTGCTTTTATCTCTGCTTACTCATTAACATATTGATGATATTTTATTTAGAAAAAGGAAAGAGAATCATTTAGTATGAAATTCACTTACCCTCTTTCATCCCTTCATACTTTATTACTAATTTTCACGTCCCTGGTTATTGATAGTTAAGTTAAGGATCATGTCAAGTACAATAAACAATAGAATCCTTGAGTTTAAAATTCACCACAACAAAAAGAAAGAGAAAGGAAAACAAGAGAAAAAATGCATAGACTACACACAAGTTGTAGACCTTATGAAAATTACCTACCAAGTCTGGCTTTTATTTGTACTTAAAAAACTACATAGTTGAATTCTGATAGCAATATCATAATTTGACATGCTGTGGAAAATAACTCCTACTTATCAACTATATTGATTGTTCAATCAACTAATTTGATTGATTTAAGAGTTAACTCGATCAATCAATTAGTTAAAAAAATTGTTTGATGAGTGGAAAGAAAAAATAATTGACATGAGTGAAACATGAAATTGACTCATTTGTAAACTGACTTTGATTGATAAATGAAATGTTGGTGAAGATAATTAGAATTATTTATTTAATTTAATTTGATATAAGTGCATGGATTAATTAGAGATATTTAATTAGACATAGGGTAATATTAGAGGGAATAATATAATGTAATCAATTAATTGACTAAACAAATTAACATAAAGTTGATAAATCAAAGTTGTGACAAGACGATGAGAATAACCTGACAATAGAATTCATCAATTTACAAATGTTGATAGAATTGATGAATTGGAATGACTGTTAGTCAATAGCATGAGAGTAGGGTGATAAAATAGGATGATTACAACAAAGCTATGGTGACAAACTTTATGAATCTACAATAGATATGCACAAAATGAATTTGGTGGAAAGGCTTTAAAAAATTTCAAGTGAATACAATTCACAGGTGTAAATCCAAATTCCACAACCTTTACTAACATCCTCCATACCTGTGCCAAAATGGGAGCTTTGAAACAAGATATGAATATCCATCAATGCATAGACAATACATGGAAGTATCCCTATAAGAAATGTGGTCTATGGATTGCAATATTGTAGGATATGCACAAAATGGATTTGTTGAAAAGGATTTAGAAATTTTCAAGCAAATGCAATTGGTAGGTGTAAAGCTAAATTCGACAACCTTTTCTAGCATACTCCCTACCTATAATAAAATGGGAGCTTTGGACAAGGTATGTACATCCATCAAAGCATAACAAAAGGTGGATTTTTGCCAGATATAATGGTTGGAAATGCTCTAGTAGATATGTATGCAAAATGTGGAAGCACATGCAAGGCACGTGAACTGTTTGATAGAATGCCCCAAAGAGATGTCATCTCATGAAATGCAATGATTGCACGTTTTGCAGAAAATTGTTTGTTGAAAAGGATTTCAAAAATTTCAAACGAATGCATTTGGCAAGCATAAAGCCATTTTTTTTGCTAGAGTCCTCCCTTCCTTTGCCAAAATGGGAGCTTTGGGACATGCTATGAACATGCACCAAAGCATAATGGTAGGGAAATTTTCATCAGATGTTATAGCTAGATCTAATCTGGTAGACATATATGCAAGATGTGGAATCGTAGAAAAAACACTTGAATTGTTTGACAGAATGCCTCAAAGAGATGTCATCTCATGGAATGAAATTATTGATTACAGAATGTGCACAAAATGGATTTTGCAAGGAACCTCTCAAAATATTTGAATTAATGAAGTACTCTAGAACACATCCTAACTTTGTAAGCTTTTCTTGGGTTCCAGGTGCATGCAGTAATGCATGTTTAGTGGATGAGGGCTACACATACTTCACACATCAGTAACACTTATTTCATTACAATGGATCTACATGATGTGTATGCGACTACTTTTA
The DNA here is from genome assembly GCA_007258455.2 of Sequoia sempervirens. Classification (NCBI taxonomy): domain Eukaryota; kingdom Viridiplantae; phylum Streptophyta; class Pinopsida; order Cupressales; family Cupressaceae; genus Sequoia; species Sequoia sempervirens. Next base: position 474,799,491 of record VDFB02193867.1, on the reverse strand, counting down.
GAAATTTTTCTATTAGAACCCGATGATGTGGGGATTAAGAAAGGACTTGCCACTGCTAGGAGGAAGACACTGTCAATAAAAATGATACTTCATGAACCTAAATTGAAAGTGGATTTGATAGAAAATGTGTTGATACATAACACCAAAAATCATGGAAATCTCAGTGAAAGATTACATTATTAAGTAATTAATATAGGGATTGCAAAGGCTAACAGTTTCAAATAAATGTGATAAAAACCTATGAAAGAATGTGTACCACACAATGGAAATTCCTTTTTGCTTAAACAGATAGGATCCAAGTATGGTCTGTATCATACAAGAAGTAACCCACATCCCTATGGAAAGACTGAGCAACAAACCCCAACAAACCCTAAAATTTTTGTAATGTTGCAAAGCCAAGATCTATCGGAGAGAAATGTAAGTATCAGAGTGACTTTCTTCAAGTATCTTTGATAGAGAAAAAAATATTATATCAGGAGGAATCTTCAATATTGGTGTGAGTGATGAAGATTTCCCTCTGGTATCCTGAAAATAAGAAAGTATGTAAGTAGCTTCATTAGAATGAGAATGTTACATCAGAAGGAAAAGGGTTGTGGTCCGACTGATGGCCTAACAAATCATATTGAGGAGAAAATTCATTATCGATGAGAGCGAAGCATTAGTTCCATCGATCATGCGATAACCCTAGGAAGTATATGAGGGTTGCACATACTTTACACATCAGTAACCCTTATTGCAAATTACAATTTACATATATAGTTGATCATTAGGTGTGCATGGTTGACTTTCGTGCCTGTGGTGGCTATATTGAGGACACCCTAAACATTATTAATAAGATGCTAGTTAAATCTATGGTACATGTGGATCATATATGAATATAGGTTGAGTATTTCTAGCAACACTTATTTTTTAGTTGGATCCTAAAAATGTTGCAACTTATGTTCTTCTGTAAAACATATGTACCACGTTCAAATAGTAAAGAGATTGATGAAAGATAGAGGAATTAAAAAGATACCTGGATGTAGTTGGATTGAAGGCCATAAACTGGTACATGCTTTTTGTGTATGAGATAGACCACATCCACAAACATGGCAGATCTATGCAAATTAGGATAAATTGGCTTGGAAAATGAAGGCACTAGGGTATAAAGAATCATTTATTTTCCACCATAGTGAAAAGTTAGAAATTGTATTTGGTTTGTTAAACATGGCCCCTGGTACAACTATTAGAGTTGTTAAGAACCTTCAAGTATGTTTTGATTGTCACACTGCATCTAAATTCATCTCCAAGATTATTGCAAGAGAAATTTTTTTGAGAGATGTGAGTCATTTCCATCGTTTTAAACAGGGAAAAATTTGGACAAGCTGGAATAATATTATATTCAAGGGTAGAAAAGGGCCCTACAAGTTTCATTCATGAAATCATGTGCCATCCCATTATTGTACAAGATTCTATTCAGCTGGAGAACATTATCGATCACATGTTGCACCTCTAAGAGTGTCAAAGAGGTTACTGAAGAAGAAGCCTCTTTCTAAAGACTCAATCTTACAATAGACCTACAAGAGGCAGGTCCATTATTGAAACCATGTTATAGCAACTTCTAAGCAGCGAGGAAATTGATTCAGAGTTGCAAAAAATCTCTGAGGTGTAGGAGAACTATCTAAAGGTAAAACTTTAGGAGATCCCCGGTCCTTTCTTTTTACTAAAAAATATGTATCATGTATCTATAGGACACCTTATTAAATAATTTATAAGGTAAATATTAAAATTATCCCTTAGTGAAATACGTACTAGAGCCTCATATGCCTAATAGTGGCTGGCTTGATGATGACCTCGAAAACTAATCATTCACTTTTACCTTTCTCATTAACATCAAGGAATGCTTCTAGTAAGATATTTAAGGTGTATTAAGTGACAATTTCATTCAATGTCACTATTGCTTCACCTTTCTCAACAATTACATGATATTCCTATCATATTTTTTGGTATATTCTTACATGATAGATCTTTGAGACCTACTGTAGGTGTTTTCATCTATATATTTTTTCAATTAAAAAGAAAAAATGATTAATTTTTGGTACAGTTAAGTTTCATAATTACAACTATGGTGACTAAACTAAATTGGACAATAAACATGACAAAGTACATTTTAAATTTGATTAAAAAGTAGATAAGAAACAATAAAAGTGAAAAGAATAATGCAAAGAAAACCACACAAGAAAGAATACAACCAAACTACTGCACAACTAATACAACCTAGAAATTGCCATCACCTATGACTGGTAATTCCAAATGCATACACTTCTAGAATAAAGACTTGCAAGCATCCTACATGAGGAGCAACAAACAAAACAGTCAGTTTACTATGGCTAAAATATTACAATTTTTTGTTCACTATAAAAGCACCTAGAAATATTAATTCTTAACTATAGTATTCAAGACAAAACAAATCACACAATATTCCAGATTTTAAAAACTAATGATGGATGTTTGACAAATGTTGAGCCTGAGAAAAGTCACCATATGTGCGATCGCTAGAGTTAGAATAAAGAGAAATATGCTTTTAATGCTACTTATTGGAGAATATAAGCAATTAGAAGCCCACCTTTTGATCGGGGATAGAAAAATTTGTAGTAATTTAAGGAACTATACAGTATACACACAAAATTTAAGTAAGGTTAACAAAATTCAATCTATGAGATAACTGTTCATTACAAACTTGAATATGATATCCAGGTATGCTATTTTTATAGAAAAGAATTAATATATTTAAGAAAAAAAGCTACTATAATGCACTACAGGAATTTTGTAAGCAATTCTCAAAATTGTCATGTGTTGATAAGATATTACAACCTATAAAAATTTATGACATATAGTGCAAATTTGAAAGAATAAGTAAAGAAGATGGTGCACAGGTGGACCTGAATTTATTGAATGAAATACATATTGACAAATTAGTTAGTACCAGTAAGTGAACCACTATAGTGATTCAACGAGAACCACCTTTTGGAAGGTGTGTTAATATTTGCTAACATAGTAATGTAACAAATGTTTTTCCTTCTATCTTGGTAACACAAAAAATGCATCAGACATATATGATGATGTAAACCTAAGTAGTAACAAATTTTAGGTGAATTTTATGTCAATCTAAAAATTTGGAATCCTTTCGAATATATGATATACCAAAAAAATAGATTCTTACATTCTATCTAGTAGCATTAGCAATGCTCCAACTTAAAGCAAAAAAACATTCTTCTATTGTTTGAACTCTAAAGACATTAAAATATTTTATGGACAGAGTACAATATTGATAAAATTCATTATCTAAATGCAAGTTTTCAAGTAAATCAAGCTCTGGACCCCTAAAATTTCACAAGTTCGATAAGAAAAGATGAAATTACCATGGATCTATTGGATGAAGATCTATTGATTTCACACGTTTAGCTATTTAGGAAAGTTTCCTCTAAAAAAAAGAAGTAAAGGTACATACTCATTGGTAGACATTCCTGAAAAAATTAAATAAATTCTCTTCTCTTAATGTAGTTTTTCTCTCATTTTCTCTAATAGTGGACCAATGTGCAGTACACATCATACATCCAATAAACATCACTTTGAAGGAAGCCCCCTGTATTGGGTGCCTAAAAGAAGAGGCCAAGCTAAGACTAAGAGAAAGCTCTCTAACTAACTAAGCACAATACAAAGTTCTAATATGCATTGACTCTTAGAGCTCAAAAGCAAAAAGTCATCAGTATTCAAGTATACATTTTGTATTAGGAAGATTTCCAAGTTGAAGTTTATCATTTTGGTTGATCGTGAGGTCTAGAATGAGGAGTAAAAAATTTGAACATCATCTAATGAAAATGGAAAATAATCCATCTATGGGAGTTCCATTAGTGGGTCCCATACACTAAATATATATTATCTATGAAAAAAATATGCCCACAAAATTGTACACAACTCAAACCAAATATTGAAATAACCAGAAACATTATAGCCAATTCTTTATAAGAAGAGAATGGATCAGAAAAGTACCTTGATCTCAATCCGAAGAGGCTACCACCATTACCAAAAAATTAGGGACAAAGATGCAAATAAACTAGAAAAACAAAAAGTAAACCAGATCTTGAGATTCCTTCCATAAAGCAAAAGTACCATAAATGATGCAAACTATTATGCTTTCTAGAATGTAATTTTATAGCATTTGCATCAAATATGTCATGATAATTACAGTGTGTGATACAAGTGCAAAAAACCACTAAATCTTCATATTATTTCCATTAAGAATGTAATGTGATAGATTAAATAATTAAAGAACTAAGTAGAATTATAATTAACACTATTAGCCTAACATTACTACATCAAGGGAACTCCCCTGATAGCTCCACCAATAGACCGATGAAAGCAATTGACAACACAAATATCAGCATAACAACACTAGCTTATATATAGCTACATTTTCTCATGTAATTTCACTGCCTATGCTTTCAATCTAATATTTCTCCCTATGCAGCCATGCCTTATTTTCCATTCATTTTTAGAGTTTTTTTGAACTTTTGATAATTTTCCACCATAAACTAAGAGTCATTTTCATTCTTAGTGGGGAAGGGCCTGATGGTAATTTTTTGGACATAATGATATATGAAACTCATTGAGTCATCCTTGCAAAGCCGATTTGTCTCATTAGAGATGAAAAATCACAAATATGGGTTGGACTGGGAGGATTAGTTCAAAGGGTGTTGGGTTTATCATCTTGTAGTTGTTTGCAGAGATATATTTTCTAGTTTGAGTGAAGGGTGAGGTCTGGTCTTGAAAGGGTGATGACGTGGACATTGGCATGGTAAGTGGGAGCTAAGTTATCTCAAGTCTTATATAAATTATAGTTATTTAAGTTCTCTCATGTTGTAAGAAAGGAAATAATGCATCGTAAAATAGAAAAATCCTATAGACACTAGAGTCAAGAAGAATACAACAAGATTTTTGTTGGCCCCTTATATAAGGTAGCATCAGGGAACATAGGAAAATAACAAAAACATTAAGTCTTGTTGTAATTTGTTTCCCTCAAAAAGAGGTAAATCAATTAAGTCTTGTCTATCACTTTCCTTTGGAATTAGAAAAGCTAGATTATTCTACCTGGAAGACTTAGCAGACCATATTATGTTAGAATTGAGTTTCTTAAAAAATAGATTTCAACTACTTTCAAGTAGGCATGGGAGCAGAGACGTTAGCTTGTATTGTGCTTCTGGAGGTGATACCTCTCTAAGGTGACACCTCTAGGACCCTGCGTAACCTTTATTTTTGATAAAACACTATAACATACATCAATTCTTAGAGTATGGTCATAAATAGAGATACATTTGCCTTCTTGAATTGATAATCTTTTAGTAGTTTAAATGAAAAAGATTTCCAAAATAGTTTTGAAAAATGGATGTTCTTAAAAACAACTTATACTACCAATTAGAGCCACTCTCTTCTCTTTAGTCGTTTATTCTTATGCTCCAAATTGTTTTGTTAGGATGACAAATAACATCTTTTGATCATATTTGTAGAAGTTTGTAGTAGATTTTTTGTATTTCATACTCATATAAGATTAAAGTGAAGAGGATACAGCTTGACATAGACCTAGACAATAATTAGGTTTCAATGACTAAGACACCGACAATGCAAAATTATTAAAACGTGTTTTATTTAGGAGGAAATGAAATACTTGTACTACACCCTTCTAGTTATAAGGCCCCTACTCTTAAGCTACTATCGACAACTATATCCTTGAGATAATGCTTGTTATGGAATCAACACTATTTATATTGTATTCTTAAGATGTTGCTCAATTCATCAGAGTGCCATGAAAGAATTATCTCATGTTGACCTTGCATCCTCACATGGAAAGAGGTGATGCACAAAGGTTAACCCATCTTTTGTTGTTTTAGTCAAAAAATATATAGAATTTGATCTTAGAGCCCAACAAATTCAAAAATAAATTAATAAGAAATATAAATGCTAAAAAATTAAAAATTCAATTAAACAATTTGTTGATGAAAATTTGCACGACTATGATATTTTGCACTAGAGCATAGTTGTAGATATGGAGTAAGAGGAGTGCTAATTTTGTTTTCACTATGTATTTACCCTCCCCTTTCCATGGGTTTCAAAAAATCCTTTCAAGCACATTTGCATATTTGAACAATTTAGATTCTTATAAACTAATTTAAAAATTAGCTAGTACTTTGTATGTAAAGAAAAAGTGTGTTGAATAAAAAAATAGGGAGGTTAGAGTGAGAGAGGAAAAGCTTCATTTAAGGCTAAATTTCAAACCATGATTTTTGCACCATTCAATATTATAAAAATTTCAGTGCCATTCTTCATAAATTTCAAGTAGTTGAACATGGTCACCCATACCACTACCGTCAAGTAGGTTTAAGTCCACATGCTCTCTCTTTTTAGAGACACCCTTACTACAAAAAAGAAATTCCTTTAGTAAATATTTGAACATCAATTGTTTCAATTTAAGCAAGATAGGAGTGTCATTTAACATGAAGTGAGAAAATATTCTTCTTGAGTAAAAAGGTGTCCAAATCACTATTAATTTTTGGGGAACCAAAGGAACAATTTTCATGAATAGAACATGAGAAAATAGAAAAAATTAGGGGATTGCATTGAATCATGAAAAGAGGGAAAGTCATAGGAGTACAAAAGGGATAGCATAAAAGAAGCATCTCCTAACTGAATTGGAGAAACAAAATATATTTAAAAAGGTCCTAAAACTAAAGAAAAAAAAATGCAACCATAATATTAAATTTAAATTAGATAATAGATGAAACATGCGAAGTATTAAACTTGTCCTCAATGGAATATGGATCACATGATCAATCTAAAATGTCATAAATTACAATAATAAATTATCTTTAGAAATCTCAAAAATAAAACAACATAAATCAAATGTTCCTTTTAACTTGCAATGGTTCAAATGGGTTGGTCAATATCTTGTAGTCAATGTAGGACGAGGGACTACTAAGCTTTTCCAAAAGTGACAAATACATTATAGTTGTTCCTTGGCCATTTCCAATTCAACATCTTTAACAAGGAACATGATATATCTCCAACTCACAAGGATATTGCAAGTGAGCTAACTTTTGATCACTTAATGTTCAAATTGAAAGCTAACCCTATATGCTTAACATTACTTGAAGGATCAATTCTCAAAATGACACCAATGGTAATTTGTAGAAGTTGTCTAAGAAAAAGGAGGAAGAAGGAACTACCTCCACAAAGTAGTGATACCTGATAAAAGGAAAGACAATAGTGACAAGTCCATCCACAGTCAAACACACCCACTTATTCAACTAGCATTCAATTTATCCCTATCTGAACTGAATGTACAGAGTTGGTTCAACGAGTCTAACATGTAGCAGAGGGAAATAGAGATAGGGCATGCAAGGTTATAAGAACTCCAAAACATGCCACTTCTTTCTATGACTCTTTTTGTAGCTCATCCTGTTATAAAACCTCTAAGGGAAATTATTGTAAGTAGTTAGATTTTCCTGAGTGTTCACTACAAATTAATTGTAAAGACGTGTTGTTGGAAACCTGTAAGTCTTAGGGAGTTGTAGCAGAGATTAGGGCACTCTTAGAGAATTGTACAAGAGATTAGTGCCTTGGTGATTAAACAATGAATTTTGGACACCACTCAATCAAATCCAACAATCACAAAGTTCCTCTAAGAAAGGAGGGCATACATTTGTATGAAATAGAACAAAAAACACAAAAACATAGGTTGCACTTGGTCTCTTGTTGAATGTTGTTGTTTGTCCAAGATCCTTATTGTTGTTTCTTGCCCAAGATTCTAGACTTTTCTGAAAATTCTCTTTTCATTTCTGATGTGGAAAACCCCTATTTGAAGTTTCATAAAGAGGAAAAATGCATGTCGAATATTCAGGGAGGGAAAATGAAAAAGAAGAGGGAAATAAAAATTACTGTAGAAAAAGTATTTTTTTTATTGTCTCAATTTAAGACAATTAAAGAATATTATATAATATTGTATTGTAATGTATTATATTAAATAATATATCATATTATAACTATATTATATTATATAACTATCATATTATATTATAATATATTATATTATATTGTATTGTAACATAATATATTATTATTATATTATATTATAATACCACCCACTCCCAAGATTTGAAATATTCTTTTTAATTATCCACTTTAATATCATATTGTCTAATTTTTATTTGTGAGACTAATTATTTAGTTCTATTTTTTACCCAATGATCAAATTAGTCACTTATGATGATCAAATTAGTCATTTATTTAAGTCATTTATAGTTGTGTACTTGACCTTTTGAAATGAAAACTTGTCTGCAAGATAGCCCTCAAAATGCAATTGGATTTTTTAAATCATATTTTATTAGTGAAATTGACCACAACTTCTCTTTGATACATTTGGCATGCTAACACAATAGGAAAATCAAACTATCTTCAAATCATAGTTAAAAACATTAATGATTCATTAACATAATGAGTAGTAAAAGTTAAAGAATGTAATGTTAAAAAAATTATAAAATATGTGAAGGCCTTAAAACAACACCGAGAGGCAATGCCTTCCATGCAATAGGTATTTTTGGTGTACTAAGAAACCTAGGTGGCCAAATGGCCCACTTAGGTAGGGGTCTCATGAGGGGGGCTTAAACTCTATGGATTATAATAAAATTCAAAATAAAAAAGAATAAAGGAGTAATAGTCATTTATTTAGTCATTTACCCGATGACCAAATTAGTCACTTATGATGATCAAATTAGTCATTTATTTTCCAAATTCTACTAGTGTTAGTCACGTGGTCATTTATTTGCTAAATTCTACTAGTGTTTGAATATTTATTGCACTTGTATTGTCACAAAGGATAGGGATAGGATCATCACACATAACACCTATATCCTTCAATGTTTGCTTCATTCAAAGTACTTGTTTATAGCAGGATGCTACTGCAATATACTCAACTTCTATAGTGGAAAAAGAAACTGAATTCTATTTCTTGCTTAACCATGAGACCAATCTTCCTCCAAGAAAGAATGCACCACCACTTGTACTCTTCTAGTCATATACATAGCTGGCCTAATTTGCATCAGTGTAATAATTCAAGGTGAAATCAGTATCCTTAGGATACCATAGACCATAATCTAGAGTCCCCTTTAGATATTTGAATATCCTCTTCATAGATGTAACATGTGTCTCTTTAGGTTATGCTTGAAATCTGACAACCAAACATACTACATTTATGATATCCGGTCTAGTAGTAGTAAGATATAGTAGTCCACCAATCAAAGATTTATACATGCTCTGATCAACTTTAGGAGAATCATCATCCTTACTCAGTTTGCATTTGGTTAATATAGGGGTACAGACCAGTTTGGAATCATCCATTGCAAACTTCTTCAACAATTCTTTAACATACTTAGATTGTGAAATGAATATTCCCTTATCAGTTTGATTCACTTGAATTCCAAGGAAGAAATTCAACTCACCAATCATAAACATCTCAAACTCTTTTTGCATCTCCTCTACAAATTTCTTGCACATACCAGGTCATTTCCTCCAAACATAATATCATCAACATACACTACAACTACCAACATTTTGTTTCTTTCAACTTTGAAATAGAGATTACTATTCGTGGAGCCTTTGTTGAACCCTTATCGTGTGAAATATGTGTCCAACATTGCATACCATGCTCTGGGAGCCTGTTTAAGTCCATATAGTGCCTTTTTCAATTTGCAGACCATGTCCGATCTATCTGATAACTCAAATACTTCCAATTGTTCCATGTACATATCTTCTTCCAATTCTCCATTCAGAAATGTAGACTTAACATCCATCTGGTACACTTTGAAATCTTTATGGGCAGAAAATTCCAAAAACATCTGAATGGCCTCCATTCTTTCCATCGAAGAAAATTTCTCTTCAAATTCTATTCCTTCAACCTGTGAATAACCTTTGCATACAATTCTTGGTTTATTTATTACTACTTCACCATATTCATTCAACTTATTCCTAAACACCCATTTTGAACCAATTACAAATTCTTGTTCTTCTCTATCTACTGTAATTCCTCTTTCATTTCTCTAACCCAACTCTCATCTTTACATGCCTCACTCACAGTCTTAGGTTCTATCTTAGAAAGTAAACATAAATTTACCTCAACCATTTTGCTTCGTGTCTTTACACGGCCTTCACTTATATCTCCAATTATCTATTTCTTCAGATGATTCTTTAATATATATTTAGGAGTCTTAGGAGGAGGTTCCAGAATCTCCTATTTTTCACTTTTTTCTTTCTATTCCTTTTACTTTTCTTGTATTTTTCCATAGATAGGATCGTCTAGTTCAACTTCACTTATTTCAACTGGTCTATGCATAACTTCATCAACTTTTACATTTTCACTTTCAACTATTTTCCTCATTCTTTTATTGAAGCATTTATATGCTTTGTTGTTAGTTGAATATCCAAGTAAAATACCTTCATCACATCTTGCATCAAACTTCCCTAGGTTCTCATCATCTCTTTGAATGTAACATCTACTTCCAAACACCTTAAAGTACTTAACAATAGGAATCTTACCATTTCATAGTTAATAAGGAGTCTTTGTGTCATTACCTCTAATCTGAACTCTATTAAGGATGTAAATAATAGTGTGGATTGCTTCTCTCTAATATATACATTAGGAACATTTTCTTCTTTCATCATAGTCCTTGAAGCCTCTTGAATAGTTTGGTTCTTCCTTTCTACAACTCCATTCTACTGAGGAGTTCTAGGAGCAGATTAATGTCTCCTTATACCATGGTCTTCACATAGTGCATTAAACTCACCACAAGTGAATTCTCCACCTCTATCATATCTTAAGAATTTGATTCTCAAGTTTACTTCATTCTCTACTCTTGCTTTGAACACTTTGAGTCTATCTAGAGCTTGAGATTTCTCCCTAAAAAAAGTAACCCATGCCATTCTAGAGTAATCATCAATCAAAAGCATAAAATAACTGTCACCATTAAGGCTTCTTGTTCTTGTAGGACCACAGAGGTCTGTCTGAATCAATTCCAACATTCTGGTAGATGATTGTTCTTTTCCATTAAAATTGCATCTTGTTTGTTTTCCCAATTGAAAAATTTTCCAAACATAATTGGTAGGCTTTGTGATTCTAGGAAGTTCCCTAACAACTTCTCTTGAACTGATCCTGATTAGATTGTCAAAGTTTACATCTCCCATCCTCCAGTTCCATAGCCAATTTTCACTAACTTGAGAAAAAAAGCACTGACCATCTCCACTATTAAGTTGATAGATGTTTGCATATGTTCTTCATGCAACTACCACGGTTCCAGACCCTTTTATGATCCCATAGGTGTTATCCTGAAACACAAGCTTAAATCCTTTTCTACACATTTTCCCAACACTCAAAAGATTATACCTTAAGCCCTTAACATAATAGACATCATTAGTAATATGTTTTCCATCAAGACTAATTGTTCCTTTTCCAACAATATTAGCACCAAAATCATCTCCAAACATAACTAATCCTCCATACTTTTCAAGTTTAGTGAACTTACTTTTGTCTCAGGTCATATGATTTGAACATCCACTGCCAATTACCCAATAGTCTTCATCCTCTCTAGCATGAATGGTAGTAACCAGAGTACCTTCCATTTCATCCTTCTTTTTCTCCAGACCAGATTACCTTGCACATCTTCCATGGTTAGTAGACACATATTTATTCTCCAAGGCTAGAAACAGGCACTCATCTTTATCATACTCAAAATCATACTCATCATCAGAAATTCCAACATCTTCTCTAACATAATACAATTTCTTGAACTTTTGGTCCTCTTTTTCTTTGTTGTTATTATCTTTTTTCTTCTTGTGTGTAGCTCTATTTGGACTTCTTGAAGCATACTAACCAATATTTCCACAACTAAAACATTTAAAAGGTAACATACCTTTTTACTTATCGGTACCTTTCTTCAATTTCCTTGTAAATTTTGCTTCCAACTCTTCTAAACCATCACCATCCGAGTCAGTTTCTATCTTAATTGCTTGGAAGGTTGTTTCAACTTTCTCCTTTTTCTCTTCCAAAATTCCTCATCTTAAATGCAGTCAAGGTGCCAAATAGCTATTCTTTAGTAAATGTCTTTGGATCATATGATTCTTCAATAGTAGAGACCTTTTCACTGTAGTTCTTTGATAGGGTCATCAATATCTTCTCTATTACATCTCCATCTGTCATGGTACAACCTTGATTTTTGATTTCATTTGCTACAAGTTCAACTCTCTGATAGTATCTTGCAATGTCCTCACCTTCCTCCATTCTCAAGCTCTCAAATTTGTGCTTTGTTGTTAGCCTCCTTGACAATTTGACTCTATCATTTCCTTCATAGATATCTTTCAACTTTTCCCATACTTCATAAGCAGTGCTTAAGGAAATAACATTTTTTCATTTCGTTTTAGTTAAAACACTAAAGATAACATACATTTCCTTTTCATTCTCCTCATAGGCAAAAATCTCATCTACTAAACAAGGACCACTAGCTAGTTCAACATATTTTTTCTCAACAACTTTCCAAGTCTTGAAACCAAGAGAGATTAGGTAACCTCTCATCTGTACTTTCTAGTCATTGTAGTCAGCTCCATCAAATATAGGGATTTGCAACTTGTGCACCATCTAGTCTACCTCAAGTAGTTAAGCTCTTCTTCAAGGAACCAAAGCTCTTATACCAATTGTTGAAATGCACAAGACAACTGAGAGGGGGGGTGAATTAGTTGTACCAAATTACTTTTACTTCTGAGCTTAATCAATTCCACTTTAACTTTAATATGTTATTAAGTATAAACATGAAATACAAATAACAAAAAGAAAACACTTGAGAGACCAAATTTACGTGGAAAACCCAATGAGGGAAAAACCACAGAGGATTAACTCATAATATAATAGTAATGCAATACCATATACAAAGGCTCACTTCTAGATGACTCACTACCCAAAAAGGACTCATTATTCATATACAAAGTCCCATTGCCTAAGAATAGGACTCACTATCCAGAAGGAGGCTCACTTCCTACAAAAAAGAAAGATAATAGAAAATCCACCACAACAGGTTCCACACATTCATAGCTTGATCAAAGGATTGTAGACACCATCAACTCACTGCTTTCATGAATCTAACACATCAAAGTATTGTTGCCTTGATTCAATTTCACCCACTCTTCTTTTTCACACTTCACTTCATCTCATAATTCCAATTCGCAACATTTTGACTTGTATTTATACCATCTTCGATCTTGAAAAATTTCTCCAAGGTTAGCTACACATTCTTTATTTTACAAATTCAAATTAGGTCAATGAATCAACATTCTCGTAGTGGATAAGAATTAGAGTGGACCAAACACAAACTTAATTAGGACCCAAACAACATATTGGATCAATCACACACTTCCTTAATAGATGCTTATTCTCCATGTAATGTGTAAACACCAGGTTGGCCAAACCTAATGAAAACACCAATGAAATTTAAAGTGTGTGCATCCACAATAAGATGATGACATGTGGATCACACAAAACACTCTACCATACATTGGAACACCTCTTAGAAACCTTCAGATACATCTACAACAACTGCAACAATCTTTATATACAAAACACTCTTCAATAGTCCAACCGGACCATGTATATACACACAATAGCTCTAGAACAAGCCTTTCAGAGCACTAAACCACAAGTACATTTTCTAGAATGTAGAGAACATCAATATTAACATTCTTCTAGATACACAAGATCTGAGACAAATCACTAGAAGACTGCAGAGCAAATACATCTTTCCCAATCCACAAATAAATAGTTCTGCCAAATTGGTTCACCCACCGGTGAACACATCTTTCATTCTTCATCAACCCAAAAGCTAAAACTCAAGATATAGTATCCATTGAATCCCATAAATAATACTAAAGATCCACACAGGCATAGGATCAACATAGAATAAATTTAGAGCACATTACCAGAGCACCCTCAAAATACACACACAACATTGTCTTCATTATTTATTAATTTTCTCAAAAGCACTTGTCATCTCCACATTTGCAACACCATAAATATAACTCCATGTACTCTTAACACTTCTACAATATCTCAACTATACATGTACCACCTGTAATCACTCTAAACTATGTTGACATCAAGGACAACATTAATGACAACACCACAAAACACATTCATACTTTCAACAATCACAACACTCCAATCTCCCTTAATACTTTCATTCCAAAATCAAAATTTTAACCTATACAAGTTGATCCTAATTTTCTTTCACCTACAACAAAATTCTTTAGTGATAATTGGGGGTTGTTAGATTTTACACCTTGCTTAAATGAAGAATCCAAACTCTCACCCTCAAAGTCCAAAGACTCATATACAAACAATTCATTTTCAGACAAAAGTTTTAGTGATGATTAGGGTTCAATAGATTTTGTGTCTTCTTTATAGGAGAGTACAAATTCTCAGAATCTAAACCAAAACAAGCTTGTGTTCATTTTCTCAACTTGGTTCTACATCAACAACATTACCCAATGGTGGTGATGGGGTCTATTTAACTCCCATCCCTCATGAGAGAACAATGCATAACTTTAAGAAGCTTAAATAATATTTTTGTTCTCATGAAGAAGCCAATCCTTCTCGGAAGCATAAACCCCCTTCATTTGAATTAAAATATTGTCATGGTCTTGATGAAAAAATCCCTCCTAAATACAATGAACACACAGAGAAAAATGATATAGCATACATTTTCAAGAAAGATCTAGGTTTACCACCTTTATGTCCATTTTTATCTAAGACCTTATCATTTAGTGTGTTTATGAAATATTGTGCAAATAAAGGAACATCTTCTACTATTTATCGAGAGAGTATCTTGTCGAGACTCCTCCAAGATCATTTGATATCTCTCCTTCCAAGAACATGAAAGAAATTTTACTATAAGAATTCATTTTGTGCATATCATAGAGTTCATGGACATTATACTAATAAATGTAAATCTTTGAGTAACAAAATTCAACATCTTAAGGAGTGTGGTGCTCTTCCTTATGTTGGGGCACCCAATTCCTCTAATTGATGTTGATTTTCACTCTACCCTATTTCTCATCAATAATTTTGGCTCATCCTTGTCCTACACTAAGTCGGGCCAAGGGGTTAGGTATCCTTTTCCTTGTATGTGACTTGTCGTTGTCATTTTTGGCTAGTTGACCACCTTTCATATATATATATATATATATATATATATATATATATATATATATATAAGAGAAAGCTTGGGATGTGGATGACATGCCTTAAGTTGGCTCACATGTCACATACTAAGTTTTGGGGGCAACCGCTTTTCATGACATGGCTTATTGGAAACATATGACTTAGCATAGGGCTTTCTGAGTAAGCTCTCATGTCTTCTTCTACTTTAAAGAAATTTCCCACAATAATGGTCTTAAAAACCTCATTAAAATGGGGGCATACATTGGTACTCATATTTTACTATGTGGTTTTCTTTAATTTTGCAATGCATCCGTTTCTTGATGGTATCATTGGGTTTGATTTCCTCTGAGAGCATGATATTTCTTTGATTTATCCTCTCTTGGAGACATTGGGCATGATGTTCCCTAAAAAGAGACCTTACATGAACTAAGAAAAATCCCTTTGACAATACCTTACACTATTCTGCATTTAAAATAATTGTTATACAACCACCTCGCATAATACACTTTGCATGCCTGTGGAGCCATCTTGTTTGTTCATGAGTTTCAAGCATACAAAGTTTTTTTTGCCCCATGAAGCTTGAAGGTCATTTGTTGTGTGGCACCTTATCAAAGTTATCAGGAGGTAGAGCTTTGGTTTGGTTGAATAGGAGTTGAAATTAGGCATACTTTCCCATAGCACTTGCTTGTGAGTTTTAGTGCATACTAGTTGTGTGTGTATGTGTCTAACCTCTTTGGATACTCACCCAATGAACAACATAGAGTTTTGTTGCATCAGAGTGAGCGTACATTTTTGGACAAACAACCTAGATCTGATCCACATCGTGATGGACAAATGATCGAAGCTTGATCCACCCCTATTTTTGTTTTTGTTTTTGGGTATGTGTAGGATCATGATGGGCCAAAAAATGGCGATATGGTGGGTATGTGTAGGGTAGGTGGCTAACGACTTGTTTAACCCAAAATTGATGAAGTGAAAATGGTTTTTAAAGGAGATTCTTAGCTTTCCACCAATATAAATTACGCTTTACTTTGAATTTAATAAATAATTATTATTCATTTTCTATTTGAATTACGACTAAAGTCCTCATTGGTAGGCTGATTGAAAAACATCTATAGCTTTCAAATGGTATCACATATTTTTAATTTGAAACATGTGTCACATTCTATGCTTTGCATACTATAGGATTAAAAAAAGTGAATTTTATGAAGTTTTGACCAAATTAAGGTGGTAAGACATACAAATGTTTATATTTTTAGAAAGTTGTAATAAAAAATCATAATTAATTATTTACTAGGAAAAAAATTTAAAAAATATGCATCACATCAGGACATGAGTCCTCTACTTATATCTAGAATCTTATAAAAAAAATATTATCATTTTATTGTGGTTAGGTGGTTAGATAGACACCTACTTATTTTTTCCCTGAATTTTAAGTACTACTGCATTGAAATTTGAATTTTTTACCAAATAAATATTTTTTTTAATAAACCTAGTAGTTTAGAAACTACATTCAATTTGTTATAGATTCTATTCTTACATATTTTTGAAATAATATAGATAGCTTATTCAACTTTTTATGGAAAATTTCCTAACTTTGATTTTTCTAAATTTTTTGCCACTTAAGGGCTTGCTTTTTCCATGATGATCCTGCACATACCCTTTTGTTTTCTCTTTTTATTTGGTAGTGTATGCTTCTACCTTTGTAATGCTCCTTATATCATTTTTCATGTGTGTCCTTTTGTGCCTATGTTGGTTTTCTATAGGATCTTGATCCTGGGGGCTTGATCACCCCTCTTGATTGTTTCCATCTTGTCTTACTAGTAGTGGTGTATTCAGACCCCTCTTGATGTGTGTTGGTCTAATTTAGTGTGATTTTTAAGTTCATCCTCTCACTAAAGTGGGGGCTAAATGTAGTGTCAAAAAATTTCATATGTGATATTTTCACACTTGTTTAGGTCCTCGTTGTTAAATTGAGCTTAATGTTGCCTCAAGATTTAGTGTTGTAATGTGTTTAAAATATTCACATTAGGTCTTGGGCCCTTGTAAACTAAATAGACCTAGTTGTTCCTTATTTGAGGCATTGTAAAGTGTTGTACCACACTTTCACACTTATCTATGGTTTTTCAATGTTGTACCTTAGGTGAATTATCATCTTTACCCAATTCGCAACAAGTCACCATAGGAGTACTTACCAATTTGGAATCATCCATCCTAAACTTCTTCAACATCCCTCTCAAATACTTAGACTGTGAAATGAAAATTCCTTTCTTTGTTTGATTAATCTATAGCCCAAGAAAAAAATTCATCTCCCCAAACATAGAAATTTTAAATTTTTTTGCATCTCTTCCACAAACATCTTGCACATATTTTCATTTCCTCCAAAGATAATATCATCAAAATACACAACTACAATCAACATTTTATCATTTTCAATCTTAAAGTACATATTACTATCCTCCGTGTACCTTATTTCAAGTGTGTGTCCAATCTTGCATACCAAGCACTAGGAGTTTTCTTCAATCCATATAAAGCTTTCCTCAATCTACACACCATATCCAGTTAATCTATCAACTGAAATCCTTCTAGTTGTTCCATATAGAATTCTTCTTCTAGCTCACCATTCAGAAATGTTGACTTGGCATCCATATAATAGACCTTAAAGTCTTTATGAGAAAAAAATTCCAAAAACATCCTTATAGTTTCCATTCTTTCTACCAGAGCAAAATTTTCCTGAAAATCTATACCTTCTACTTGTAAGTAACCCTTACACACAAGCCTTTCTTTTTTTTTAACAACTTCTCCATTCTCATTCAACTTAGTTATGAATACCCATTTTGATCCACTAATATTTTTGTTTTTCATTCTTGGGACCAATTCTCAAGTTTGATTCTTCTCAATTTGCATAAGTTCTTCTTTCATTGCTTCCTTCTAATGATCATATTTACATGCTTCACTTACAGTCTTTGACTCAATCTTAGAAAGTAAACATAGATTCACTTCAACAACAATTCTACTTCTAGTTAATACACCTTTTGTCTTGTCTCCAATAATCTAACTTTTTGAATGATTCTTCTGTACATATCTAGGTGTCTTAGGGGACATCACTGGAGCATCTTCTTCTTTTCATTCTATTCATCTTGCTTCTCTTGCTCATCCCTTTCCTGTTCTTCCACAATTTCTTCTATTATTACATAGTCATGTTTATCATATACATATCCATCAATGTCAATATAATTCTTCATTGTCTCATCAACCTTAAAATTTGAAGTCTTTACAACCTTTCTTAGTCTTTTATTGAAACATCGGTATGTCTTGATTTTAGTAGAATATCCAAGAAAAATGACTTCATCACTTCTTGCATCAAACTTTCCCAAAGTTTCTCCATCTCTTCTAAGATTACATTTGCTTCCGAATACCTTAAAATATTTAACAGTAGGAATTCTTCCATGCCATAGCTCATGGGGAGCCTTTGTACTATTTTCTCTTTCTTGAACTTGATTGAATACATAAAAAATAGTATGAATAGCTTCTTTCTAGTAGAATTTTGGTAAACCAACCTCAGTAATCATTGATCTAGTAGCCTCTTGAACTATTATATTTTTCCTTTCAACAACTCTATTCTACTAAGGAGTTCACAAAGAAGATAACTATCTCTTTATTCAATGCACTTCACAAAGCATATTAAAATCATGGGAGGTGAATTCTCCACCTTTGTTAAACCTTAAGCATTTTATCTTTAATTTCACTTCATTTTCAACCATAGCTTTGAATGCCTTGAATCTATCTAATGCCTCTGATTTCTCTCTAAGAAATGTAAACCATGTATATCTAGAATAATCATTAATTAAAAGCATAAATTACCTTTCACCAAGTAGACTTCTCACTATTGTAGGACAACAAAGATCAGTATGAACAAAATCCAGTAGTTTGGTAGTAGACTATTCCTTTGATTTATAATGATTTCTCACTTGCTTTCCAAACTAACAATTCCTATAAATAGCATTAACAAGCTTTGTAATTCTTGGTAAATCTCTCACAGCCTGAACATCACTAATCACTTCCAAGTTATCAAAATTCACATAACACATTCTCCTATTCCATAACCAACTATCATTAATCTGAGTCATAAAGCATCATCCATCAACACCCTTAAGTTGATGGATATTCCCTTTAGATTTCTTTCCTATAGCAAGCAATGTTTTGGAACCTTTTTGGATCTCACATTTCTCATCCTTAAACACAAGATCATATCATTTTCTGCACATCTAACCAACACTCAATAGATTATGACTTAAACCCTTAACATAGTAGACATCATCAAAATGATGCTTGCCATCAAAACTTACAAAACCTATCCCACAAATTTTAGCACCAATATAATTTCCAAACATAACCAAGTCTCCATCATATTTTCAAACTTAAAAAATTTACTTTTATCACTAGTCATGTGATGTGAACAACCACTATCACCTACCCAAAAGGTTTTCTTTTTTTAGCATGTAGGGAAGAGATAATTGTACCTTCATTTTTCTCATTCTCTGGAGGGCTTTCCTTTACCTATTTTTTAGAATTAGTAGAAGTAGGTTCATCCTTAATCACCAAGAAAAAGCATTCATTGTCATCAGGATCTTCATATTTTGAATCCTCATAAGATATACTAGCATTCTCATTCACATAGTAAGCTTTGTTAATCTTCTTTCCTTGCTTTTCTTTCTCATATCTTTGTTTATTCCTTTTAGCTCTTTCTAGACACTTTGCAACATAATGACCTAATTTTCCACAACTAAAGCATTTAAAGGGAAACTTACCTTCATACTTAACAGAGCCTTTCCTCATCCTTCTTACAAAGTTAGCTTCTATTTCATCAAATTTTTCTTCATCTGAATCTTCAACTTTTGTAGCTTTAAAAGAAGTCTCTTATTTGCATATATTTCTTAGACTCAACTTCCTCATCTCATAAGATGGGCCAAAAATCCTAACAATAGATCCTTATTATAGGTCTTATAATGTATATAGTTTGCTCAATAGCACTCACCTTCTCACTATAATAATCATGAAGAGTTCTAACAATCTTCTTTACAACCTTGGTTTCATCTATAGTAGCACCGAGTCCTCACATTCCAGCCACTATCTCATCCAATCTCTATACATAAGCTTTAACTGTGTCTCCAAATTCTATAATTTCACCTCTTTAATGCTTTCATCATCATCATGCACTCTTTCCAAAGCATCCCATACTTCCTTAGCAGTCTTCAAATTTTGTACCTTAATCAAGTCAGAATGTACCAAACTATTCTTCAAGATGTATTTTGCCTTATTGTTTGCTTCATGTGTGTTGATCTGATCAGGGGTACTCGAACCATTAGTAGGATGAGTGTAAGGATTCTTGTAAGATTTATCCACATCATATCCACAATACTCTAGATATTCTTCAATCAATACTTTTTAGATACCATAATTAGTTCCATCGAACCTTGGATAATCATAAACCATTTTTCTAGCCATCTCAGACCTTCCTCAAGTGGTTAAGCTCTTCACCAAGGAACCAAGATCTGACACCAATTGTTGAATAGGACAATTGAGAGGGGGTGAATCAGTTGTCACAGATTTAAACCTTTAATTCAATCATTGAAACTAATTCTTAATGCTACTTAAATGATTAATCATCAAATGCCAAAGTAGAAACTTAAACCCATCACATAAACACAATAACACCAAATTTACATGGAAAATCCAATAAGGGAAAAACCACAGTGAGGATTAACTCACACTATAGAGAATATCAAAACTGATTACAAGAGGCTCACTATCTGAAATAAGGCTCATTGCCAAAGAAAGGACACAATGTCCAGAACAAGGACTCATTGTCCAATAGGGCTACAACCCGGAGGGCTCACTACCATAGAGATATAAAGAAGACAAAGAAGACTTGTTACAAATAGACTACAATCAAAATGCAACAAAGGATTCCACCACAATCAGTCCCATACATGCATGAATGATAGAGTTCACCTTTTACTCACTACATCTAAAAACTCGACATTAAGCTTTGCATTGATTTTCCACACTCACATCACACACACTCACTAAATAGAATCAATGTCGCATTTAATTGCACTTTCTCTTTTCTCTTATCACTTTTCTTCTTCGCTCTTGTATAATTCTTCACCAATAACTCATCCTATATTTATACCATCTTCAACTTTGAAACATATCCAAAGTCGATCATCTAATTCAAATTTAGTTTAGGCCAGCACCAAAACATCCTAGGGTTGAATTAGAATGAGGGTGACCCAAACACATGCTTCAAGGGACCCCAAAAGATCCAACATGCTTCATCAACATTGAAAGTAGCATTTCACACAAGGTTGGCCAAACCAATGTAAAACCCATAGAACCATTAAGCAGGAATCCCCCAAATGCCAAAAATATCTTCAATAGAATCAGGGCAACTCAACTCTAGAACTAGTCATAAGACTTCATCAAAGAGGAAAGATCAACAAAATTTCTCTTGGACCTCAACTAGAAACACACCATAGTTCACAACTGGTAAACATCTTGCACTGTACAATAAATCAACAACCAAAAATTTGGATATAAACAAAATTTCTTCTTGGACCTCAACTAGAAACACAGAAAACCATAGTTCACAACTGGTAAACATTACTTGCACTGTACAATAAATCAACAACCAAAAATTTGGATATAACATCTTCTAACAACCATAAACAACATATCTTAACCGCACAAATATAGGAGAAAATACAGACCAAAACCCGGAGCAACCACTGAACACCTGCAACATATCTTGATTACAAATTTCTCAATATCCTTGACATATATAGCCAACAAGAACAATGATAACACTTTCAATTTGGACCAATTTTACCTGTTGACATCAATGCCAACATCTTAAATATTTCCATTCTTCCAACACAAACTAGCATGAAGTGGCTTCAATGGATGTAGATCGTGATCATGAAACTTGATTAGAAACAATTCCTTTGATATGCTTGAATAGATCTTGAACACTACATCACCATATTAGCTCAAACAACATGCATGATGCAAGAAATATTTGACATGATGATTGGAATCTTGATTGCTACAATAATCTTCAATAAAATCTTCCCTTCAAAGCCTTGGAATTGCTCTTATAATGCTCTGGAATTGCTCTAGCTTGATCTCATGACGTCACACAAAAGTTATAGGATCTTAGGATGAAACATAGAAAGATGACCTCATATTTATACATATGTTAACATTAATTCCCGAAATTCAAATATCACAAGATGGCAATAAATTATAGATTTGAAATCATTGAAAAACTACCAAAAACATAATTTGAATTTAGGTCCTAGGTGCAAGTGAGGACCCATTCACCCTATGGCAAGTTTGTTCTAGGCCACTTTCCTAAGACACACATTGCTCAATGTTGAACCTTATGTCATGACATTTATGAATGTCGGGTTTAATCCCTCAAAATTAGCAATTAATTAGCCTTGGATTTGAATTAAAGGTGCCAATTAAGTCAAATTAACATCAATTAATTAATAAAGACCTAGATTAGTGTGAAAGTGTAAAGGTACACCTTACAACACTAGAAACAAAGCACAATTAAGTCCTTTTTAATTAAAAGGGCCCTAAACTTAATGTGAATATGCAAAATACATACTATAACACTAAATTAAGGCATCATTTAGCTCATTTTATTAGTAATTATTTCCCAAATTAAGTGTGAAAAATGGATACTTTTTTCCTACACTATATTTTTCCCCCATTTAGTGTGAGGATGAGCACAAGCACAAACTCACACTAAAGTAGATATTCAAGACACTTAAATGTATGCAACAATGACAAAGCTACACAATCATACAACATCAAAGACCAGGAAGATCAAGCCTAGATGGTCTGATTGATGTGGAACAAATCTAAGCTATCATTTTTGCATGTGCTCACTCTAGGGTAGTGGAACCTTAGGCTATCCACTGGTTGAGTATTCCAAAAAGGTGGTCAATGAGAGAATCATATTAGACTCCCTTACCATATCAAAGCTATCCTCTTGAAAACTTCAATTAGGCACCACATGAAAGGGTTTTGTGTTCCATGGGGCTTAATAAGCCACGTTATGTTAAGCACCTATGAACAAGGCAAGGCTCTGCAGGCAAGCAAGGTGTGTTATGCTAGGTGGCCTTGAATTTAGTGTTCGAGCTTCATAAGGCTAACAAGTTACATTATAATAACTCTTATGAAAAAGGAAAGGCTCCATAGGTAAGCAAGGTGTGTTATGCTTGGTGGCCTTGACTTTAGAGTTTTGCGCTTCATAAGGCTAACAAGCTATGTTATGCTAACACTTATGAACAATAATGCTAGTAAAAGGTTTTTGTTCAAAGGGATTTTGCTTAGTATGTGTAAGGTCTTCTTCTTAGAGAACATTGTGCCTAATGTCTCCAAGAGAGGACAAGTCAAGAGTAAAAAATTCACAACTTAAGGAATACAGTGCATCACATCACCACTAAGAGGAAAGTTGTACGCTAAAAATTATCATACTCTAGGAGGACATCAAACCCAATGACATCATCAGGAAAAGGATGCATCGCAAGAAA
Source organism: Sequoia sempervirens (assembly GCA_007258455.2). NCBI lineage: Eukaryota > Viridiplantae > Streptophyta > Pinopsida > Cupressales > Cupressaceae > Sequoia > Sequoia sempervirens. The sequence goes on along the minus strand of VDFB02193867.1, from coordinate 474,775,596 downwards.
AAAGAAAATTGCACCATGAAACATGAGAAATTCCAAAAGATATTATTGATGTATTCCCTCACTTTAAAGCGGTTGCTAACAACATTATTGTGAACAATTGCTTTAAAGTAGCCAATGTTCAATCCTAAGACAAATTTGTTTTTTTTAGTTTGTGGAATAGTCTTAAATGAAATATAGATATGATTGATGTAAAATATTTAGTCGTTGTAATAACTTCTATTGTACAAAATAATCATGCTTAACTTTTATTTTGTTCATTTTAATTGAAAGGATTCCCTTTATTTATTGAAAATTTTTGAGCCAACAATTTAATGAATTGGATATGTTAATCTTTCCCATCCCTTAAATATGACTATTATAAGAAACATTTCATCTCATTGAATTGGGATTTGATTTTTCCTCACATTAATTGCAAAGCTTATCTTTGTACACAAATTTCTCATATTGGTAATATTGACCATTTCAACATTTTTTATTTATTGAGAAAATGCATATAACAATGAAAAGTGCAGTTAAAAACTGCAATAAAAAAACTATACCCAAAACTCAAACTGGGTCAGCAAAGTCACCAAGATACAATGGAAAATATTGTCCAAGCTACAGTAGCAAACTAGAACATCAACAACAACTATAATTACTACAACTACCCCTTGTTACAATAGCAAGACCAACAATAAAACAACAAAATCTTGTCATCATGCCCATATACAAGACCATTTCAACATTTACTAGTTATGAAAATGATTAAACAAAATGAACTTGTGAGGAGGAAAATTAAATATAATGATTTTAAAGGTCATTTGAATCAATCAAAGCCCACTTTTTCCATAATGTTGTCCCCACACACTTATTTCTTACACATGTTGTCACTAATGGTCCAAAAATATGAACATCAACAATACGTATCTTAGACTAGTATATAAATATTTAATCATCTAACAAATTTTATTTGGTTAGTTTGTGGAATAGTCTTAATGAAATATAGGTATGATTGATGTGAAATCTTTAGTGGTTGTACTAATTTCTATCATCAAAAAATCATGCTTAACTTTTATTAGCCAATAGGCTATTATGTGGGGGAACCCCATCGAGATTTCTAGTAGTCTGACATCAGAAATCCCCGTGGGGTTCCCCAAGTCTTCCACAAAAATCTTCTTTTGTCGAATCCAAGGCCCCCCACCTGACGCAAGCACTTAACAACACTATAGTGCGAAGAGGAATTATTACATATATAATTTATCATATATTCACCAACTGTCATTCTCATGTCAGTCCAGGGCAAATAGTTTATGTGGAAGAGGATAAAATACTCAAAATTTTGTACTCAATTGACAGAGTTTCTATAATTAATTTAGCAGAAGCTCTTACAATGGAATTCATGTACTGTGAATACTTGGTGGTCGCCAAATCTACTAAAAATCTATAAATTAATGGAAGCAAGGATTTCAAGTACAACTACATGACAAACCATTCCAAAAGCAAGGCGCTCACAGATAAACCCTTCCCCAAGTAATTGGATAAGCCCTTCCCTACATAATCTCTCGACTTTCTTCTCCTACATTAAATATACGAATGAGCTGTCAGCACAGAATGCTCTGTTTTCATTGAAGCATTAAAGAATTGCATAAAGTGGTGCAAACTTACTGTTACTTTATTGTACAGGATGGGACACATGGACTCCAATCTCTCTGGAATGTACGTAGTTCTATGGAATATATCTACACCTTACACGTTCGGTAATAGGAGCTCCTTAAAGAACGGCGACCTTTTAACCTTGGCCTTTTATGTATAACCAGTCTTGTAATCTTGAGAGGACAAGTATACTACCCCTCTGGTGCGATTGTCTGATTATTTTCAGACTCTGAGTCTTTCTGGGGTTCTCACTTGGCTTTGAGATAGCCATAACCAGGGATGTGACCTTTTCCAAGTGGAGGGGTTTGCTCAAGAAACCATATGCTTTCTATTTTGTGTGAAGTGGACATTGGCCTCATCATATTTTCTACATCTGGAAAGCTCTGCAAATACACAAACTCTAGGTATTATTTTACTGTTTCTTAGGAAAATAAATGAATTGATAAAATAAGACAATTTCAAGCACAAAAATTGAATGACTCTGTATAATTTTTTTGAGAAAAAAAAGCTCACTCAAACCATGTGTCCTACCCTCTAGATCAGGAGCAGCACGAAGTCTCTACTATCCCATGACGGTATCTCCATCTTGCCCTCACTTATAGATAAAAACACCAGAAACTGTAGGAAAATACAACCTAAATTAAACCTGCAATAGACCGCACAAGTACCCATTTGTTGTTTGAATTATACAGAGATATTGCTGAAACAGGTGGCCTTTATATTGAAAGCAAGGAAACATCTGTGTGATGATAACCTAGCCAGGAAGCCATGCAGAGAGGTTTCGTGGGAGGTGAAGGAGAGAATAGGGAGAGAAAAATCAACGTTGGAGAATGGTACAAGCTGGTGCTATAAAAAAGAGAGAGCAGCACTAAGAAGTATGCAAGCGTGGCACACATGAAATGATGGGATCGAAGGGAATTCAACTTGTAGGGAAATTGAAGATATCTGATATATTAGCAACTGAGCTCTTTGAATGATTCAGATCTCTTTCATTGTTACTCACATACCATGTTTATCTTTTATTTTTGATGCTATTTTTTCTTGGAGTGAAGTGAGAAGGGCTTTTGTGGGGTTGTATTTATTTGGTACAATTTTCACTTAATAAAAAATGTTGAATAGTTGATATTAATGGATTGTTTACCAAGGGTTGTGGGCCTTCATTGCCAAAAAACTAATTGTGTGTTTGGAAAATTTAAAAGTCTATGAGTATGGGCAAGATTTTACATAGAGAGCTACAAGTATCTAGCCCATGTTAGTAGGGATATCCAACTTTATTGGAAAAAAATAGAAGTTTGTTTGAGCAATTTGTAGAAGTGGAATAAGGATTGAATTCTTTCTTGTTAACAAATAATCTGAATTTGGTTATGAACCATGAATAGAGCAAGATACTCTCAGACAGTTGATCGACAACAATAGTATCTTGTGGTGTGGCTTATCACAAACACCCCTTTCAACATTAATCGGTCTGTGCCTATCGGCTATTCCGTTGCTCATTGAATATTGTGCAACTGCTAATTTTATTTTTCTAATTGAAAAGATTTGCTTTATGTATTGAAAACTTTTGAACTAACAATTTAATGCATTGGATATTTTAATTTTTTTCATCCCTTAAATATGACTATCATAATGTTTAGTGAACAAGATCAAAACTTTTCATCTCATTGAATTAAGATTTGACTTTAATGTTTATCTATTATATACAAATTTTTCACATTGATAATATTGACTATTTCAACATTTACTGAATACCTTTTTTGATTCAAAACCCACCCCTTCCACAACGTTGTCCCGACGCACTTATTTCTTTCCCGTGCCATCCTTAATGGTCCAAAAATGTGAACATCAACGGTTATCTCCCCACCGTTTCTGCTATACAGATCTTAGACGGCCTAGACAAGTATACCATTATTTCATATCCTCTTTCCTAAATGTGCCTTGTGTTCGCATTTCGCGCAGTTGCCGCAGATCATCATGAAGCCCGCAAGTTTAACCTCGTTAATTATCGTGAGTTTCATCGTCTTATTCATTTCCTGCACAGATTCGTTCCCACCCGGTAAGTTTTAATAAGTTCCCACTAATTTTAACAGTAAGATCTCAGTGTTCGCATTCTAATTCTGCTTATTTCGCTCTGTATAGGCTCTCTAAACATAGCATGTGGCTTTTCTACAAATGTAACCGCCGAATGGGTTCCAGATTCCCTTTTCACCAGAAGCCGGAACGTTGGTGTTGCTATTGATCAATCGAACCCTTTATTACAGAGATTTGCCTATTTTTCAAATTTAGCAGCGAGTAAATACTGCTACTTAATCCCAGTCAAGCGTGGTATGCTTTATTTGGTTAGAACTCATTTTTATTATGACGCAGCGTCCCGAAGCAGTATTCCTGTAGCTAGCATCTTTGATTTATTTATAAATGGAATTAAGTGGACTACAGTGAAAGCACGGAGTGAACCTCATTACGAAATTATGTTAGCCGCCAAGAATGACAAAATAAGTTTATGCCTAGCTCGAAATTCAGAAACAGGAAAGACAGACTATGTTTTCATTACAGAGATCGTGTTGAGGGATCTAAATTATGCATTGTATAGTTCAACGAACTTCCACAACAACGCATTAGTTCTCCTCGGAAGGAGAAGTTTTGGCAGAGACAATCAAATAGCGTAAGTGTAATTATTACTAATTTTCCGTATATTGTGACTCTCCTCGTTTTGTTAAATGTGAAGCCACGCTCATCAGCAAAAGAATTGAACAATTGGAATTTTTATCTATTTTGACTATTTCATAATAGGGTGTATTAAAATTGCAGTTACCCAGATGATAAGCCTGATCGCCACTGGTACCCATATCCATCACCGACCAATGTTAGAATCAATAAATCATTCGACACTTTTGGGAAGGGCTTGCCAAATCAGCCACCTGTAGCTGTATTACAGACAGCCATTACAATTCAACAAGTGAGAGATCTGGTAGTTCCGTACGCACTTCTCCCTGTCTATGAGGGCGGCTCTTATTATTTTGCACTTTACTTTTGCAACATAAAGGAAGCAAACCTCTCAGTCACCAACAGGTTCCAAGTCTTCATTAACAATACTCGAATAACAGACTGGCTGCAATTCACTTCATTTCTGCAATGCCTGGTTGTAGAGAGGAATTTAGAATTTGGAGTTATTGGTTCTATAAACATAAAATTACATCCTGGGGAAGGGTCAGAAACAGGACCTTTTATAAATGCAGCAGAAGTATATCAGATCAGGGACATACAAAATACGACACACCTCGGAGATGGTAAGTTATCTCTATTTCTCTAATTGAACTCACTAATTTGTTGGCAAGTTCTAATATGTTTGATGATACAGTAACGGCTATCAGAAAAATAGCAAATTCAATCAATGTTCCAGACGATTGGTTCGGAGGAGATCCATGTTTGCCTGCGGGTTATCCATGCACGGGTATTGTTTGCAACGAGGACAACCCATCAAGAGTGATTATCCTGTAATTTCTTACCTTAAAACACTGAAAATAGGACTTATTTGGTTAGAAAATATTTTAAAGTAAAAGCCTCTAATATATATGATTTGAACTCATTGCAGAAATCTAACAAGCTTTGGTCTCAGCGCCAACATCCCTCCAATTATAGCAAACTTAACAGCACTAACTCATTTGGTAAAATTTCTAACTATCGAAACGTAAGGCATTCATCTCATTTGTAGTTGGAATGGGCTTCGCATAAACACTAGACATGGTAGGTAAAATAGCAGTGATTAAATTTATGGTGTCCATGCCAGCTGCTAGGAAGCAATAATTTGTCAGGTTCTATACCAGACCTCAGTTCTTTGAAGAATCTTACAACATTGTAAGAAATCTGACCCCCTACTACTTAGAAAACTATAAGATATTTGTATAGACGAATGACAATGATAATGTCTGTGTAGTAATGTTCAGTTATTTTTGTTCTGTTGAAAGGGAATTGCAAAATAATCAACTCACCGGTAGAATCCCAACATCATTAGCGAAGCTTCCCTGGCTCAATCGATTGTATGTATACGAATTATTTTAATCTTTTTAACATTGATAGAGGCTAGTCTCTAGACCAAAATATCATTTTATTAATAAAGGTCGAACTTTACTAAATACCTTCAGTATTAATCAGATATTTGGAGAACAACAATTTGGATGGAATTGTGCCCCCAGGGTTAAATAGGCCTGGATTAGACCTTGGGTACGTTGAATGGAGGATGTTGCTTATTTCGCATCTCGTATTTTATGTAAATTTAAAGTTGCACCATTTGTCCAGCGAACGTAACGCACAGATGTTTCAAATGAAAACACTTCTAATCCTTCATATTTGTTGTTCACTGAAGAGTGGATCCTCCAATTAATTTTCCCGCGGTCAAGAAAAGCCACCAAATGAAAAGCTGGATTGTGGGTTGTTTGGTTGGTGGACCGCTAATGGTAGTGCTTTTGGTAACTTTTCTATGGAAATACATTCAGACACCACCAGCTCACATCACAGACCATCCAATTATACCACGTCAAGAAACACATGGAGGTATTGTGTTAAGCCTTATCCCGTAAAGCTAATGAGGTATTGTTAATCAATACAATTTCTATTTCTTGTATCTTACTGAGCGAGGTTCATATCTGACTCCACTCTGCTAGATGGAGGTCATGCAAAGGTGTATCATAGATTAGCGGTAGAATATACAGAGGAAGAAATTGAAGCTGCGACAAACAATTATTCTACAGTGATTGGTAGCGGAGGCTTTGGATCGGTATTCCGTGGCAAACTTTCTGGGTATGATGTTGCAGTCAAAAAACATTCAAGCACTTCTAATCAAGGGCAACAAGAATTTGAAAACGAGGTTTGCTGTCCTTCGTCAACTCCTAAATCTATCATTCATCATAAGAATTTTGTTTATTTCTTATTTTATACTAACATATTTTGTTTGTATTCTTGAGTCCAGGTAACTCTGCTTTGCAGGTTATATCATAAGAATCTGGTAAATCTTATTGGTTATTGCAAGCAACCTATCCAAGCGCTGGTATATGAATATATGCCATGTGGAACGTTGAAGGATCATCTATATGGTAAAGATTATTCAAGTTCACAATAAACAACATTACAACAGAATGCACCCCAAAGTCACTAAGACGATTAAATGCCTAATGGCAGGAAAAGCTAAACTGGAGAAACCACTTGATTGGAATACCAGACTCAAGATTGCTCTCCAAGCGGCAGAGGGTAATTTAGGTGTTAAAACATTAATTGATTTATCATTATTTATCGCTATACAATTGTAAAATTGTATGTATATTGGAATTATTTTAGTTAGCTAGCTTTGGTTTTGCTTATGCTATTGTTTTAGTTAAAATTATATTTACTGTCACGGATCTTACATTATTTCAGGCTTGTTATACCTGCATCAAGGTTGTAATCCACCAATCATACACAGGGATATGAAGTGCACTAATATACTTTTGGATGGAAGAATGACTGCAAAGGTAGCTGACTTTGGTCTAGCCAAGCTGCTAGAGAGTTCCCAAACCCATGTTTCAACAACGGTCAAAGGCACCATCGGCTATCTTGATCCTGAGTATTTCCTTCTTCACAATTACAATTTTTCTTTCTGAATTCATCTTCCGTGGATCACGTTCTTTCTGTCACTAAACCATATGCTATAATCCAACATATTCGATATCACTAGCAGTGCTCTAAAATTAGAAAAGTTAATGCAGATACTTTGGGACAGCGTCGCTAACCGCAAAGAGCGATGTCTATAGTTTTGGAGTGGTTTTGCTGGAGATAATTTCTGGCAAACCGCCAAGTGATGATATAGTGGCATTGGTAATTTATTTAGTTTGTGAAAATTTAAAAACAAGCATTTGCAATCTTTATTTATGCTCATTATTCAGGAATACGTAGGATTGTAATCGGGTTTATTTGCAGGCAAGAGAGCTAATCTCATGCGGTAAAATAACCGAGCTTATGGATTCTTCTTTGGGTGGGCGTTACAAATTACCAACAGCATGGAAAGTTGCAGAGGTGGCATACGCATGCGTGGCACAAAAATCAATAGACAGACCGACAATGAGTACGGTTGTGGACGAGTTGAAGGAAGCAGTGGCCCTTGAATTCAAGGATAGCATTCAGTATGCCCATGTTCCGGATACATCATATAATGAATGGGATTCGGATTTGATGCCGATGGCGAGGTAGTTATGGTGCTATGGAAATATATGAAGGAAGAGGCATTATGAGTCAAGCCATCACAACTACTTAGAGCGATGAACATTTTCTCTCACTTTCTGCGTATTTCTGTTTATGAATGATATTTGTGGTTCTGATCCTAGAGAGCAGTTTCAAATTTTAATAATTATTATACTTTTATTGATATATATATTTCATATTGTATTTATATTAGTTTATATTTCTATTATGTTTACTTATGTATTTATTCTTTTTCATTTCATGGGTGTAAAATTGATTCCACAACTATAAATTTGATTAAACACATGTTTGTATGATTTGTTTCTACATTCTTATATTTAAAGGAAGTCAATTATGTTTATTTGATTACTGTGACAATCATTCAAATATCATCTATATTTTAAGTAAGAGCACTTTCATTTGGTGCACTAAAACAAATCTAAATTTGCATTATCATCTTAGTCCATCTACATGTTTCAAATTTATTGTTTTTTAATCATTTACGTGAATTCTAAAAAACATTTTTTGAAGATCGAGCATAAAAAATGTTCCCCTAATGATCTTGTAGCCATCTAAAGGAATTTATAAATATAGTCAATCTAGTCAATCTAGATGGTATAACAAATAGAGAGAAATCAAGAAAAATAAGAAGCATGAGGAAAATATAAATATGATTAGATCCATAATCCATATGTCAAATATGTGGACATGACCCATCGTTGCATGCACTAGCCATTCATGTTACAAGTAGAATATTGAAATAAGGATAAGTTATCAATCATAAATTGTCCAAATTTTCAACACCATAGAAGAATTATTCTTTGTTAAGCCTAGAGCTAAGTGCATTCAATTATTATAATTAATTTTTCCACTCAATTATTTGGATATTTCTAATAATCTCTACCTTCAACTCTTAATCATTTAATTTACATCAATTTATGCTTATTTGATAACCTGGATTAAGCTAAAGGAAATGTTATTTTCCTTCAAATTTTTGGCAAACCTATATATGGCCTAGTTTCTCCTTAGGATTTCTTATCAATTTTGAGCTTTTCAAAGTTTATAATGTTGAGTTATAATTTATTCTTAGACTTTCTTGGGTTTGATTTTCATATACTCATACTTTTTGAGTAACAATGTGGAGATGCGTAGTGATTCACCTTTTTTCCCACCATTATACCATGGGATATTGATCATTATGGTTCCTTTTATGGTTTCTTCCTTGTACAACTTGTATTTATATTAGACTTGGAATTCTATTATATATATATATATATATATATATATATATAAAGAAAGAAAGGATTTTATTGGTTTTCTATGCTAGTGAGATAGAACAAAAAAACTCAACACTCTCATTCAAGAACAGACCCTAGAGATCTCAACCTCAAGTGAGCAAATGAGAAAGAGATCTTGCAATAGGGTTGTTCTAGGGATTGATTGTAAACTAATGAGGGGTTCAACACCAAGCTAGGGCTTGAAAAGACAAATGCAATGCAATATGTAATGCTTAACCCTAATATGATGAAATATTTCACTAAATGACCTAAAAATGCATACAAAACAAAATAGAAAGTTGCAAGATGAAATGTGTGCACTTAGAAATCTGTAGAAGACTGAATGAAGACCTGAAATGTGAAAATTTTGATTTTAAAGCTTGTTGGGACTCATAGGCCAGTCTAGGTGATTTAGTCCCAAATCTTGAATTTTGTAAAGAAACTAGAATATGGCAAATGGGTATCTAAAACTGTAAAAATCCTGGAAATTGACCTAAGCTAGGACTCATACACTAGAACTAGTGTATCAGTCTAGTTAGGGTTTTTTGAAGTTGCAAAGTCTAAATCTAGTCTTCAAGGTCCTCTTTGCCCTTCCTGATTGGTTTTCAAATCTAAAAACCCTAATTTGCAACCTGTAGAAGTCTTCCAAGCATCTCCAATGCAAGGTGACAACTTTGAACACTTTGACAATTTTTTCCAACTTGCTCTTCATTGTGCCTTTAACCTAAACATGTGAATCACATAGTAAAGAGAGTGAAATTTTTTGTTTTGTTAGTGGATAGGGGTTTGCGTTGGTAAAACCTTGTTTTGGTAATCAAATCTTGAAATGAAATGAAATAGGAATGGAGGATGATGAATGAACAAAATATGATGTTGCAACTCACCAAACCATAGCAATAAGAGGCTATACACATGCATGAGATAGCTCCAATGAATTTAGATCTTGACCTGAATGCTAGCTTGAAACATGAAACCCTACATCATAATTGTTAGCTCTAAAACAAACATGATGCATGAATACTTTGACATCATGCTTGAATCTTCCCTTGAATGCTCTTGTACACACTTGAATGCTCTTGTGAATTCAAATTTTCTATAAGAATGCTCATTCAACTTGCTACATGTGAAATGAGGAAAATAAACTTGTATTCATACTTAATTATGAAAAATTCTCAAAACTACAACACTACAAGCTAACATCAGATCTAGGAGGAAAAAATCTAGCCAAGATTTTTAATTAAATTTAATTTTTTGCCACACAAGACTCATACACCCAAGGTGGTGTATGAGTCCCATTAGCCATAATTTATGGGACCAAATTAAAAAATGCTTAGAAATGTGTAAAATCAGGATCGGGACCCAAAACCCTAGGTGGGACACATACACCCAAGGTGGTGTATGAGTCCCAGACCAACAAATCAGGGCCAAACAACCTACAAATACTTGAATTATTATTGGATGTTGATTTGTGTTGGGATTATACAAAAAGAGATGTATTAAATAGGGTTTTGTGGATGCAAAATAAGGCCAATTAAAGTATAAAGAAGCTTAATTATTAATGACAACCCTAGAAAAGTATGGAATTGTGTTACAACACTTTACAACACTCTAAATAATGCATGATTATGTTTATTTAGTTTACAAGGGCCCAAGACCTAATGTGAGTGTGTTAGACACATTACAACACTAAGTCAAGGCAACATTAAGCTCAATTTTATAAGTAAGGCCCAAACAAGTGTGAAAATGTCATCAATGACATTTTTCAACACTACATTTAGCCCCCACTTTAGTGAGAGGATGAAATTGCTTCATACTCACAGTACATAGAAAAAAACACATCAAGAGGGGCTCATATGTACCAATGCCAGTAGGATAAGATGATAATGATCAAGAAGGCTGATCAAGACCATAGGATTGATATCCCATGGTAAACCAATATAGGAACAAAAGAACACACATGAAAATGAGATAAAGAGCATCATAAAGGCACAATCATACACTTCCAAAGATGAAGAGAAAATAAAAACAAAACAAAATGGCGTGGATCAAGCTTTGACCATTTTTCCATCTTGATGTGGATTAGATCTAGATTATTTTTCCAAAAAATGCATGCTCACTCTGAGGCAATGAAACTTCAATTTTTCCACTAGGTGAGGATCTGAAAGAGGTGAGACACATCCAGACACAACTAGTATGCTCTTACATTCACGTGTGAGTAGCTATGGGAAAGTGATGCCTTATTCGGGCTTCCTAACAAACCATACCAAAGTTATCCCTCTTGATAACTTTGATAAGGTGCCATGTAAAAATGATCTTCAAGCTTCATGAGGCAAGAAAAAATTCATACTCTTGGAGCTCATGAACAAAAACTGAACTTCGAGCTTCATGAGGCAAGAAAAGATTTGTATGCTTGGAAATCATGAATAAACAAGATGGATCTATAGGCATGAAAAGTGTATTATGGAAGGTGGCCATATAACAAAAATGAAAATACAAAAATAAGGAATGTTCAAAGGGATCTTTCTTACTTCATAGAAGGTCTTTAACTTAGGCAAAAGTGTGCCTAATGTCTGCAAGAGAGGACCAATTAAAAAGAATAGAAGATTCACAACTTAGGGGATACAATGTGTTTCATCAAGCCACTAAAAGGAATATAATATGCTAAAAGAGATCACACTCTTGAAGAACATCATGCCCAATGTCAACCACAAAGAAAAAGATGCATCACATGAAGTAAGAGGACTATACCATGAAACATGAAAAATTCTAAAAGAATAATGCAAATGTATGCCCCAACATTAAAGAAATTGCTAAACACCATAGTGTGAGTAATTACTTTAAAGTAGCTAATGATAAATGCTAAGAATAAAGAGGACATGAGAGCTAACTTGGAAAGACCTATTTCAAGTCATATGCTTCAAAATAAAGTTGTGTCATGCAAGAGAAAAAGAGAAAAGGGGTCACCCCCAAAATGAAACTCCAAACACATAAGGGTCTATGGATTTGCGGTCAGTATGCTCTTGGTCTAATGTTTTTTATAGTTTAGAACTATCATCATTCCCAAAATACACATATAACTATAAGAGTAACACAAAGAGAGTGAAAATAAAATAAATAAACCTTTTAGGTCAACATGGATGAGATATAAATGTCTTGATGCCTTGTGTCATCCCCAAAAGGAAAGAAAAATACAAGGAAAAAGAAAAGTTAAAGGAAAAAATTTTGGGTCAACATGGAAGAAACATGAATGTCTTGATGCCTTGCATCATCCCCAAAAGGAAAACATAAGAAAAGTGAAAGAGATAAAGGAAAAGCAAAAAAATGTACAACATAGAGAAGAATGAAGGTACAAATAGAGGAATGTCACAAAGAGAGAGAGATAGCATCAAATGGAATGTCACGAGGGATCATGTACATGCAATCACACCAAAAAAACCAATGAAAAATAAATAATGCAAAAGAATAATAAGGCACATGCGAGTCAACCTAAAGCAAGTCATCTGCATCCCAATCATGTTCATTGTATGTCGAAGGTGGACAACTAGCTAAAGGGACAATATCAAGTGCGAAACTAGGGTCATTACAAATTTCAACACTCTTCCTAGGAGAATTTTCATGTCAGCTCATGGATGAGGAAAATAATGTATTCAATTCATTTTGCACCTCCTCATTGTCATCTAAATTAATCATAATGGGAGGTTGAAAGATAATGTCCAAGGAAGGTTTTAACTCTTGTTGTGGTTGTAGTATAGAATCTTTTTGTTTTGGGGAGGGGGTAGACTCATCATGCATTTATTCAGTCAATTTTGGATCTTGATTTTCTTTGTTTATTTGTTCATTTAACCTACAAGCAAGGGAAGAATGTCTATTCCTATGCTCTATAGCACCTCTATCTCATTTAGTTCTATTTTAAAGTTGTTTTTTTATAGGATAAGGTTGATCAACCATAGGTTTCTTTTCTTCCCTAAGGGGAGGAACAAACACAACCATGGGAGGTTGTTCGACAACTTTCTCCTTAACTTTGTAAACTTGTTTTATTCTAGGAGGTGTGATGGGATTGTTTTCATTATCTCTTGGTCTTTTTTAGGAAAGAGGTGAAGGTTTTGTCTTAGGTTGGTCTTGGTTATTTGGAATGTCTTTAGGTTCAATCATGGCTTCATCTAGGATGGTAAAATTGGTGGTGGGTGGCGACATGTTTCAGAGGGATAATTTTGTGATTTTCTTTGCCTTTAACTTTTGGTAGGACTTGAAAAAGATTTCTTCTCAAGGTTTGATAGGTTCTATAGGATTGGGCCAAATTAAATCTAATGAAAAGATTCCATGGGAAGAAAAAGGGTTGAAGCCAGTATGATGAGCAATGAAAATTTCACTATTAAAGGGAAACTTTAAGTATTTATGTACAATTGAAGGGACTGCATTCATGGAGTGAAGCCATGGATAGCCTAGCTTCACACAAAATCAGTCTAACTATGGGATGATGGAGAATGATATATCTAACATTTTTGTTCCTATTTGTAAGGGCAAGGTGATCAATCCCATCATAGAGCAAGCAAAACCATTATGCTTCTTGATCCATTCTTTCAGTTTATCATATATATCTTGATAGAGTTCATGCAAAAGTAAGAATTCCTTGGTGATCACATTCTCTCCACAATGGGGATCTATTAATATCCCATTACTGGGCTTATCATAGATACGGCCATCTATGTAAAGAGGACCATTGGGTGCATGCTTAATTATATCTTTAGAGGAGAAAACAATGTCAAGAGGCTTTTGAGTTCGACCCTTAACGATGTTGAGTTTTGACCAATGCAACCAAACCATTGATAGTATTTTTTTCTTGTTGATTAGTATCCATAAATTTTTTTTGAATTGTATCTATGTTCTCATCAATTGTGTCAACATTCATCACATCAGTCTTTGTAGTTTCACTAGCTTTGACAAATCAAATATTATTTTTCGGCATGGGGTTGGTAAAGATTTTCATGTTTTGGTTAGGAGGGGCAATGGACTTATTTCCTTGATCATTAACACCCCCAATGGAAATTCAACTAGAATCAATGAGGTCTTGCACAATATGTTTAAGATGCTTACAATGTTCCATATTTTGTCCATTTTTCCGATGATAATGGCAATAAACATTTGATCTAAAGTTTGGAGGTGGAGGCTTATTGGGATCAGGTGTCTTGACGAGAGGCAAGGTAATAATTTTCTATTCTAAAAGTTGGGTCATTGTGTTATGAAGGGTATCAGGTAAGGGGGTGAATTTCCTTTTTGAGTCCCCATATCTAAAGGGTATCATTGGTTTAACAACAACTACTTGGGTATTGGTATTTTGACTTATTTTTTGAGGAGGATTGAGTTGAAGGAAGCCTTTATTCTATTTCTTGAAAGGTTAGAAATTTTTTTGGTTTGTGGAATCATACTTCTCAGTTCAGTTAGAAGTGGACTTTGTATCACAACTACTAACTGAGTTTTGATAATCATGGAGGGAAGTGCACAAGTGCATGAAGGAAGGGAATTTCATCATGGTAAGCTCGTCTTGAATCTTACTTTGCAAATTTTCTATGAACATCTTTTGAAGGTGAGGGTTAGGAACCTAGACATTGATTTAGGAATAAAGTGATTGATAGCATGAAATAAAATCAAGAATCTTTTATTCTTCTTGTTTCTTGTCATCTAATTGGCCATGGTCATTTTAGGGGTCATATGCACTTGGAAATAGTTTATAAATGCCTCAACAAGTTCATTTAATGAACAAATTGAGTTTTTTGGTAACAAAGAGAACCATTCTAAGATAGTATATTTTAAGGATCAAGAGAAAAGCTTTGCTAAGAGTTTATCATCAAGGAAAAAGTCACTACATAAGGCAGTATAGGTGGCAACATGGTTTGAGGGAACACCCTTCCCCCCATATTTCTTGAATCTAGGCACCTCTACACCTTGTGGCATTGATGTTCGCAATATTTCCAAGGACAATGGATTGGTTTTGACATAATATGTAGGTGGGAAATTTTGATTTTGATTAATGGGGGAAACTTGCTTTTGAAGGGATGAAATGGTTTATGTTTTCGAGGGACTAAGGAATGGAATGCTTATAGGTGGTAAGATAGTAAGATACATAACATGAGATTCCATAGAGGTACTAAGGGTGCTAGCAAAAATACCCAAGGAAGGAATCACATTAGTCATTGGTTGAATTTTCATTGTAACTTGAGGGTCGGTATAGGTAGGAATAGAGGAAATTGTTGTGGGAGGATGAATTTGAATTCCTCCTTGGCTTGTGACATTGCTTGTAGGTAAAGGAAAACTAGTGGTTGAGGGAAAGTATTTTCCAAAGACTTGAACTATGTTTTTCAGAAGGTCAAATCCATCTTCACTTTCAATCATGCAATGAATGTTATCTATAGTAGGCATGGCGGTAGTTGAAATGTTTTCATTTTACAGTTGATGTTGTAGGTTTTCTAAGTCCTCATGGATTTGAATTATGTTTTCTTATGGAACACTAGCAGCCAAATGTTGTTTCAAAATTCATCATACTACTTGAAGGAAAAGAGTTGTTAAGGGTATGGTCCACAGCTAGTGTACTAGTGTTAATTCTAGGAGTGAAAGAGCTAGACAACCCAATAAACATGCAAAGGCTACTAAATGCAAGATAAATGAAAATGCAATATAAGCTAAGAAAAATGAAATGACTATAACAAGAATTTTGTAAACTGACAGAAAAAGCTATAAAAAACAAACAAAAGATTACAAACAATGTTTTAAATGTTGGAAAATGCAATGCAAAATCTACACTGGGACTAAATCGCCTAGAGGGGTGTATGAGTCCCAATGAGGATTTTTCTCAAAAGTTTCATGAAATTTCAATTGATTTTTATGCTTTTTCTATTGTATGACCTATAACCTAAGTGCAACTATAAATTTTCTATGGTTTTCAATGATTTTAGATGAAAAAGTGCAACCTATATGCACTTTCACTAATGCAAGAGTAGAAAATGTAGAATACTAATTAACTAGTGCAAAACCTAATGTAATGTTAATGAAAGAAAGATCTAGGATGATGATGCATTCCAAATTAGAATTATGATGTTATAAATCAAGGTTTACCAAAATGAAAGAAAGGATTTTTTTTGTTTTCTATGCTAGGGAGATAGAACAACAAAACTCAACACTCTCATTCAAGAACAAACCCTAGAGATCTCAACCTCAAGTGTGCAAAGGAGAAAGAGATCTTGCAATAAGGTTGTTCTAGGGATTTATTGTAATCTAATGTGGGGCTCATCACCAAGCTATGGCTTGGAAAGAAACAAAGAAATGCATGATGTAATTCTTAACCCTAATATGATGCAATATTTCAATAAATGACCTAAAAATGTATGTAAAACATAATAGAAAGCTACAAGATAAAATTTGTGCACCTTGAAATCTATAGAAGACTAAATAAAGGCCTAGAATGCTGAAAACATTGATTTTAAAGCTTTTTGGGACTCATATGCTAGTTTGTGTGATTTAGTCCCAAATTTAGATTTTTGTACAAAAATTAGAATCTAGCAAATAGGTATCTAAAATTGCAAAAACCTAGAAGTTGACCTGAATTGGGACTCATAAGCCAAAATTGGCATATCAGTCTAGTTAGGGTTTTTTGAAGCTTCAATGTCTAAATCTGGTCTTCAAGGTCTGCTTTGCACTTTTTAATTGATTTCTTGATCGAAAACCCTAATTTGCAACCTATAGAAGTTTTTGAAGTATCTCCAATGCAAGGTGACAACTTTGACAACTTTGAACACTTTAACAAATTTCTCCAACTTTCTCTTTGATGTTCCTTCAACCTAAACCAATAGATCACACACTAAAGAGAAGGGAAAATGTTTTTTTGTTAGTGGATAGGGTTTTCCATTGTCAAACCCTGTTTTGGTAATAAAACCTTGAAATGAAATGAAATAGGAATGGATGACAATGAATAAACAAAATGTGAATTTGCAACTCACCAAACCCTAGCAATAAGAGGCTACAATCATGTATGAGATAGCTTCAATGGATTTAGATCTTGACTCTTGCTTTAATAGGATAGATCTTGACTTGAATGCTAGCTTGTATCATGAAACCCCACATCACAATTGTTAGCTCCAAAAAAACCATGATTCATGAAGACTTTTACATGATGCTTGAATCCTCAATGATACTCTAAAATGTTTGATAATATACCCTTGAATACTCTTGAGTTATATTATAAACACTTGAATGCTCTTGTAAACTCAAAATTTCTATAAGAATGGTCATTCAACTTACTAGGTGTGAAATGAGGGAAAGAAACTTGTATTTATACTTAATTATGCAAAAAATATTGAAATTGCAACACTAAAATATGACATCAGATCTAGGAGGATAAAATATCACCAATAATTTGAATTAACTTTAATTTTGGGCCACACGGGAATCATACACCCAAGGTGGTGTATGAGTCCCATTAGGCATAATTTATGGGAATAAATTCAAAAAATGCTTTAAAAGGTGTAAAAACAGTATCAGGAACCAAAACCCTAGGTGGGACTCATATACCCAAGGTGGCGTATGAGTCCCATACCAACAAATCTAGGCCACAATTTAAAAATACCTAAATTATGATTGTATTTTGATTTGTGTCTAGATTATCCTCAAATAGATGCATTAAATGAGGCTTGTGGATGCAAAATAAGGCCAATTAAAGCATAAAGAAGCCTAAATATTAATGAAAACCCTAGAAAAGTGTGAGTGTGTTACAACACTTTACAATACTCTAAATAGGGTAGGATTATGTTTATTTAGTTTACAAGGGCCCAAGACATAATATGAGTATGTTAAACACATTAAAACACTAATTCAAGGCAACATTAAGCTCAATTTTATAAGGAGGGCCCAAATAAGTGTGAAAATGTTACCAACAATATTTTTCAACACTAAATATCTCTCTCTCTCTCTCTCTCTCTCTATATATATATATATATATATATATATATAGGTTTCTTGCATCATACAAAATATTTTTGATCACACATCATGATGCATAATAAAAATTAATTTTATGAACTATCAAAATAACATCTTTAATGTTATTATCATTCATATCTTATAGTATATTCATCCATTATGCATTAGTGAGACTTTATGCTATTGATATGCATGTATTATATTGATGTTTAGTTTAAACATGTGTCCTATATTTCACATTCTTCATTGAGTTTTTTAGTGCACATAATATTGTGATATATCTATTCATGTGGAATTTATGCATACCTTCTATGATAATATTATGTAGGTTGTGATAATAAGGAATGATTATTCATCAAGAATTTGTCATGTGGCACCAAAAATAAAATTGTGACATGCATGATACAAGCACATATTTTCATGATATATTTTATTTTTGTAATGTTAACCTAATGCTAATATATTTATGCATATTATACAAACCACTTTATTTTATTGATGATAAGGAGCCTTATAGTAATAATTATCTACATCTCACATTGAATCCATGGATACTTGTCCTTCAAATAGATTTTATTTAGATGATGATATATCATACATTCATGACCTGTAGCTTTTAGTTATATGATAATAAACTATTCCTTGATGATAATCTACTAGATTATCATGTAAACATCCTTAATAGTTCATTTCCTTACCCTACATTACATGATTTCATATAATGAAACTTAGAAAAAAACTCATAGAGGGTGATTATGATACACTTAAGAATGGATTTATACATGTAAAATATTTCTTTATAACTACACATATTTATATGATGACATATTATTGATTACTATGTTTTAATTATACCTAACTTGATTTTATTGTTTACCAATAAAAAAAAATTAGATAGTGGTATATTATTGATTAGCAAGTTCTAGTTATACCTAAATGGTATATATTTATAGTAGTTACATTCATCTTATTTGAACTTTACTAGATTTATTGTCATTCAATCTTAATTTTATATAAGAATATAATTGTTTTTTGTACATCTTCTAAACAATGGTATTGTAATACATCATTTTACATGACCTAATGTATTATTTAGTTCACTTGATTTTGAATCTTGTACTCATAATAAAGAAAGCTAATATATATAGTTCTAGATGTTAAGTCATAGGTTATACAACATGAGTATATAACTGAACTTAAGTCAATATAATGGTGCTAGCTAGACCTAATTATACTAGAAATATATGTTAACATTATGTCCATAATCAAACTTGATAACCATAAGTTTTTTTATATTATGGTCAAGGTAGGGATGGAGATATCACTGAATTTCTATCACTGAATACTTTTTATCTATCATATTGGAAAAATCTAAGTATCGTGTCTACTTTGGCACCTAGCCACCCTTATAGTAGAGTGCAATAATTCATCATGATAATACTTGTTTGAAAAAGGTTCCTCAACATTGCATTAATAATGTTCACTTTTGATTTTTAATTTTAATTAGTTATTTGTTTTTCTCACATGGGGATTAGGATATCCCATTTTTAGGTGGCACTCCTTGGCACATGTAAAGTTATTTTGAAGTGTACACAAATAGCAAGAGCATCCAATTCTATTATAATTTTAAATATCATCTTAGGATAATATGATATGTGGCTATTAATTATTAAATATGTAAGAGAATTTAGGAGGGGACTTACAAAGTGGACAAACAATCTCAACCCATTTAAGACACATGTTATGATACATCATACAACATATTTATAAAGGTATTAAATTATAAGTAATGAATTATGGGTCATATGTATTTTTATCATGGTAATTTTGGGACTTTCTTAGGCCCACAATAATGCCTTATATTAGTGTTTTTACACTCCTTCAGTATATATTGACTGATTAACATGGAGACATTGAGGAGTTTTTTATTACAAGGTTATAGTATCAAATTTCTAATAGAGGGTAAAATAATAGATCTCCATGTTAATTTTTTTAGCCTATATTGTACACCCTTAATATTAGTGTACATAGGGTTGTTTATAGTCAGCCCATGGGTATCTTAACTATTAATTGATTCATATTATCATTATTATATTTTTATCTAGTTATTTAGGTTGGCCTAAGGCTTATATAGGGTTATCCAAGTCAACCTGGGTGATATCCTAGGCATAAATAAGGTATATAGGAGGTAGTGAGTATTATTTCATCATCATTTTATAAGTTATGTTCCCCTTGAAAATATTTGGATCTTTTCCCCCTCTAAATCACTTGTTTTTATTGTATGGGAAAATCAAGTTTTGAAGGAACCCAAAACCATTTACAAGAAAAGACACAACATGTTGCTAAACATGATATTCAACCATATACTCGTGACAACCTAATAGCCAAAAAATAAAATAGGATGGGTGCAAAAGTAAGGATGATACAATACACTACTAACAACACCGATCAGCCACAAAGCAACAAAAAAACATAAAATAACCTAAACCCAGCAAAACGAGACCAGACACTAATTCAAACTACTTAGGGTGTTGGCCACCTCAATCTACTAGCTTTTACGTCTTTCAATCATATCCAATAGCTCCTTCTCAGCATCAAAGGATCTCTTCCAATCAGCTGATCTTCTAACCGCAGGTCCTTTGTCATCATCTTTAGCACCTTTTTACCTTTTTCCCTTAATAGAGTACTATTTCTCCATATGTTTAGAGAAATAAATCTGATCTTCCCTTAGCTCACTTATCTTTCTAAAAAGGACTTCCAAGGAGTCTACGATGTTGTCCATAGAAATATAACATGCTTGCAAAATATTTTTCATATCTGTATTTGTAACCAGAATCTTGGCTTCTAGAGTAGCCAACCTACCTTCAAGGTCCACCACTCCACAAAAAATAATGTTCAATACAAAACCCTTTGGAACATTCTTCATGTTCTCCTTCAAACCTCTAATTCTAATATTAATCTTATTGAACTCCTAAAGAGTGCACTTGGCTAACTTAAAATTTCCAATAGCCCCATCCCTAGCCATATCCAACAAATCAAACATGGAAAAAGAGTCATCATCAAGATAAGAAAAGTCCTTAGAGAGAGGATTTACCTTTAAAGGAACTTTTTTGGCTTTATTCTTTTATGAATCCCCCTCATTAGTACCTTTAACCTCCTTATCTTGCTCCTCATTGGGCAAATCCTACATTTGGGAGTATTCAATGACAACCGTCTTAGCACCAAAATCCTTGCCATCCCCATACACAATGGGGTCCTTAGCCAACACTTCAGAGACCCTATTCTTCAGGTTGGTAATACACTTCTATGATCTCCGTAGCTTTTCATCCAAACCCACAACATTATCCTATGACCCCACCTCCAGGCCACCACCAACAACAACCTTACCAACAACCACCTCCACAATCTTGGGGGAAGAATCATCCTATCCCACATCTGTGTCCACACTCTTAGAAAGGACAAGCCACTTAGCTACCCTAATACTCTTAGAACCACCCCCTTCCTTTTCTTCAATGAAGTTTTTGCAATCATTGGAGACACATCCTCATCCTCTTTCAAAGAAGAATCCAAGATCAATGATTGAGAATAATCACTCAAAGTCTTCTCCTTACCCTTAATGGTAGGAGTAGGGAGAAGAGACTTGAGATGCTCCATAATTAATTAAATAAGGCCTTCATGGAGGATGAGGGACCTCTCATTCTTTAAATGGGCATACATAGAAACCTCTAAAGAAGATAACAAGAAAAAAGGAAAAGAGATGAATAGGCCATGTCTCAAATGGTTGAGGAGGGAGAAGTGGAGCCCAAGAATAGCAATAAACCTACCCTCCAATATCACATACCGCATAAGAACTTCAACAACACTCACCCAAATTCTCTTGAGGGATTTTCTTTCATATTCCTAGGTTTCCAAATTTACTAATTTCTTCTACTCATCATCTTTAAAAAGTTGGGCCATTGCTTCCTCATTTCTTTTTTTGTCCTTGAAAAGCTTGTGGCCAACTGTCGACATCCCAGTCACAACAACAACCAAATCCTTAATCATCTCCACTTCTAGACCTTTTACCTTGAGCTTATGGTTATGCTAGAAAGACACAAACTACACTGAGGCATTGGGGTCATGCCCATGTAGTCTCTCTAAGAATGGAGTGAAATTATCATGGTGCAAAATATTCTAGAGCTTCTTCTTTTTCCTAATGCCACCACCCGAGTGTGGCTCGACTCTATTTTTGTCACCACCCATGGTGAACACAACTAGACCAAAAAAACCCATGCAAACAAAACTCAATTGAAAACTAGAGAGCAAGAAGACACCCACAAAAGCATGTGAAATGGAAGAAGGTACTAGAAAATAAATGTCACATCATCTCATCTCATGCCATCATTCCTAAATTAACTCTCTTTCTTAGGAAGGACCAATCCCCCCTCCCACAAACAAAAACCATTTAAATTGATGGCCTTGTTGGCAAAAAAATCTACCAATGAGTTTCCTTCTTGGTAAATGTGAGAGACTCAAGTCTCTTCACATGATCTCAACATGATTATAGTATCTTTAATGAGCTGATTGATATTCCAACTTGGAGGATGAGTTCCACACAAATAATTAATTATGTTTAAAGAATCGCCTTCAACCTATAACTTGGAGTAACCTTTACGAATTGCATACTTGACACTAGTAAACACAGCCTCCGCCTCCATGTAGTGATTGTTCTAGATCCCTAATGAGAGTTCAACCACACCAAGGAGTCTACCAACATAATTTCTCAGCACCCCACCACAACTTGAATGCCTGGGTTTCCCCTTCGTTGCCCCATCAAAGTTAACTTTAAACCATCCAAAGGGAGGAGGCTGCCACTTAGTGTTCATTATAGCAATAGCTCTAGATTTAGTCTTTAAGTTGGGAATTGAAGTAATCTCATAGTTAGAAGCCACCAGAAGGTCATAATCAGAAAGGCACACTGAAGGGACACATTGATTAGAATTAGAGTTTATCAGAACAAATATTTCTAAAATAGCTCATCAGACCTTAATAAAAAGACTATCAGCCTTGAGATTTGACTCATGAAAGATCTTGTTATTCTATTCTTTCCATTATCCCCACACAATATATGGGGCCATGAGGTCCCATACCTAATAAAGAATAGGAGAGGAGGAAGGGAAAATCCACTAATCAAAAAACTTATCAAGGAAGTCCTGAAAGACCCATCCAATATTCCAACAACTAAGAAATTTGCTCCAAAGAGTAAAATTATAATCACACTGGAAGAATATGGAAAAAAAATTCACCATTAGCTTCACAAAGAGCACACCTATTAGGAATCACAAATCCTCTCTTGTAAATATTATCTTGGATTAATACTTTACCTTGCATAAGCAACCAAAAGAAGACATTCACTTTAGGAATCAAATTCTTATTCCATAATCTCCCCCAAAAAGGAATAGAGGTAGGCACTTCCATAGAGCTCATGAGTGGAGAGGCCAGTGAGAAATTTCCACTAGCAGATGGGGCCCAAATAGCCCTATCTAATCTAGGAAAAGATGGGATCTGAGTCTTGTACAAAAAATCCTTTGGAACCTTCAAAGATGGATCCCACTCAGAAATTTTTTCCATTTCCCATCTTCAAAATAATCAGCCACCTTAGTCCCAAAAAGTCATTTACACAAGGGTACAATAGGGGGGGCCAAGGAAGTCTAATTAACAGACTATCACCACACCAAACATCATCCAAAAAGGGAATACTAGAACCATTGCCTAGCATCCATTTAACACCCTTGGAAATCAAATCCCTACAAAGAATAATATTTCTCCAAAAGAAGGAACCAGAGGGGATTTCCTTCGATGCCAATAGATTCCAAGATCTCTCTAGGCCATATGGATACTTATTTTTTTCCAAAGAATCCCACCTATCATCCCCATTCAGAAGCCTCCAAACATTTTTCGACAAAAGAGCCCTATTAAAATATTTAATATTTTACCAAGACCTCCCCACCTTTTTGGTCTACACAAAATTCCATGCCACAAGAATAATTCTATTTTTTTTCTCCACACCCAACCAAAGTAATCTTCTCATTATCTACTCCATTTTTTCTTCAGACTTGGTAAGAATCCTAAAAATAATCATTGTGTATAAAGGAATATTTTGAAGAGCGGAAGAAATAAGTTGAATCTTACCTGCCTAACTGAGGAGTGCACCCTTCTAGCCTACCAACTTCTGATTGAATTTTTCCAATAGACCCAACCAGAAGAAATTTGGAATCTTAGAGATGCACAAGAGGAGCCTTAGATAAGAAGATGGGAGCTCACCTCTATTGCAAGACAGGATTCTAGCAAGCTTAAGCTACAACACTTCATGAGTACTAAGGAAGAAAATTTGAATCTTAGGAAGATTGATCCTCTAACCAAAAGCCTTCTCATAGTCAACTAGCACCCTCTTAATAGCTTGAACTTCCCTTACCAGGGAATCCCCCATCATAATTGTGTCATAACAAACTGTTGATGGGTAATTGGATCACATCTTGAAGGAGAAAGACCTCTTATATCACCAACATGCAAAGCCTTCTAGATATTTCTACTAAGAACCTCCACCATTAGAATAAAGAGAAGCGGTGAGATAGGGTCTCCCTGTTGTAGCCCATGTAAACTCTTAAAGAAGGGAGAAGGAGAGCCATTCATCAGAACAAAAAAAAGGGGTAGATATAAGTTGTTCAACAATTTGGAGAAACTTCTTACAAAAACCATAATAGTCCAAGACATTCAAAAGAAATCTCTAGCTCACTCTATCATAAGCTTTAAGCAGGTCCATTGTCAAGAAGAAACCTAGCTTCTTTGAAACATTAATGGAGTGAGCAAGATCATGAATAGTAATAATAGAATCAAGAATCTAACAGCCCTTAAGAAAACCAGTCTAATGCCTAGAGATCAGACTCGACAAAAATTTCTATAGCCTAGAAGCAAGCATTTTTAAGAAGATTTTTTAAATAAAATTATAGAGGCTAATCAGGAAATACTCACCAAAACACTTGGCTTCAGTAGATTTGGGAATCAACACAATGAAATTCACATTGAATTCTTTGAGAAAACTTTTGGAGCTAAAGAACTCCTTAGTAGCATTGATGGCATCCTTAGAGACAATCTCCCAACATGACTGGAGAAAGAGAAAAGGAAAAACATCTGACCTAGGGGCCTTGTTGCCTTCAAATGAAAAGATTGCTTCCTTAACTTCTAGGTCCATAGGAATAGCCATAAGCTCCTTGCTCAAATTCTCTGAAACAATTTTAGGAATAACTTCCAACAAGGCATCCACAAACCTTTGATCCTAGGCCATATCATCCTTCTATGGAAACAAAAAAGGTAACCCTTCTACTTTTTCTCATATGTGGGCTCTCCTAGTGGACTTTGGCTTGATTTTTCCTATATTTAATGTTTTAATGTGACCAAAAAAATCACATTAGATATTGGACCCTTGTGAATCATTAATATTTCTAGGATGTCTTGTAAAGGTGTTGTGAAGTATTGTAACACATTTCTACACTTTTCTAGACTCTTGTTATCATATTTCATCTAAATATTCCCTTTTTATTCCTTACCAAGTCTTATTTTAAAGTGTTTTATAGTGTTGTAACCCACTTTCACACTTTTCTAGACTTGGCATCACTAATTCAACCCTTTCTCATGTTTAAATGACCCTTTAATACACTTTTTGGCCCCCCTTAAGTGTGTTTTTGAGGATATTCCTGTTAAACAACATTTAATGCCCCATAATTCCCAACACCCACTTAATTTTGTCAAGTGGGACAAACTCACTAATAGGGGTGACTTACTCCTTTTTGGCACAAAACTCAAAATAATTTCAAAATTTTGGTGGTATATCATTTCCTAACCCTTGAGGTTGGCCTATGATGTGTTATTTTTAGGAAATTTAGTAAAATCAAGTATAAATAATGGTTTTTCCCCTCAGTTTACATCTCCTCATTCATTCAAGCATTCACTCAAGCAATTAACTTATCATTCTCAAGCATTTAAGCACTCTAAGCATAATCAAGTCATCCATTGGAGCACTTCATTACATATCTTCAAATTTCTACATCAAGGGCTTGGTAATTCTATGAAATTGCATGTTGTTTATTTATCATTCTCTTGAAATTTCATTTCATTTCATAGGGTTTGATTACCAAAGTGGGGTTTGACCAAGGAAAACCCCTATACTCTAACCCTCAACCATTTTTCCCTCTTTGCATGTGTGTTTTCAAAATTTGTAGGTAGCTTTGTGAAAGAAATAAGTGTTGAAAAGTATTCAAAAATTCATCCAAGCTATTCAATTCAACATAATCCTAATTCGATCTTGGAGACTATTTTTATCCCATTTTCTGCAAAATCAAGTGTGAACACCTGTTAGAAAAGAAAGTGTAGACCTGAAGCTATAGGATCATGTCCCAAGAATACCAAAATATGTAGGTGGAATAAGTTTCCACTCTTGGTGGATTATTCCCATGGCTAAGCTAGAAAATTATTTTATGCATTTATGGATACCCATTTGGTAAATTCTAGTTCTGCTAAGTTTTCCTTAAAATTGGGACTAAGTCGCCTAGCCTAGCGTAAGTGTCCTAGTTAACAATTTCAGTCAATTTTTTAGGATTCCAAAATCTTTCCACATCAGACTTAAAATTCCAAGTGCACCTCTCCAATCTGTTAAGTTATTTCATCATTTACTTGCATTTTTAGGTGGTTTTGCATATCACAGTGTGTTTTCCAACACTTTGCATTTCTTAGGTTTAGCATCATTATATCACTTTCTTTTTTTATTAGTGCATGTGATACAAGGTGGATTCATTGCTCATGGGTCTCATTGTTCTTGAGAGATCACCAGGGAAAGAACTACCCTTATACACCTCATGTTAAGAGAATCGACAGAGATACAAAAATAGGTAGCTAAATCTATGTCTCAGAAAGAGTTGTTTTAGATTCTGAGAGAGTGAAATCTCAAGGTTCTTGTCCTAGAAGAGAAAACTCTTAGCTAAAGGATGGGAGCATGGTTGTAGGCCATTAGTGTGATGCACTGTCATCTGAGAAGTGTGATGTTGTCCAAGCGACAAAGAGCACTAGAAAACAAATGAATAGGGAAAATTTTCACTTCTAAACTAAGATACAAAGTAGATTAATCTAAAAAAACATGAAATAAAATATTATGATAATTGTAAAGGGATTTGAGGAAGCTTCACCTTTCATTGAGAGTGATATTTTTTGCTCTAAACTCCACTTCGTTTCTCCACACACAAGATCAATGGTAAAATGTTGGGGCTATATAAGGCCTGCCTCAGTCAGACCCCCATTTTGGTGTTCCCACCTCCACGGTCAACCAAGTTGGAAAGGAAATAAAATGGAGTAAAAAAATTGTGTGTTGAAAGAAATACCCACTTAGCAGTAGAACCCACACTATGAAAGGAGTGTGTGGTGAAAGAAATACCCACTCAGGAGTAGAACCCACATAATAATGTTGCAAGTAAACAAATTAAGAAAGGAAAAAAAGGAGAGAGAGAGAGAGAGATCATTTCCTATGGGACAAAGCCCTCTCTAGAGTGCACGTATGCACCATTGAGCACTTGCTTGAGCATTGTTTCTACTGGAGGGACCTCAGTCTAGCATGGCTTCACCTATGATAGCACTATTGCTGGAGATCAAGAGAATACCAAACTAGAAGTAAAATATTAGAGTGTTATGAATGAAAATCTTCTAACCCTCGAATGCAATCTAAGAAGGGGATTTTAATGCTTGCAAGGGTGGAAAAGAGCCATTGTTTCAAAAATATAACTTCCAAGACACTAGTGTCATGTGTCAACATTCCATATTCTTCATTTGAAACTTAGAAAACTACTAGGACACTAGTGTGCCACGTAGACATTTGTGCATTGTACAAGCGTCTATAACCTATTTTTTGAGAAACATGTTAATGGGCTTCTGTTGCATTTCCACAAGTCCACATGGAGTTGAAATTATGAAATTCCAACTTATGGGATTTCATCATTAATGCTATGGGGTGTCATAAATGCTAGGAAAAAATTCAAAAATGTGGAATTTCCCCTAGGTGCAATTCGGCGACATTACATTTTTCCCCCACTTTAGTGAGATCGATTTTGAAAAAATCAGCCTCACTAAAATAAAGAGGAGAGATTTCATCCAAATTTTTATTTTTATAGATTTGCATGCCAAGAAATAATGACTATAATGACCATTGAAGTTGAGCTAACCAGTATTGAAGATGCCCCTAGCATCCAAGCCCAACAAACAATGTGAAAATGGTCATCCAAATTGATTCAAAGCTTTAGCCTGCAAAAATCAAATTTTAAGTCAGTTTTGAAAAATCAAAAGAAAGCTACTACAAAGAGAGGAATGATCAATAAAAAGTCATTGATTTAGAAGAAAAATATGATCAAGAGATGACCTGATGCCCCCTCCTGAGTTCTCCCCCAACCTGGTGGGGAGAATTCAAGATAAATTGGGGAGCCACAAACTCTAGGAAAAATGAGCCCTTGAGGGCCTATATATACCTAGGTGGGCCCCTAGAAGGGTCATTTTACTATTCACTATGAGAAAATTATTGAATTTTGAGAGAGAAAAGTCAACAAAATGCCTACCAGGAGAGAGTACAAGGCACCAAGGTTTGAGTAACTATGTTAGGACATTGTTGAGGGCTAGGAGGTGGACCAAGTAGGCCCCTAACCCTCAAATTTTGTGATTTTAGGCCCTTTTTTAAATACTTTTCAAAGAGTGAGTTGCGCAGGAATCCTGTTTCCATGTTGGCATCTGCAATACATGTTGGAGTCTAGATTCTGCACTAGTGTCTCAAAGATACATTGTCATCTTCAAGGTGACCATGGTGGTCAGGGACACATGTGCGTCACATAGAAATTTGTGCGACGTGCATATGCCTTAATGAAATTTTTTCATTGAGGCAAGAATTCGATGTTCTGACTTAGATTTTTTCCACTTTATTGCAGGAGTATCCAGAGCTCGAAGTGCATCTAGGAGGTCAATCATTTTGACTTGCGTGTGACTAGTGGGACTGTCTATCAGATAATGAGATCAAACATTTGTAGCAGGTCAGTCTCTGGCATGCATTCATCATGCCAAAGATGAGATACCATGCAAGGGTGTTGAAAACCTTAAAGAAGCAATGGGACACCACCATGTCATCTTTCTAGTTTCCCTACAAAGAGATGACAATCACACTCGAGGACGTCTATGAATTCATTAGGGTACCCATTGACAAATGACAGGTGGCTCTTGATGATACGCGATCGTATAGGACTAGAGGGAGGGAATTCTTTACTAAATGAGGAGGACTAATGGTGGTGATATAACAGGTCATTTCTACATGCACTAGTATGACCAGGTGAGGACAATGGCACCGTTGCTCCTCTAGGTCATGGTTGTAATAGTATATTTTAGGATTACAATTGAAGGGCAAGGCTCTCACCTACACGGGGGCCTCTTCCACACTATTAGAGAGATGGTAGAGTAGAGGACCATTTTTTTCTAGGTGTGCAACATGCTCACACACCTCTACCAAGAGCTAGGCCAGTATATGAACTATGAGTACCGTAGCCTAACAATGTGCACACTTTTGCAGGTGTGGACCTTTTCCCACATCATGTGCACCTAGCTAGTCAGTTTTCCCCAATGACAGCCACATCATATGCCCATGGCCCACTGGTATGACATGATAGGCTAGTGGATATTCAAAGATCTTTAGTTTTGGTAGGTTCAGTTTGAAACCCTTGTGGTAGATAGGGTGCAATAGAGACCTCACCATTTTTTAGGTGGGTAGATGATGGCAAGCACCTTAGGAATTTGGAGTGAGATTAGTTTTTTATTAGGTGGAGGGACTCTATTATAGTTCCCTATTATTGGAGCTAGGTCATGTGGCGGCATGGCCGACCACAAATGATTCTGCTAGATGTGCCCACATATACTAGGGAACACAAGAGTGTAGCGAGGGTAGGGGAAAAACCTCTCCCTTCTATTATAGATAGTTTTCTATCAGAAAATGATGATCCCAAGCATGATTTGTTGCTTGTATTGGTGATAGATAATCTTGGGGTGGCAGCTAACTTTGGGTGAAGGTGGGGGAGGTATTGTCCTACTCCTATGTTCGTCGAGGGTTCTCTGAGAGGGGAACCTAGTGCATATGGGGAATTTCCCTCCCAACCTCCACAAGATAGGCGAAGAGGTTAGAAACAAGCCAAAGAGGAGGAGGAGGTAATGCAAGAGGACATCAAATCCCCCACCAACTACCCCCATCTCTTCAACACCACCAGCTTCTCTTGTAGCAGTGGCATCTCTAGCCTCACCAAGAGTAGCTATCAAAACTGGTGGCACAAGTCTGAGCACTGAGCCTCATCTTGACTTGACTTGGTAGCCAGGGAACCCACCAGGTATACTAGATACATTGATGATGCTTCCATGCTTTCAATTTTTTTTATGACATAGATATATACGTTTCATGTGTTACTAATGCATGTTTCTTTCTTTGTGGTTGTAGAGGATGCATAGGGATGGGCTCAGATTATTGCTCAATATATTTTGGAGGTCACCCCTGACATGCCAATCTAGGGATTGGTCCTTGATGTGTACTAGCTAACATCTATAGGATGTCATGCCCCCAGCTTTGAGCCAGTTGCATGTTTAATGACCGTATATGAGGAGTGAGGTGTAGAGATAGTGCAACTAAATGTAGAGATAATTACTACTCAAGGGAAGCGCAATCAGCTGTTGGGGGAGTTGTGGATGACACTCACTGAGTGAGACATAGTAGTGAGGAGGGATGATGCTACTGAGTAGGCACATAATTCCTTGAAGAGTCATGTTGATGATCCTAGTAGGCAGTTGAGAGTTGTGATCTCGATAGATGTCTATCAACTGCAACATGATCTATGGCAAGTGGAGTTGAACATCGCCTCCATAAATTGAGAGATCAAAGGGATTTAGGTGAGCTTATTTTCATCACACTCACACTACTCATGCTCCATGACCATATTCTAGCCTCTTTCATGGGTTCTAGAGTGGCCACCAAAGCCAGAGGGCTCTGGGAGTCATGCACCATAGTGACTCACCGTCAGTTTTTTGTATATCATTTTTATAGTGAGATACACATACATATATATTTTTAGATCTTTTGTATAGACATATATTTTGTATCCACTCATTTTTTGATAGTAGTGGCCTGATACATGTACATGACATTGATACATACATGCATATATATATATATGGATACATCGATTCTAATCTCATGGAATTTATATGTTTGAATATGTGTTGTTCTTTATTTTCATGTATGCTTATGTTATCGATGTTATATGCTCATATGGATGTATGTTTACATTAAATTCTAACATGGTTTAATAAACACACATGGTTGTATGTTAATTAAATACAATGGTGATCTAATCATCTTTAAAAGATGTAATGTAATGCATAGTCACACATAAATTATCATAATGTGTTAATAGATAGTGTCAACATGTGTAGTGCTACTAACCCCTTTACAGGGAGAACACCACATGGATGACACACTAAACATTATGCATAGTATCGACCAAGATGCATTGCATTAACGGGCTCTTTTGAAGGCATCCCATCCATTGATGACAATCCATAGGCACCTGAACCATAAACATAGATCACAATTTAAGGGCTTAACCAATTAGAACTAAATTTCCCTCTTTGGTCAGGCAGTGCATTTACATTTCTCTGATTTTAACAGAGGACTAGGTCCCCTAATTTAAAGGTTCTAGAAAGCACATTTGGATTATACCATCTTGATAATGACCATTGATAAGCCTTAAGATGATCAAGGGCTTGTAAACAATGCTCATTGAGCATGTCTAACTGATGCAAATAGTTAGCCCTGTAAGTTTCATCATTGATTAACTCTTTGAGAGAAACCCGTAAAGATGAAATTTCTAACTCCAAAGGCATGATAGCTTTGGCTCCATACATGAGGTTGTATGGTGTCATTGCTATCATTGTATGAACACTTGTACGATAGGACAACAAAGCATATGTTAACTAGATATGCCAGTCATTACCATTTTTATTAAATATCTTATTAAGAATAAGTTCAAGAGTTTTGTTAGAGGCTTCTACTTGACCGTTAGATTTAGGATAATACAATGTGGAAAACCTATGTTGGATATGAAACTTCTTGAGGAATTTCTTCACTTCCTTATTCTTGCATGGCATACCATTTTCAGAAACAAGTGTAGATGGAAATCAAAAAGGAGAAATGATGTTTCTCATGAGGAAACTATAGATGGATTTAGCATTTGTGGATTGGAGTGGAATAGATTCAACCCATTTCATGAAGTAATTTGTAGTAGTAATGATGAACGCATGTCCCTTAGAATATGGATGTGATATTTTCCCTATAATATCCAACTCCCACTTCACAAAGGTCCAAGGGGATGTTTGGTTTTGTAATTCTTGAGCAGGTGCATGAATAAGATGACTGTTTTGCTAACACTAATGGCATTTCTTAACAAAATCAAAAGAATCCTATTCCATGATTTTCCAATAGTACCCCATGTGTACCAGTCTTCTTGCCAAGGTTCTTCCATCGAAGTGTCCACCCTTGGAGCTTGAATGGGCTTCTTTAAGGGTGACGGAAATTTATGCTTTAGTGAGACATCTAAGCAATGAGTCATTATAATAATTTCAATAAAGGACATCAGAAATAATAACATATTGCAATGAAATCTTTCATATGCGAGTGCAATCATTTTTTGTTGCATTATCAAGAAATTTTCTAGTTCTCAAGTAATTAAAGATATTAGAAAGCCACTCCCTGGATTCCATGTGGGAACACATAGGAGAGTCATCCTTGGGTTGGTCAGATACTACAGGAGATCCCAAGACCTGAACCACAAAGTGATATTCTTTTACATTTTCCTCTGAAGGCACCAAGGAAGCAACACTTGCCATGGCATTGACATGTTTCGTTTCTCTCCTAGGGACATTGTCTATTGTGAAAGAGGAGAGTTGTTTAAGTAAATTCAAGGGAAGGTCTTGATATCAAGACAACTTGATTTTCTTAGCTTGATAGAACCCTATGATTTGGTTCACAATTAGCTCAAAATATCCTAGTATGTGAAGGTGCTTAATTTTTAGCACAATCGTAGCACATAAGCCAACAATAAGAGCTTCATATTCAGCGATGTTATTGGTGCAAGGAAAATATAATTGAAAGGATAAGGGGACTAGTTTACCTTTGGGGGATATCTAAACCACACCAGCTCGAGAACTAGTCTGACACCTTCATCCATCAAAATACATTTTCCATTCAAGATCATGATTAATTGGAAGAATGTTCTCATCAAGGAACAAATCTAATCATGGGAATGAACAAGATAAGGGAGCATCTACTAATTATTAGAAAACTCTTGTCCCTTAATCAATTTCTAAGTGATGAACATTATATCAAACTTGAAAAGAAACATAGCCCACTTCACTAATCTCCTAGCAATGTCTACACTAGAGAACAAATGCTTTAATAAATCTGCTTTTACTATAATGTGTGTGTCAACATGGAGAAGATAGTGCCTTAACTTTTTCATGGAAAATATAAGAGCGAGGCACTATTTCTCCATGGAGGAATAACAATTTTTATAATCAACTAAGACATGACTAATATAGTAAATCGATCTTTCTCTTCCTACATCATCATATTGGGCTAGTAGGGTTGCCAAATCATATGGTGACATAGCAAGGTAAAGTAAGAAGGATCTATCTTGTAAAGCTGACACTAGTACAAGAGGATTTTCCAAATAAGCATTTATTGACTCAAAAGCTTTCTAGCACTTCTCATCCCATATGAAACAAACATCCTTTTTCAATAACCAAGTAAAAGGGAGGGTGTGATCAACCAACTAAGATATGGATCTTCAAATTGCTTGAATCTTCCCTTGTAAACTTTGTAACTCAGTGATAGTCCTTGGTGGAGGCATGTTAACAATGGTGTCTATCTTTTTTCATATCGACTTCAATTCCATGGTGAGAAACTATGAACCCTAGAAGCTTGCTGGTGTCCACACAAAAGATACACTTATGAGGGTTAAGTATCATTTTATAAAATTCAAGTCTTTCAAAAATGAGATGAAGGTTTTTCACATGACCCTAATGCGTTATCAATTTCCCCAATATATCATCAACATAATCTTCCAATATCTTGTGAATAAAGTCATAAAACATTAGGGTCATTTCCCATTGGTAAGTTTCTCTTGCATTCTTTAACCCAAAAGGCATGACCACATAACATTAAGTACCCTAGGGGGTAGTAAAGGTTGTCTTCTATTAATCATCCAGGTTAATACGGATTTGATTGTAACTTGAGAAACCATCCATAAAAGATAACAATGCATGGCATGCAGTCAAATCTACAATCTTATCTATATTAGGCAACAAACAATAATCTTTAATAGAAGATTTGTTAAGATTTTGAAAGTAAATACATATGCAAATATGGCCATTGGGCTTGTTAACAACAACTATATTTGAAATCCAAGGGGAATAGTCAATAGGATGGATAAAGCCTACTTTTAATAGCTTTTATATCTTAGTCTTGACCATTAATACCACCCTCGATTGATCTTTTAGATTTTTTGCTTAACGGGCTTGGCATCGGACTTCAAAAAATATTATGGACCACTATGGTCTCATCATTACCAGACATGTCCTCATACGTCCAATCGAAGATATCAGGATGAGAGAACAATAGATTAGCATGCTCATCCACTTCTTGTGAAGAGAGACATTTCCTAACCTTAATCACTCTTTCCAAAGATTTGGGGTCCATAGGAACTTCAACAACATCTTCCTTAAGGAGAGAGTTATAGTCTTTAGGATGGGTCATAGGAACACCATTGTTGACATTAGACAAAGTATTATCCTCATCAACATTCAAAATGAATTCTCCAAAGTATGGTTGTTTGTGCAATCGATATGAGAATCATTTTTTATGATGATAAGGAGGTAAGGGAGAGTAAGCTCCTAGAAATTTTCCCAATGCTTCATCCAAAGAGAAGACATCTAGAGGGAATTTATTAGATCCACCCCTTTTCTCTATCAACTCAGGGTGAACTATTCTTATTGGTTCAACCACAATCATGCTAACACTCCACCAAGGCCTTTGTTTAGCCTGTTTAGTAGAGCATCCTAATCCTAGATAACATTTTTGTGGCTTGATCTAGATAGGGACTTGGATTCCTTGCTCAATATGTCTTATGCCTTTCTTCCCATAGCCATATCTAGAGGTAAGCTTATTCCCAAACCTGTAATGAGTTTGCAATACTTCAAGAGGTGGAGGCTCTACATAGAGCATGCCATTCCACCAATAGATGTCAAACATCTCTATGAGAGAATTCTTGCCTTCTTTATCAAGTTCATAGATATTAACCTCTTTTTCTTGGGAAAGACTACTTTCCTAAGCAAGGGAAGGAGTGGTCTCTTGAAAAATATCACACTTCTCTTCCTTAGTGGGAGTATTATTGAACTTAACATCAGAACTTATTGGAAGTTCTAAACAAGAAAATTCTATCTTATATTTTCTGATAAAGAATTTAGAAAAAATCCAAAGAACCCCAATCATCACCAAGGAAAACATTTTTTTGAGAGGTAGTAGATTGAGGAGACTCAGAACCTTCTACTTCAGGTGTTTCTTCATTCTTGACACTCACTTTGGGAATCACCTCCTTAGAGGGTGTAAAAGAATAACAAGCCATAGCATTAGCGGTCAACGATTGAATGCAATTTTTTAGAGTTGATACAATTGAAGCTTGACCAACAACAAATAGCTCACAAAGGTGAAATTTTGGATATTCTTTGAATGTAACCACCTGATTATTTGCAATAAATTTTAGGGAATAGTGTAAGGTAGAAGTCACATCACCCATAACATGAATCCAAGGTCTCCCCAAGAGAATATTATATGGTAGCTGACCAGGCATCACATAAACCAACATGGAAAAGGTAATGGGACCCAACTGCAAAAGTAGTATTATTGTACCTAAAGCTTGGTGTCTGACATTATCAAATCCATGAATGTACAAGGGGGAAGAAGCTAAAGAGGAAGAATAAACTTTAATTTTGGGTAATAGATCTACACCACAGACGTTGAGCACCAAGTCGGTGTCAATGAGGGTACACCTAATATTGATTTTCTTAACGTTAACTATAATCATCAAGGGGTATCCTAGAGCATCTCCTAGTAAACTGGAGTGGTCTAAAGCAAGTCCCAAAAGGAGATCTTGGTCAGAGTACCACAAAGTTGCTCAACAAGATCATAATTTCCTGGTGCTTCAATCATAGGTTTAGGTGCTAAAGGAAGACTTGGTTGAGAAGGTGGCAAACACGTATGGACCTGAGTAGGTTGTTGATGCAAGTTTTACTCATTTATCCTTGTATTATTTATCTACCCAACAATATTATAGGATGTAGATTCTGTAGCTTTCATAGAACTTGAATATAGATTTGATGAATCCACATGACATAAGGAGGAGGAAGGAGCTAGGGTCAAGTAAATGAGGGGCTTTTGAGGACTCGGAGGAGCCATAGAGAGTACCACCACATTTATTGACTCCTCAGCTTGTGAAGGGGAAGATGTTTTAGAAGATTTGTAGATAGGGGAAGGCACTCCTAGGAAGTCATGTAGACCATCTTCCAACATATCAAAATATTCATTAGTAAAGGGACTACTAATATATGACATTATGAAAAATGGATCCAACACATTTCACATCAGGTTCACCAAAAATATGATATAATGGGGATTTTCTAGTCATAGGTCTCTTTGTTCTTGAGAGATCACTAGGGAATGAACTACCCTTATACACCTCAAGTTAAGAAAATCAATAGAGATACAAAAACAAGTAGTTAAATCTATGTCTCAGAAAGTGTTGTTTCA
The DNA here is from genome assembly GCA_007258455.2 of Sequoia sempervirens. Lineage (NCBI taxonomy): Eukaryota > Viridiplantae > Streptophyta > Pinopsida > Cupressales > Cupressaceae > Sequoia > Sequoia sempervirens. Next base: position 474,738,555 of record VDFB02193867.1, on the reverse strand, counting down.
GATTTTGAGAGAGTGAAATCTCAAGGTTCATGTCTTAGAAAAGAAAACACTCGGCTAGAGGAAAAGAGTGCAATTTTAGGATGTTAGCGCGGTATGATGTCATCTAAGAAGTGCATTTTCATCTAGGAAACAAAGAGCACTAGAAAACAAATAGACATGGATGAATTTCACTTCTAAACTTATATAAGAAGTAGCTTAATCTAAAGAAACAAGAAATCAAATACTGTGATAACTATAAATGAATTTGAGGAAGCTTCACCTTTCATTGGGAGAGATATTTCACTCCAAATTCCACTTGTTTCTACACACATAAGATCAGGGAGAAAATGTTAGGCTGTATAGGGGCCTGCCTTAGTTAGACCCCCATTTTGGTGTTCCCACCTCCACAGATAGAAAATTTGGAAAGGAAATCAAATGGAGTAAACAAAGCATGTAGTTAAAGCAATACTCACTCAGGAGTAGAACCTGCACCACGAAATAAGTGTGTGGTGAAAGAAATACCCGCTCAAGAGTAGAAACCACACCATAAAGCTACAAGTAAACAAATTATGAAAGTAAAAAAAGGAGAGAGAGAGTGTTACCCATTGTCCAAGTCCCTCTCTAGAGTGCACGAATGCACCACTGAGTGCTTGCTTGAGAGCTGTTGCTACTGGAGGGACCTCAGTCTGGCATGGATTTGCCTATTATAGCACTACTATTGGAAATCAAGGGAATACCAAACTAGAAGCAAAATATCAGAGAGTTATGAATGAAAATCTTCCAACCCCCAAATGAGAGCCAAGAAGAGGTTTTTAAATCTTGCAAGGGTGGGAAAGAGCCATTATTTCTAAAATGTAACTACCAGGACATGTGTCTAATGAGTCAATATTCTAGATTCTTTATTTGAAACTTAGAAAACCACTAGGATGCTAGTGTGTCACATAGATGTCTACGCATCATGTAGGTGTCTAGAACCTATTTTTTTGAGAAACGTGTCAATGGGCTTCTATTGCACTGCCACAAGTCCACATGGAGTTAAAATCATGAAATTCCAGCTTATGGTATTTTGTCATTAATGCTTTGGGGCATCATAAATGCTTGGAAAAAATGCAAAAATGTGAAATTTCCCTTAGGTGCAATTTAGTGACATTACAATGCATTAGTACATCATAATTAGTCATACTGCATCTCATTTACATTAATCTTGAGCGTAAACACCCTTAATTTTGGCCCTATTCCTTCCCTTTTAGGTGAAAAATCCTAGAAGTGCAAGCTTCTAATAGGGTAACCAAAATATTTGTTTACACCTTCAATAACTACTTAGAGAAACTAGTAGTCACTCTACTAATAGCCACCTCATCCTCCAACAAAAAACCATCAACCATAATTTATGATATTCTATTAGACGACTTATCCATAAGGGAAGTGAGATGAAAGAATTTAGAATTACGATCCCCAGACTTCAACTAGATAGCATGATACCTTTGTCTCCAAAAGTCTTCCTCCTTAGCAATAATATCATGCAATTACATGAGAAGGCCATCCTCCAGCAGCTACAAATCCTTTGATAATCCCCTCGATTGGATAGCCTATTTGATATCATCCAAGTTCCTTATAACATAATTTTTAGAAGAAGAAATATGGCTAAACATCTCTTTATTCCACTTCTTGAGATTCCTCTTGACAAAAGATAGCTTCTTAGAAACACTAAAAATCGCACAACCATCAATGTTGACTTGCCACCAATTCTTGATACAATCCATAAACCTCAGATCCCTTAACCACAAGGCTTGAAACCAGAATAGAAATATTTTCTTACCCCTAAGCCTATTAGCAACAAATTTGATAGGAAAATGGTCAAACTGACATCTCATAATAGAATATAAGGAGCAAGAAAAGTCTATAAGAAAATAGGAAAAGGTTAAAGTTCTTTCTAGTCTAACTTTAATATTATCCTCCCCAACATGCATGCTGGAAAAAGTAAAATTAGCACCTGTCAAGTTAACATAAAAAGGAGCATTGTCATCAATAAATATTCTTAAACCAAGCTGACTCTCTGGATTAGCTTGAGATCCCCCTATTTTCTCATTGTCACAAAAAGGAGTGTTGAAATCCCCTATTACAAGCCATGCGAGATCCAAAAAACTCATCATTAGCTTCCTAAGATCATCCCATAATTTCTCCCTAGTTCTCTTTAGGTTTGGAGCATACACATTAGAGATAACCCAAGAATAAGAGTCCCTAAGCCAAATAAACTTATTTTCCACATGATTGAAGCCAACCACCATTAGGATGCCTTTAATCAACTTAGCATTCCAAAATGTTTCAACACCACTTGAAGCTCCCTTTGAGCTAACCCCATGGAAACCACAGTCCTTAAAGCACATATTTTTTAGTTCTTCCAACTTATCATCTGCATTTTTGTCTCTTGGATCAACAAAATGTCCGGTTTATGATCCTGAACTAGGTTCTTTAGGAGGTCCTATTTATGCATATTATTCAACCCCCTGATGTTCCATGAAATGATCTACATTTTCAGGAAGAGGGGGTTCTCTTAGAGCACATATCAAAGAGGTTTTTCTGAAACCCTTCAGCAATATCCCACTTGCACTCCCTCTCCCTAATTTTCTATGGGGTAAGTCTTCCCATGCCCCTTGAATCAGACCTAAAATCTACTTTCTGTCTTCTCATTGTGACACCTTTGTGAGGCTAAGGGGGGTGAGAAGTAGAGAAATTCTCCCTCCTACTTCTCACTTGGGTGAAACCATCTTCATCTTTTCTCTTTGTGTCAACCACCACCATAGCACCATCAACAACCAATTGCATCAACACCTTCAGTTGAGGGGACGATGAGGTAGCAGCAGGAACCAACACAGTCCTTATTGGGGAGTACAACAAATCTGAGGCATGATCCACATCTTGAGTTAAAGACTGGGCCACATCCACCTCCACATAGTTCTTGGGATCCTTCCCTATCTCATTAGGATGGAAAGATATATTTTCAGTGCTAACTTCCCCATTCATACCATTGTTAGCATTTTACCCACCATCATTTCCATTAGGATGGGAAGAGATATCTTCAATGTTAGCTACACCCTCCAAACCAATAGCAACAATAGACTCACCTTGGTTCTCCTTAGTTTCCTTAACCTTCCAAACCTTGGTTTGCTTAGCAAGATTAGGTGGGATCCCTTTAATAGGGAAATACTTAGCCCAGTACCCTATCTTCCTACATTTCAAGCAATAAAAAGGGAGATTTAAAAAAAAATATGTTGCTTTCATGATCCCACCTTAGAGTTTAGAAAGAAGAACTCAAGCATCACAACATCTTGATCAATCATAACAAAAAACTTGGCTACAACCAAATGCTTCTTGGAATGAGTGGCCTAGTTAACCAAAATAATCTTCCAAAAGAGTTCACTACTACCTTGAAAAATTCATCCTAGTACTCCAACTGTAAGTTTGAAAGCTTTACCCACACAAGGGCATAATGAAAGAGACACTTGGATAGATCCATCCCAGGTTCACAAGGATGAAGAACCAGTATGAGATTCCCAAAAGACCAAGGCCCTTTCACAAACAAAGCTCTCAGGTCTTCGTCATAGGATAAGGCAAAGGAAAAGAAAACTTTAGCCATGGCTACAAAATCCACCTAACTTTTTAAGGCCTATTTCTTCTAGACCCAAGTGCGGACCTCCTCTATATTAGGTTTGGGACCTAAAAACTTGCCAACCAGGGATAAATTCATCTTAGCAATATTCTTGTCAACAAGAGAATCCAAAACAAAAAATGCAAAACTACCATCCATGTTAGAAGAAGACATAGACTCAGAAGCAATGCCTTTGACTTTAAGCTTAGAGGTGGAAAGGTTAGAAAATTTCTAACCCAACACATAAGACTTTCCTACTGCCAACCCTCTCCCACAGTAGCAATCTCAATATGAGGAATACCCATATTCCCTGCACAAGATTCCCCTGATGGGGCTCGCTATTCAAATCCAGTATCCACTTCATCACTTTGGAGCTTTGGAAATTCCTCCTTCGATGGGAAACCATCACAAGACACCTAAAAGGAATCACCTACACACTTCCCAGATGAGAGCCCATCTTTGAGCACATCCTCGCCACAAGACCCATCCTTCCCAACCTCTCCACCATGGACCATCAGCTTATCCACACCACATGATCTCTCATTTCCATCTACTATTTCAGAGAATCCCAAATCCATAGACTATCCAAACTGTAGCTCGCCATGATTTCCTGAGCTTGAGTGCAAATTCAAATCACTCAAGCCCGCCACTAAACTAGACTTCACACCAACAGTTGTCTCCTCTCCAATGATCACCATTCTTGAGAAGCCCCCTCTAAATCACTTTTTTATTTAAAGTTATTATCTAATATTTTAAACATATTTCTTATCATATTCCTCAATTTTACAAGTTATTTCATTATAAGTGGTATCAAAGTATGATCTTGGCACCATAGAGGGAAGGTTTTTTCTTAATATCAGAGATCATTTTAGGAAGACAATATCTCTCTGAATTTGGTAATTTTTTTCTATTTTTAAGGGTTTTTTTAAAACTTGTTAAATAAGTTGCAATATATATTTGAGTGATATTTGAGAATATGGAGTGATTTATTGCAAAATTAGTGTTTCTACCCAATTTATTTGGAAAGTGAATATCTCCCAAATCTTCTAGAATTGATTTCTTATTTTTAGTGGGTTTTGAAGACATAATAGAGGATCAAAAATTCCAATTTTTAGAGAAATTGAAGCTTAAATAATCAATTTATTTCCAAATTAGGGTTTCTAATAAATTCACTCTCAAGATTGTAAATCCACTAATTTTTTAGAGTTTTTTGGGTAAGTGATATATTTTCCCTATTAAGTTATAATAAAAAATTTAGAGAATTTAAATTTCATTTGTGTGATTTATTTCATAATTTTGTTTCCATCATGACAAGGCCTCAAACAAGATGTAAAACGAATGTTATCACACTAGGAAAGTGTCATGATAAAGATGGGGTAATAATAGAGGATATTAATTCCAATTAGGAAATCAATAAGGTCAAGGAACACATTTCATTAATGAAGACAAAGATGAGTAGCCTAAGAGGAGATATATTAGACATATAAAGTGAAACAAATAAAAATAGGGTGACCTGAAATGAGTTAACAAATGGGTGCACCTCTATTTGACTTGTTTATTTCACTCAATTATGAGGGGTGTAATGCATAAATAAGAATGAAAAAAATAAACCTAGCTGATATAATGGTAAAATAGTAGGTTTTAAGATGGTAAAATGATGTGTACCTATTGCAAAAAATGCATTTTCGGACCTCACTAAGGAATCATTCTCCAAATGGTGAATGGGTCCCTACTAGGGTTCTAGAAAATTAATTTTTAGATTCTTTTCTTCAATTTCTATAGTCCCATATCTTAGGTGCTTAGCTCTTGAAAGTAAGAAATAAATTTTGAAGAAGAATTTCCATGATCTTACAAGAAAGATGACAACTTTTGCAACTTTTGTTCACCAATTGATCTTCAACCTAAAACTTGCAATCACACATCAAAGAAGAAGAAAAAATTGTTGTTTTGTTAAGGAATAGGGGTTTTCCTTGGTCAAACACCATTTTGGTAATTAAACCTTAAGATGAAATAATGAAACATAAAGGATGAAACATAAAACATGAAACAATGATACCTTGAATGAAATATTGGATGAAAAAACAACAATCTAGCATGAAGTGGCTTTAATGATTGTAGATATTGATCATATAACTTGAACTAAAAAAAATGCTTGAATAGGATCTCCAATGCTACATCAATACTGAGCCAGAAAGAAAATAGGCAGCGGGGGTTAGAAAACTTATTCTCTTCCAGTCATTCAATTATGTCCTATGAACCCTAATTTTATTGACGATCACCCTCACAAGGTGAGTCAATTATCAACAAGGAAGACCTAGGAGGGGATTCTTTAAGCTTTTAGGGGTTCACCACCAAGAAAATACTTGGAAAAAGACAAATATGCATTCAACCTACAAAACCTCATAATGTAAGCTAAATGAAGGATGCAAATGATGACATAATTCAATAGCAAGTTAGGATATGTGTAACTAGGAAATCTGGAAATGTTGTGATAATTTCAGAAATACAAAGAAGCTGTCAAAATATGATATGGGGCCCATTTTGATTTTTTGGGGTAGGTGCAGAATCTTTGGATGTCAAAATTGGATCTAGAAGAATTTTTGAAAAATATCTCTACAAGGAGGGCATGTGGAGGATCATCATGGAAAAAAAATGCCCTTAAGTGGCAAAAAAATCAAAAAAATCAGAGTGAGGAAACTTGACGTAAAAAATTGAATAAGTTATCTATATAATTTCAAAAATATGTAAGAATAGAATCTATAGCAAATTGAATGTAGTTTCTAAACTACTAGGTTTATTTTAAAAAAAAAATCTATTTGGTGAAAATTTGAAATTTCAATGTAGTAGTACTTCAATTTCAGAGAAAAAATAAGAAATAGATATCTGTTTGACCACCCTAACCACAATAAAATGAAAATATTTTTTATAATATTTTAGACATAAGTAGAGGACTCATGTCTGGATGTGATGCCTATTTTTTGTAATTTTTTTCCAAGTAAATAATTAATTATGATTTTTTATTACAACATTTATAAAATATAAAAAACTCATGTCTTACCACCTTAACTTGGTCAAAAATTCATGAAATTCAATTTTTCTTTTTTTAATCCTCTAGTATGTAAAGCACAGAATGTGATGCATGTTTTGGATTCAAAAAATGTGATACTGTTTGAAAGCTATAGATATTTTTAAATAAACCTATCAATCAGCACTTTAGTCATAATTCAAATAGAAAATGAATAATAATTATTTATTAAATTCAAAGTAAAGCATAATTTATATAGGTGGAAAGTTGAGAATCTCATTTGAAAACCCTTTTCATTTCATCAATTTTGGGTTAAAAAAATTTGTCATCCACATACCCTACAAATACCCATCATATTGCCACTTTTTGGCCCATCATGATTGTACACATACCCAAGACTAAGATGCCCTAGGTTGTGACTTAGTTCCGTCTAGAATTTTTAGAATCTCTGAGTGTGGTCTTAAGGTTGATGTTTCCACTTCCTTCTCTGATTTCAGGTTCTAAAATTTCTAGATTTGGCATGTAGGTGAGTTTTTATGAAGATGACACCTTTATAGTACAACTTTGCAACTTTGTACTTCAAATGTTCTTCAAGTCTTCAACCTAAATCTGCAATCACAAATATGCAAGAAGAGAAAAAATAGTTGATTGTTAGTGAATGGTGATTTTCCTTGGTCAAACCCCTTCTTGGTAATTAAACCTTGAAATGAAATGGAATAATGAAGGGAAATGGTGAATGAATGACATGAAATACTACAACTCACCAAACCCTTGTTGTGAAGTCTGCAAACTTGTGTGAGATGGGTAGCTTGGATATGGATCTTGAAATGATTGAGTTCTTGATAGATATGAACTTGAATTGATTGCTTGAATCAATACCCTACATCACAAATGTTAGCACAAAACACACTTGATGCAAGAATATATTTGATATGAGGCTTGAATCTTGATGATGACTTCAAATGCTTGGATTCTTAGATTTCTTGTTAGATTTCTAGGTATGAAAAGTGAGAGAATGAACCTTGTGTTTATACTTATTTATGCTTAATATCCCAAAATTACATCACACCAACCCGACATATGAATTAATTAATTAAAGGAGGCTAAATCCCACCAAAATTTGAAATTAAGTCCCAAAAATACCTCAAGGGGGACTAAGACACCCTAGGTGGCTTCTTAGTCCCAAGGAATGAATCTCAAGGCACAGACTCCAAAAAGGGACCTATTTAGGTGCCTCCAAAATTAGGGTCCCAAGACCTTTGGGGGACAAAAATTCCCTAGCTGGCATCTTAGTCTCGACCCAAAATTTAGGGAAACTCAAACATAATAATTAAATTATCATTTATCCATTGATGATTGTTAGGATTAGCTAGAAAAATTTATAATTCATTAAGCTTGTGGATGCAAAATAGGACCAATTAAGACATAAATAGGGATAAATAAAGTAAGGCTAGCCCAAACAAGTGTGAACATGCATGGTTATGCATTTTACTACACTACATTTAGCCCCCACTTTAGTAAGAGGATGAACTTGCTTCAAACTCACATTAAAGTAGCCAACCACACAATCAAGAGGGGTTCAAATGTACAAATGCTAGTAAGATAGGATGGAAATAATCAAGAGGGTGGCCAAGCCCCTAGGACCAAGATACTATGGTAAACTAACGTAGGAACAAAGGAGCACACTTGGATCTCGGGTTGTGCAAATAGCCACACTTGTGGTAGGTCAGGAAGGTATAACTTACAACATCTCCACCATGGATCTAGGGACCGCCACCAGAGAACATAAGGTAGGGAATCTTGAGGAGTCAATGGCCATAGTGGTGCATTTGATAAAATAGGACAAGACTTCAAAAGATGAGCTCAAAGCATAGGTGGTTGCTTTAACAGATTACATCCAACAATGGTCATCGGTGGATAACTTGCCTACCACATCCATGGCCACACCCCAGCTGCTATCCAAGGAGTAGATTGATAATATGGAGAGAATAAATAACTTGGAGAAGACTATAGAGGACTAGTTTCAGCAAGTCTTATACGTTGGATACATGGGAATGAGCTGGGTTGTTCGGATAGCCAACAAGTTCTTGGACCTGCAGCAATATTTGGAGGGCACAAAGAAGCTATGCACTGACTTCCCTACAGTATATGACTCCACCTTTCCAAATATCAAGGCTATCCTTCAATTTCCAGAAGCTACGTGGGAAAAGGAGCTTGTGTTTAAGAAGGACGATCATTGACTGATGGATGTATGGCAGCGGGACTTCAGCAATAGGAAGGAAAGATTGGAGCAGATAATGAGCAAGGTGGATCCAGATATAGAATGGATAAAGGAAATTAGGGAAGAATGTGCCCGTTATCTCAAGATGATGACATAATATGATATGCCCGCAGTGCAAATAGATTCGGAGAAGATAAAGCCCTACTTTCGAAAGAAGATGGAGGATGGGATGTCTAATGAAATCACGGTGAAATTCATGAGTTTTGCTTCCCACCCTTTGATCAATCAAAACTATTTAGGGATCAAGGCACAAAGTATGATGAGGACTGGAAGAGGTTGGAGGACAATGCAAAAGAGTGGAGCTACCAAGTGCTACGGTATGAAATCGTTGAAGTAGACAAGCTCCAGCTGGTCATCCTAAAGTTCATGGAAAACACAGCCTCAAGGAAGCAGGAGGATAGTCCTCTTGAGGATGAAGAGCTCCCTAAAGAGTAGCTACAGTAAAACAACAATCAACTAAAAGAAAAAATGCTACAGTTCCATCACTAAAGGACAAAATAGGGAAGGGACAAAATGTAATTTTAAATTGTGATATATTGGGGGTAGGTGAAACCCTATTTTGTAATGAATCTTGGCCACACAATAAGAATTAATCTTGGCCATTCATTTGACTTTTGGGGCACTATAAATAGGGGTCTCCTCTCATTTGCAAAGGGAGTTGAGTTGTTGTAAAGGCATGCTGCAAAAATTTATAAGGAAAAGATATTGACTTGGTGCATTTTATGAGTTTCTCACATGTTGCTTGATTCAATCTCCATAGTTAGATGTTTGGCTTAGATTTTATTATTGTTTTAGTTAATTGTTCTCTTGCCTTGGTAGATTTTAGGAATGTTTTTCTATGATCATGAAAATTCCTGTTATGTAGATGACTTCTTAGTCCATACTTTTTGTTGTTTGTTGATGGTAGATAGTTGTGTAAAGTTATTCTAGGCTTGAATTCAAAGCTGCTCCAAAAATTTCATCTTTGTTCATGCATGCATATGGTGAATGAAAGATGAAACATTTGCAGACCTTAGAAGATAGCACAAATTCCATGAGACTGTGATATTTCTGGTTAAATGGAATATTGTTTCCAAGAAGCTATCCATTGTAGGAACTCCATTATCGTTGTTAACAGTTAGTTGCAGATCTAGAAGCCTTCTCTCATCCCTTCCTTTTTTCTTTTTTTTAATGAGTGACCTATGCTAAGGTTCATTGCACATTGTAAAGCTAAATCCAATGACAAAAATGGAGATCAATACCACCGCTTGAGCCTACAACAAACTCACAACAACTTCCCATCTTAGGGACTCCATTCCAAGATCCAACTTCCCATGCTTTGTAATCCAAATGTAAGTCCCCCTTGTGATTCCAGAAAATCACATCAAACAACTGAGATATTCCAAGCACTGTCAAGACCTGACATTAGAGACCTTGGGATAGTGTTCTGCAATTTGATTGTGGAAGATTGTCTTTCAAGAGAGGTAGTGCACCCACGCATTGCCTGTGTTGAGAAGTGCATAAAAAACACATCAATAGGACATAGATATATATTCTAGTGACCTAATTGCAATGTACAAAATAGGACCCCTTAAGACATTGATTTACGATTTAGGGTGATAGGATGGCTTAAGGGGATCTATGTGTAGTAAGGTCCTACTTGACAAAATGGTCCATGGATTAAGGGAATAAAATTTGGTGGAGTTTCCTAAGGCAACCAAATTTCATTTTAAGGTCCTAAAATAAAGTGAATGCTTTAGGGTTTAGGGATTAGATTTTAGAGTTCAAGGTTTAGGGTTTAGGGAACTTAGGGTGAAGTTCAGGTGGCCCTTGGAATAATGGACTTGCAAGTTAGTGAGCAACATTTTCTTGTGGAACATTTGATTGAGATAGCTCTTGTTTCCCAACAAGAGTATATCTATATAGCTAAGGTATATCAATTGTGAATAGATGTATTAATCAAGTATGACATACAATTTAATTAAATCTAACCTGACATAAATTGATTTATCTAAATTTTAAAATTTCATGAGAAGAGACACAAGTTCTCTATAGTGGGACAAAGTAGTTAAGAAAAAATTGCAAGTTTAACACTAACATTAAAATTTATAATCTCATTTGTTATTTTTAAAGAATACTAAAGATAAGAATGAAAATTAATAGAATATGTATTCAAAGGGACACATAGATATATGCTAGTGACCTAATTTCAATGTACAAAATAAATAAAGATGAGCTTGAGCTCTATTCACCAAATTTTGAGAACTTATTTGATCCCCATAACAAATGTCATATTAGGACCCCTTAAGACATCAATTTACAATTTAGGGTGATAGGATAGCTTAAGGGGATCTATGTCTAGTAAGGTCCTAGGAAAAAATGTTCCATGGCTTTTAAGGGAATAAAATTTGGTGGAGTTTCCTAAGGCAACCAAATTTCATTTTAAGATCCTACGACAAAATGAATGCTTTAGGGTTTAGGGTTTAGATTTAGAGATTTGATCACATGAAAACATATAGAAGACACATGAATAAATTTTTACAAGTAAATGAGAAACCCTACCACCTAAGCTTAGTGCTTTGAATCAAATATGTGGCATTCTAGGAATATCTTCAATATATAAAAAATTATGAATTTTAGATTTCAATTATAATTAAGTTGTTGAGTTAAGATGTATTTTGAACCTATTTCCCTCTAAGCACTCTTGGATGATTTAAAAAGGAAGAGGGGATCTAAAGTGATTTAGACCCAATTTTTTTTCTAATCATATATTTTTTGAAACTTTTATATGGCATAAACTCTTCCTTCATATTTATAAATTCTAGACACATGGGTTTTCAAAAAAGAACCTAACAACCACTAAGTGAGGAATCAATTGATCAATTCAATAAATAAATAATCCTAGAAAATAAACCTTTGGTTATAGAATTGACTTGCATTTATGAATAATTTATCAAGTTTCTCAAAAAAGTAATTTGAATTTTCCATTGAAATTTTCATGCTACAAGTTAGCTTTGATACACTAGTTTAGAGAAAGTATATAGCATTTAGTTTTCCTAATAGAACAATTCCACTACACATGAGAGTTAAACTAGGAATTATATTACACACAACCTATAGATCTTATGAATAAAATCCTATAATTTAAGGCTTAAATATGATCATAATGCATCCTTACATAATTCACAAAGGATCTCATCCAAATAAGAGAAATGGGTAGAAATCATTCATGTTTCAAATTTTAATATTTATTTGATTTATAACATTTATGTGTCTAGCTATCCATATTGCACATAGTCTAGACTAAAAAGTATGACTTTCATTTCTATGTTTTTCTAAAAGAATACATCATACACTATATAAGCTAATAACATTGATATAGAGTGATTACATACTCATATCAAGTAGCATAATGATATATACACTTATTAAATCAAGCACATAGTTTCACATGAGGTACATTATTTTACTTCACTGGTACACTTTCTCAATTTAAATTATACAATCATGAAGTTTTCTGAGATAAAATTAGCTATCATTTATATTATGTGAACATATTATAATTTAATCAATTTGTTGGTTAATATATCTATGCATTGATTGTTTATCCCTCCTTTATTAGTCAATTGTAAATTTCATTGGTAGTTGTGTGGATCACCAAAAACATACCAAAATGTACCTAACCTATGGATTATAATATGATCCCTCTCTACATGATATGTCATCAAATCTTACTACACATCCTTATTTTACCTCTTCTATTATATCACATGCCCCTAAAATTGAACTTGTCATCACTTCCACCCTAAATAAACTAAGAACCATGAGTGAGAGTAAAAATAATACAAAGAAGGTTATGTCAAATAAAAAATTTAATCTAAACCTCCAAGGAGCCCTAATTTATGGTTTTAGGTTTACGTTTTAGGGTTTAGGTCCAAGGATTAACCTATGTAAATTAGATTTTAGGGACCTATGTAAATTTTGTAACCTAGGGTTTCTAGGGTTTTGATTTCTAAGTTAAAGGTGTCCAATTTAGGTTTGGTTTTTATGGTTTTCAATTTACAATTTAACATTATTTGTTTCATTTATTTTTTTGGTTTTTTAAATGTAATTAAAAAAATATAAAATATTGAACTAAAAAAAACTAAACAAATTAACACTGAATACTAATTACAAAACAAAAAAATAAGATATAAAGAAAAAAAAAGGCAGAATTCAACCAACCTAGAGGTCGCTGAGGTTGGTTGTGTCGACTGGAGTAGGTGGCAGTCAAAATTTACTTCAATCAGGCCCTTTGAAATGCATACGCAATCTGGTCTCCTCTTCTCTAGCATGGACAAAAACATGAGTTCAAATGAAGCATAGTCGCTAATTTAAAAATAAAAATAGCTTTGTGAAATGCATACACATTTCAAAACATGTACGCGTTTCATAACACTTACATGTTTTTTGTTTGTGTACCTGAAGTTCAATGCATACACGTTCGGATTTACTCTTGAGTACCGGATCTATAACGCGTATGTATTTTTTGAAAACACGTATGTGTTTCATGCAAAAAAAAAATTTCCTGAAATTTCCCCTCTTCATGTACCCAACTTCTTTCTTTTACCCTAAGTCAGCTTGTGAAAATCATTTTCTATCACTACCATTTCAGCTTGTGCAACTTCAAATTTTGAATGAGGAACTAACCATTGAGCACATTATCCATAGATCTTCCTTTTTTGTGAGAAAATCAAACAGTGTACATTCAAATCAAGATATGATTTCCCTTAGAATATTATTTGACCAATAGTAATACATATATCACTTTGAAAATTCTTTTAGCTAACATCATCCTAGACACGTGCATCATCATTTTGTACTTCCACATGAACAACTTTCTTCATCCTCTCTCTTCTCATGGACTCGCAAAAAACCACATGTCATCATTATGTGCTTCCACACAACCTTCTCTCTTCCTTATATCTCTCTTCTCATGGGCTCTTGGAAAACCACCACTCATCACCATTTTGTTCTTCTACATGGTCATCTCTCTTCCTTATCTCTCTTCTTGTGGACTCAAAAAAACTACCATGCATCAACATTTTGGGCTTCCACATGACCAAAAGTGGGACCCACCTATACTCTTGTAGACAAGTGAACATCTAACACATGTCCCTATTGATTTCATCATTTGCTTCTTGAGAGTATTAACTTTAGACTTAGGAGAAATATTTTGAACTAGATCAAACAGTGAGTGAGGTTGATAATCAATGATATGGAGAGGATTAAGTGATAATTTAATTGACTGGAAGCCACCAATTTAGCTAATAAATGAAGAAATAGATTGTAAGTGCATGACTGAGAAAAACACTTATGTTTTAAATGAATTAGGGCTAAAACACTACAAATATTACAAAATATTAGTCATACATGATCTTCAATCCATTCCAAAGGAAAACCAAACTAACATCACAACATGCAGACATGAACAAAACATAGCAATACAATAGTCTCCCTAAATGTAGAGCTTTCACATTGATGACAACAATTTACAAGAATCTCCCCCTTTGTCATTGATGGAAACACAAACTAAATTATCTCCTTTATGCAATTATTTAACTCTTCCTATAATTTCCCCCCTTTGACATCAATGGAAAAGGATTATGAAAATACTCATTCCATAGTACTTCCCCTTTGACCTTCACCCTTTATCGATCAATAGTACTAATAGTAGCAACTCTCTACAACACTCCCCCTAAGGGAAATACTCTAGGGGTAGAGTAAGGAAGTACTCCCCCTAAACATGTGCTTCCTCTTGATTTAAGAGGAGGGAGGTATCACTCCCATCTTTTTCTAGAGATACTTAATTGTATCATCATACTCCATTTTTCTATGAAATGACCATTTTTCATATTTTTATCTTGAGGCATTTATTTCCTTTGTCCTCTTTGAGATTTTATACATCACTTTTTGTCCCACTTCTGCTATGCCCTTAATATTATTGTACATCGGGTTATAAATAGTCATCTTGTGGCTATCTTAACTCTCTATTAAGTCATATTATCATTAGTATATTGTTATTTAGTTGTGTAGGTCAGCCTAAGACTTATATAGGTGTGTCTAAGTCATCCTAGGTGATATCCTAGGCATAAATAGGTATATATAGGAGGTTGTGAGTCTTATTTGATCATCAAGTTGTGAAGTGTGTTCTCATTAGAGATATTTGGAGGTTTTCCCCCTCGAAGTGGCTTGTTATTCTCAGTTATTATCAAGTATTTGCAGCATATTTCATATCATATTCTTCTATTGTGCAAGTTATTTCATAACAACTTCCTTCTATAACAAACTTTCCAATACCTGCTTCTCTAATTTCACATCCTTGTGCATTGAAAGAAATATTGTAGTCTTTGTCACACAATTGAATTACATTCAATAAGTTATTCTTTAGACCTTCAAC
Source organism: Sequoia sempervirens (assembly GCA_007258455.2). Classification (NCBI taxonomy): domain Eukaryota; kingdom Viridiplantae; phylum Streptophyta; class Pinopsida; order Cupressales; family Cupressaceae; genus Sequoia; species Sequoia sempervirens. Next base: position 474,723,203 of record VDFB02193867.1, on the reverse strand, counting down.
ATATAGAACATCATCTATCCTATATTTTCCATCAATGCTTAGAGATTCTCTACCATAGATCCTTGGAATAATGTTATTACCAATTTTAACTAAACCACCATTCCACTTTTTCAAACTAATGAATTTATTTTTATCTCTAGTGATGTGACTAGAGCATCCACTATCAATGACCCATGGATTTTCTCAGCATGAAAACTGTGTGTGAATTTGTGGGAGAGTTAGTAAATCAACACAAACATCAATGAGACACATTATATTAAAGATTTGAATCATAAACTAATCAAATGAAAGAAAAACAAATCTTTATAAATGTTTCATTGTTCTCTATTCTCAAGGATTTATTAAACCATATTGGCTTACATATTTTGTATGTACACTATGGTTGTTAAAGTGACAACCTAAGAAATGAGATGCTATTCAAAATGTGAGAAATCTAAGTTCCTACATGAAACTATGTGATGTAAGCCATGATGCTATGATAACGGAGATATTGACAAATGGATAATGTCATTAAACTATCTAATACAAATGTTGTCATAAGAAGCTAAAATGATTCTGCATATGCTCAAATAACCATTGATATGATAAAATAAAATGCAACTATAAAGCAATACATGATTCTACTTTAACATGATACTACAATGTAAATTTGCTAAATGCTAAATATTCATACTCTAAATGCTCCAATGCTCAAAAGCTATTCCTATATAATAAATTTACTCAAATGTGGGATGTCAAATACTATAGCAAAGGGTTGTATTTATAGGATTTTCCAAGCATCTTGTAATGTGGCAGTGATTGACGGTAGAAATTTAAACATAAGGGATGAATGGTGGAGATGGAGAGAATCAAGAAGGATGTTCCATTGACCAAGGGAAACATGCCAAATGGATGAAGGAATAAAGTGTGTGAGGAATAAGCCATGTGTTAAAAGTTTTTTGAAGATAATTCTAATTTAAAAATTAGAATTATTCAATTTCATGTGACCTTGGTGAGGTGGCATGAAAAGTTGTAGACATGTGCTTGAATTTCAAACTTGGGATTAGTGAAAATTAATTAAATAAAATAAACTATATAATTTTTTTTATTTAATTAAATTAGAGGAATGTGATTTTAGATTTGGAGAATTAGAAGATATGAACTATTTAAATAAATTGGTAATTTATTTATAAGTAGAAGAAATACTAATTAAATAACTAGTATTTAATTAATTCAATGTCTTTACCATTTTTAGGTGTATACATTTTTCCCCTCTTTGAAGTAATGTTTTTAGACATCGCTTCAAAGAAAAATTTGATACTAATGTCGAGAAAAAAAAATTGATGCCCCAAATGCTAATTTTCAGGTGATGACGAATATATGCCCCCTCGGGAGATAAATCAGTGAATTTTTGAATTTTTTGGACATTTTGAAATTAAAAAAAAAAAAATTTGATGGGTTTTTATGATTTGATGATGATTTCAAAATGTTATGATTCAGAAATGATTTATCTCCCAAGAAATAATGTTAAAGCCACTAAGTGATGAAATAATCAATTAAGCCTCTTTTGAAAATAAAATAAATCAACCCATAAAAATCCCACTTAATTAACCTTTAAAAGGTTAAAAAGGTGATAGAAAAGTTCATTTGTGCATTTTGGATTTTGAAAACTTGAGAGAGTGAGAAATCTAGCAATTTGGAGTAGAATGGTGATCCCTTACCACACACATTGATTCAAGTGTGTGTGATGGCACAACTCCCTCATAATTTTTGCATTTTATTTTCTCACTCTTTTTCATGTTTTAAATTTGGTTAATTTTTGTAAGTGCATAGGATTGCCACAATAGCACATAGAATGATTGTTCTAGATCATAGAATAAACTAGTGCTTAAGGTTAGCGATTTAGCTCATTGGGTTTCTACAACACATAGGTGTGTCAAAGTAGAGCATTCAATAACTGTTATGGTGCATAGGAATTTTTAGCACTTAGAGGAATTGATTTAGCGCATAGATTAGATGATGTAGCACATATGATATTTTGAGGCATCGGGACCCTATTCCGGCACATCCGTGGAATGTTCCAGTGCATATAGTAGATTGACACATAGAACCTTTGTTTGAGCACATTGGTGAAATTTTAGCCTAGATTGATGATTTTTTTAATTAGACTCCTTGATTTCTATGATGTTTGATCTCATCAGCCTGTGATTTGATGATGATTGATGGTGTTAATACATTAGATATCCATTGATCTCATGATAGGTGAGATACAATGATTGGTACCGATAATTGAACTCATGATAGGTGAGGATCAATGATAGGTTGATTGATTGATTGACCTCATGATAGGCGAGGTGCATTGATTGATAAACCTGATGATATGCAAGGTTGGATTGATTGATGAACCTCATAATAGGAGAGATTGAATTGATTTATGAACCTCATGATAGGTGAGGTTAAATTGATTGATGAACCTCATAATAGGCAAGGTTGGAATGATAGATGAACCTCATGATAGGCAAGGTTGGATTGATTGATGAACCTCATGATAGGCGGGGTTGGATTGATCGATGAACCTCATGATAGGTGAGGTTGGATTGATTGATGAACCTCATGATAGGTGAGGTTAAATGTATTGATGAACCTCATGATAGGTGAGGTTAAATTGATTGATGGATGCTCACGAGATTTGATCAAAGTCTCACCAGAGGACATTAGATTCATAGGTTGATTGATTATGATTGATTGATAGTCTGATTGATGTCGATTGATTGATTGACTTATTTGCGATTTTGTGATGATAGGAGTCATTGACAAGTTTACAGATTAGGGAGTGTTTCCCTAGGACATGGGATTTGATTCTACACATGACGCCACCTAAGACAGCCATCATTACATGATGTGGTTTGTCATCCCTGATTGATATGCCCCAGATTAGGGTTAACAGGGGCTTGCTGACAACTTCACTAGAGAGGTGGCACAGTGAGCATAACACCTTTCATTTTCCCATTGGTGAGATCACAATTACTCCAGAGGATGTATATCAGATTCTACAAATTCCTATTGTGGGGGAGGTGGTGTTATATGATTCTCAGGAGCAGGGTGGGACTGATGCACTACACATATTTTTTGAGGATGAGCATATATGTGGTTACGAGATTCCTTGGATGGATATGGTTGATGCTTATGCCACATTGTCGTATGTTCTTGCCAAATTTATTGGAGGGTTCCTTTGTCCTCATCATAGGTCAAAGGTACTTTTAGTTGGATGGGGGTAGATTTTGGTTAGCATGATTGCTCAGGACACTAGATATGCATGGGTTTCTTGTATGCTTGTTCATTTGTACCATGATCTCCACCAGGTGGTCTACCTTCAGGGGGCTAGTTTATCAGCAGGGGTCACATTGCTTTAGGTCTAGGCCTGGGAGCATATAGCAGTCACATGGCCAGTTGGAGAGAGACAACATCCTAGCATGAGGTCATATGTACACCTTTATGTCAGTCAACTTGCTTAGCCTATGCTAGGAAAACTAGAGTACTGGAGGAGGACGCTGGATGATATCAAGTTTGTGGTGTGGTGACCATATCTTAATTGTGAGCAGTGGCCAGAGGATGATGTCGAGATGTCATTTTTGTGTCAATCCCTATACCTGATTGGGAGGACCCAATTTATTATTGATAAATTCTTATTGCTGAGAGTACTGAGACAATATGGCAGGGTCCAAGGAATGCCATAGGGAGTGGCCCATTATGCATGGCGATGATAGGATGCTATAGAGTGGGAACTAGTTTTGTATTATGATGCAACTGTACAACATTTCCAGGGATTACAAATCATTATTTGGGAGGTTTATCCAGATATCATTGATTCTTTGATATCAAATGAGTATGCTTAGTACATGTTCTTGCATCCATTCCAACAAATTACCATCTTGGATGAGCCAACACCATTGTTAGAGGAGGGGAGGGTAGGAGGTCATGGGAGAAGGCGGGGGAGGGGTGGAGGAGATGAGGAGGAGGATCAAGAGTAGGATGGGGAGTCAGAGAGTAGTGATGATGGGGATGGTGATGGAGATGATAGTTATAGGGGTGATGATGGAGGCAATGGGGGTGGAAGAGGCCTAGGTCCCAATGTTGGAGAGATGAGAGTGCCTCACAAGAGGTGACACATGGAGATTCAAATACCCTCACCTCAATAGTAGACACAGATTGTTGCATTACAAGTATAGGTTGAGACATTGCAAGATCAGCTTGAGCAGGCTCAGGCTTTGCTAGCGTAGGCCCAAGGGCAGGTGCAGGGGTAGAATACTATATTGATAGCAGAGAGGGATGTTGGTAGACAAGAGGTACAATAGGTATAGGCTCAGCTCTCACAGGTCTAGGCTCAGGGATAGGAACAAGGACAGATGTAGGGGTAGATTGTGATACTGTAGAGAGGGACACTCTACAACAGTGGGTGGAGCAAGCTAAGGGTATCTCCAAGAGATTACAGCAGGCTACAATAGCTTCTAATGCTTCATATTATTTTAGGCAGATACATCGTACCACATAGGAGGCTGAGTTTTATAGAGTTCATTATTATGATGCAATTCCTTCTGAGTAGCAAGAGAGTTTTGCACAGTCCTAGTCAAGGATATCCCAGTCTCGGACCACTAGCATGGGTGTTACATAGCTGCTTCCTGGAGATCAGAGAGATCTTGGTGCAGGTATGTCAGGTGGAGGAGGTACTGGTCTTGTGATGCTAGCAGTGTCTGGGGGGAGCATGACATAGCTCTGATTTATGATTTTCTTATGTATCTTGGACATGTATAAACTAATGTATTTGAGACATTGATGATGTACCTCTTGATTTGAGACATTTGTGATACACTACCATTTTTTATACATATCTTTTTATACCTTCGGATATCCTTGTACATTTGACATTATGATTTTGAGGTTATATGATATGCAACAATGATTATGATCTATGTATCTATATGATTTATGTGATGATGATCATGATGATTATGATGGATGCATTTGATTTCTCCTTGATGATGTTATGTGATGTTCTATATGATGATGATATGAGATGCTATGGATGCAAATGATGATGCAACTGATGTGTTATGATTCTATGATGCTTTATGAATGATGTCTATATGATACATGTGAACGATCCTATTATTCCAATAAAATTTGATGCATTTTATGTTTTTGTTCTTTTCTAATACAAATAAATGATGCAATGAATGGATGAATGTATGATCGTATGATGGTACCTAGTTCTATGTTTAGATGATGATGATCATGATGATTATGCAATGATGATTCTTATGTGATGATTTATGTGATGTATGCAATGATGATATGATAATGCATGGTTGATGATTTGATATACTTTATGGATGATGGATTTTATTATGAAAAAGATGTATGATGTTCCATGTGATGATTTATGTGATGTATGCAATGATGATATGATAATGCATGGTTGATGATTTGATATGCTTTATGGATGATGGATTTGATTATGCAAATGATGTATGATGCAAATTATTATGCTTAACTGAGTTCGTAAGACTTCAAAACCTCTAGGGCCTTAAGCTTAAATGAGTGAATCTATCCAACTTCTAAGAGCTACGAGAAAGTTACAATAAATTGATTATTTGTTAAGTTAAGCTTCACAAAACCTAACATATTTCCCAACTCTCTTGGAAACCTGAAGATACTCACTCATTTAAGCTTAGTGGACCACTTTCTTAATGCAAATATATGACATGTTTTTTATTATGGAAATGAGATGGAATGCAAGTATTTTTTTGTTTTCTGATGCAAATATTATGATGTGATTCATGGATGGATGAGTGATTTGAGAATGCATATATGATATGAAAATGCTTTCTAATGTATGCAAATGATGATGCAACTGATGTGCAATTGTATGCGAATGATGTGTTTTTTGTTAATGTCCAATGCACTCAATCCATTCATAATAGAGATAACATCATTGTGAATTTTTTTGTAGCTTTGGAAACCCCATAAATACAAATGCAAGTTGACATGGATGCAATCTAACTTAATCGTGCAAATCTAATATGCAAATGTTGTCATTGTAACAACTAATTTTTCATTCTTTTTATCATCATTGAGTCTTTAAAATTTTGAAAGTGAGTACAAGCATTGATGGCATAATTTAGACCATGATGCCCCGAGTACTACTTCCATGATTTTTGATATTAAAAGTTAACACATGTATCTAGGTATAATTAAACTGAGATGACCTAAGTACTACTTCCATGATTTTTGATATTGCAAGTTAACACAAGCATCTAGGTATAATTAAACTGAGATGACCTAAGCACTACCTGCGTAAACAAACAAGAGTTAACCATTTTCCTATGCAAATTCATAATGTCATCATTGATACTTTGTAAAGCATATCCTGTGACAATTTGTACAGTAGTAGTGATCAACTCAAAGATAGAAGAAAAAGAAAAATTATGCTCCTTCCTGGATCCTCTATTTCAGTACATCATCGAGGTGCTCCAGAGATATGATAAAAAAAATAAAAATTCAACTATTGAACATTCAAGCTACAATGATAAATTCATGATTTAAAAGGAACATCATCCATTTGACATTTGTTTTGATTTGATTGATTTGATTGTTTGATTTTTATGGTTGATGTGTTATGAATGGTGATGGATGTTCAATCTTGGGTTGCACTATGATCATTGTGTTTGATATGTTGTCTAATTGTTGTTTTTCTATTGGTTCAAGCTCAAAGTTTATTACCCCTTTCAGAATTTTTCCCCTAGTCTAGGGTGAGACATGACTACAATGCTAAGATATGTACATGAGGCTTTCTAATGATAGGCAGAATGATAGCGAAAGTGAATGGAAAAATAAAATGGTTGGCATTCTCAAATAGATGGAAAAGCTAACCTATCACAAATAGCACTTTTTTCCAACACAAACATCAATTAGACGTATTATATTAAAGATTTGAATCATAAACTAATCAAATGAAAGAAAAAAAAATCTTTAGAAACATTCCATTATTCTCTATTCTCAAGGATTTATTAAACCATATTGGCTCTAAAATTTTATATGTGCACTATGGTTGTTAAAATGACAACTTGAAAAATGAGATGCCATTCAAAATGCAATAAATCTAAGTTCCTACATGAAATTATGTGATGAAAGCCATGATGATATGATAGTGGAGATATTGACAAATGGATAATGTTGTTAAACTATGTGATACAAATGTTGTGATAAGAAGCTAAAATGATTCTCCATATGCTCAAATAACCATTGATATGATAAAATAAAATGCAACCATAAAGCAATAAATGATTCTACTTTAACATGATACTACAATGTAAACTTGTTAAATGCTAAATATTCAAACTCCAAATGCTCCAATGCTCCAAATCTATTCCTACATAATAAGTTTACTCAAATGTGGGATGTCAAATACTATAGCAAAGGGTTGTATTTATAGGATTTTCCAATCATCTTGTGATGTGGCAGCGATCGACAGTCCAAATTCAAACATGAGGGATGAAAGGTGGAGATGGAGAGAATCAAGAAAGATGTTCCCTTGACCAAGGGAAACATGCCAAATGGATGAAGGAATAAAGTGTGAGAAATAAGCCATGTGCTAAAATTTTGTTGAAGATATTTTTTTTAAATTATAATTATTTAATTTCATGTGACCTTGGTGAGGTGGCATGAAAAGTTGTAGACATGTGCTTGAATTCCAAATTTGGGATTAGTGAAAATTAATTAAATAAAACAAACTATAGAATTTTTTTTATTTAATTAAATTAGAGGAATGTGATTTTAGATTTGGAGAATTAGAAGATATGAGTTCTATATAAATAAATTGGTAATTTATTTATAAGTAGATGAAATATTAATTAAATAACTAATATTTAATTAATTAAATGTCTTGACAGTTTTTAGGTGTATACATTTACCAATTTAGACAATCATTGATTTCTTAGTCTTTTGAATTATATTCTTCATTTTTCATTCCTTTTTAGGTTCTTCCTTTTGATTACTAGAAACATTTGGACACTATTTTTCTTTTCTTATCTAAGAGGCTTTTGAAATTCACTTCTAAAAATAAATCCTTGTGCCCAAATTTGTTACACTTATAACATATGACATTGGAATCAACTAAAGGTGCAAAAGAATTTTTGCTTACAAAATTACTTTTCGTTGTAGGGAATCTTCTACAATCTATTACCTTATGACCAAATTGATTGCAAGAAAAACTATAACCAAAAAAGGAATAATTGAACCTAGTTTTAGATACTTACCTTTCTAGATTTAGTTATTTCAATCTCTTTGAAACGTTGGATTTAAGTGAAACCACCTTCTTCCTTTCTGAGTTCTCTAGTCTTCTTGGTTTGATCATAATTTGAACTACCATAGGTATTCCCATTAGCTTGCTTTACAATTGTCTTCTTTGGAAGTTTTTCATCATCAAAACCAAGACCGGTCTTGATAAAAGGTGACCTTTGGATGTTTATGATCTCATCTAGAATTTTAGTGCTCTTTTCATACTTCAATTTTTTGTCCAGTTGATCCTTATCATTTCTAGAGTACTTTCTCAAGGATACAATTTCTGCCTCAAGCCTTTCACAATCCATTTCATTTTCCTTTATTTTTTCTAACAAGAGATCTTCTATCCTCTTTGCTTCTAATATGTTAATTTTCATATCAATAATCATCCTTTCAAATTCTTCAAGTTTCACTTGAATCTTTTGATTCTCTTTCCTTTCTTCTTTTAGATTAGTCAATGCAAAGATGAGTTCTCCCTCTAAGTCTACTTCACCTTCTTCTTCATCAAGATATTGCATATCCTACAATCTTCCATTGCCATGATTAAAACTTCTTCATTTTCACTTTTAATTCTAGAGGTGTAAAGATCACATTCATTAAATGAGTAGTTATCTTCCTTAGAAAACAAGATTTTCTTATACTTGTGATTATTCTTCTTACAACTCTTTTGACTTGATGCTTCTACTCTTTTTTTGCTTCACTAATTTCTTTGAAAGTACACTTGGACTCAAGGTGATCTTTTTTATCACAATTGAAACATTTTAAGGGTAACTTACCTTTGTACTTCCTAGAGCCTTTCTTTAATTTCCTCTTAAAATTTGCTTCTTCAAGATTTGATTAATCATTGGATTTAGGATCTTCATTTATCTTTGATGCTTTGAAGGCCACCTCTTTCCTCAAATTTTTATCATTTGTAATCCTCATCTCATATGTAGTTAATATTCCATGAAGTTCATCCATAGTTAGAGTTTTCAAATATTTATCGTTTTCTATTGCAAAAAAAATTGAAACAAATCTTGGGGAAATAGATTTGAGCATGTTTCTATAATCACTAACTATTTCACTTCTTCACCAATTCCACTAATGGTATTGAAAAACTCATCCACCTAGAGTAGATAGTCAACAATATTTTCCTATTCTTTTATCTTTAGGTTTTCAAACTTTCTTCTATAAGTTTGTAGCTTGGCTTGCTTGACCTTAACATCAACTTCATAGATGCCATGAAGATTTTTTCCAAATATCCTTAGCATAATTTCAATGCATTACCTTGAAAATTTTTGAATTTGTTAGTCCACTCAAAATATCATTCTTATCTTTAGCATTATACTCAAATTCCTTCTTGTCATCTTGATCTATTGGAGGATTTGAAGGAGAAAAATAACCATCCACAATAGATTGCCAAAAATCAAACCCTAGTGATACTAGATATGCCTCCGGGTGATCCCACAATAGTGGGTTACAATTTTTTGAATGAAGAAAATTATGTTTTTGAGAAAAAAACATTAAGAACACCCTTCATTCGAAGGAGAGGTTCTAATGAAGGGGGTTCGGTTGAACACACCCCCCTCTAGTCGAAGGTGATTTTCTAATGAAATCCTTCCAATTTTTTAGCTTTTTGGAAACCGCGCGAAGATATTTTTTTGGGGGTTTGTTTGAAGCCATCTTTCCATCGAACCCTAATTTTTCCTCCTCTAAAGTTAGCGATGAGGTTTTTTGAACATCAATTTTCCACACAAGGTCATTTTCATCAGGAGTGTCATTTTCATCAACAACAGCAGAGGTGATTTCTGGTGATTTCATGTGAAAGCAAGGCAAATGGAGGAAAAAAACAACCAGGTGCATGGAAAGGATTTTAACTCACAACCAATATTTTACTTTAAAATTCTACATTAATCTTCTATAGAATGAATCCAGCAACCAAGTGCATTGAAACGATTTTAACTCACAACCAATGTGTTTTCAAATGCTTAATTAATAGTAGGGGCACATTGATATGTGGTATCCCTCTAGTTTTTAGCATTTAATTTTGTTAGGGTTTGTTTTTTATGGTTTAAAGGTGTCATTTAAGAGCCATTTAAAGGTTCTATTATCAACTTTCATTAGGTTGATCCCAGGATGGCCATTGACAACATGCATTTCACATCTGTATTCATATAACAGATGCAGTTGGAGTGCATTCATACCTAAAACAATGTCTACAACCAGCCTTTTGGTGAGATTTGCATCATCTCTCACAAAATAAAACATGTGTGGAACTTTTCGCTCTTCAAACCTTGACACTAAATTTCTTGTTAGTACTTGCACCATCTCCCATTTTTCTTTCTTCTGGTATCTGACATCTAGGTCTGGTGTGGAATGCATCCCTAGGGGATGGTTATAAAGAACAAGTCTAAGATGGGTTCATTATTATTTGGAAGTCTGATGTGAGGTGAATTAACTATAGGTTTATTGTTACTATCAATGAAATTATGGTATCCTTTCTTTTGTTCAAGGGGTCAAATGCATTTTAAGCATGTACATTTGAATTTCATTGATCAACAAGCTTCTATCATGGCTAATTTTTGCTTCGACGAGGTAAAGACATCCCAAATTCTTGGATTTTTTTTTTTTTCTTTTTATTTCATGACCAATTCATGAAATTCCAATCTTCACATAGCCATGGCTGGCTTGAAGAAGCAAAATGGATGAGTTTCTAACTGGACTCTATTCTTTTGAACTAGTTAAGGGTCTATAATAAGTTGATAATTGTCTTCACATTTTATCATATATTTAACAAATTTTTATTGATCAATATTTATTTAAGCAATTAGTTGGGACTCGAGGGAGTTTAGAGCTATAGGTCTTGTAATAAACTCAACACATTAGAGCTGCCCCTATGCATGGAATTCGTATTTTTGTCATACTATTTGGATTACCCCAAATACCCACCTACCATGAAATCCCTTAATTTTTCTTTTTGTTGTAGATGAACAACAAGTTATGATATTCAATACCTTTAGCCTTTGTACCTTTTAGGCTTTTCCAAGCATTGCATGTTCATAAGATTAACCTACTCTAAAATAATCAGTGTTTGCATACTATATTATTTTATTGCTCCAAGACAATAGATTGTAAATACTTTTCATATGAGGAAAAAAATCTTTTTCAATTTTTTTAGATGGAAAAATCTTGGTTATATATAGAGTTACATCTGAAATCTTAACATCTCTTTCATCTTGATGGATCATTAGAGAGTGGGATCTGAAAAATCTTCTCCAATTTTTTTTCCAAAAGGTTTTTTAAACATTTATTTTCTTAGTTTTGATACACTTTTAGCTCAACCTTCAGTGTGTTTAATTGTTTCTAGTTCTTGTGCCTGGTTAAGGGGAGAAAGTATTTGAGATGTTGGGTCTATATTCTTCTTTCCTTAAAGATAACAGGTAATGTCTGATGATGTGCAAGAAAGTGTTATATTTTATTTACTTCATAGTGTAAAGCAACATTCACAATATTATTTCTTTAGACTATAAGAATCAACTTAATCCTTTATAATTTTTGGTGTCGTAAACCTCTTTTAATTTGATTGGTGATGTTGTGTGATGCACCTTTTGGTACTATGTAGATGGGGGATTGGATCTCAGGAAATCTTACTTGCTATAGGATGCTTTAGTCAATCGAACCAAGGCTCCTTCCCAACACTCACAATCTTGCAAATATAGAAGTAATCCTATCAAAATTAAAAGAATTATTATTGTTAGATTTTCCCTTTCTCAAAAATACCTTACAGTTCAAATTCATTCCAAAATAATTTTTAACATATTTGTCTAGCATATCGTAAGAAGGCTTATTGTCAGATTTTCCCTTTCTCAACACTCTTTCCAGTTCACCTTCATTCCCAACTAATTTCTAACATATTTGTCTTAGAGTTTAATCTACTCATATGTTCAAAGGATTTAAAATGAGTAGCTTGAGACTGCATGTGATTCTTGTATGTTAAACTTTTGGTTTGTTGTATTGTAAATGAGAGATTCTAATGGCCTACATGTATCTTGGAGGAGCAACAACTATTGAGTTTACATACCTATTAGAAAAGGGCCAGAAAGAGTTTCAATGGATGCAAGTCCATGACTATTTTGGTAAGTTTTGTACCCAAGTTGAAGAGGGGCTTTCATTATTCAAGCATGAGTTTCAAGCACTCCTTTATCTTCTATAACTATAATACCATGACCTTATGAATTTAAGAAATAATCTAGATGAAAAAGTCCATAATCCAAGTGAACATGAGTAGCTATATAGATTTAGGTCTATGTCCATATAATCATCTAATGATAATGTGTACAATGGTATAATCACTTGGAAGTGTGATTCTATACATCAGCAAAAAGAGACTTTTGGGGACACAAAAACAATTATCATGAAATTTAATATTGTAGTACCTACTAACAAATGGTAAGCAAGAATATTAGGAAAATTTGATCAACACGAAATGGAATCCATCTTCTGCATTGGCTCACCAATGGCAGAAAGAGAAATCCAAATTGTTGGTGCCACATCCCTACCAACGACCTCCATGTTGAATGGTGTAGTAGGAAAAGAAATTAAAAAAAAACAATAAGGAAGACTAATCCAAATTGTTGGTGTCACATCCTTATTTATCTACAAGCCTTAGACTAACTGTTTACATGAATTTTGGCCAATCAAAGGATAATAAACACTTGTTTCTTTACAAAAAAAAGATAAAATAATGGTGATTTGAACCAATTACAACCTAATCCACTTCAGATCACAAGACACAAGACATATCTCTTCTCATGTATTGCTCATCTTTTAGGTCATGTTGGAAGGTTTAAGGCAGAGAAACTTCTATTTAGAAATTACTATGTTTTAATATTTTTCAAAATATATATCTTGCATATTATGACAAAAGCCAATTTAAGGTTTTCAAAAATTAGTTGCTTCTATGTCACATGCAATATATCCCTAAAGTCATCCTCTAAAACCAGATACCTTGCATAATCAAATCCACATCCTAGGATTACTGACCTTCCATCTACAATTGCATTCCAAGTATGTTGATAGTTATGCATACTCTCAGTCGAAACTGAAAGTAACTCTTGCTTCAGATTCTACACTAAAATAAATTGGTTCTTCCGATATCTTGGTGGTATGAGTTGTTCTGCACATTGTAGCCTTAAAATTCCCTTAATGAGTATTACTCTGTGATAGCCCCCAGATGAAGCACATAGTCTTTGAATTCTCTGAATAACAAGATGGTGCATGACTTTGAGTGTCTCATTATAATCTTGTGATGAACAAGCAAGGACATCTATGTAGTAGCCCATTTTTCCTCCAAGTTCAACCCAGATTTCAATATCATTGATAACTATTGAGGTAAGGTGTTTTTCATGCTTGTAAGTGGCACTCTGTCTATTTCCTGATCCTAAAATTATATTGTGAAGATACACCTAAAAAAGTAATTTTAGAGCCAAGAAGATGCAAACCCTACTCGCAAATGTTGATATAAAAATATACATTATTTCCAATATCCTTCAATATAGAAAATCACCATTGAAATTTCACCATTTAGATAATCTCTTTGCATTTTGTGACACAACCCAACAATTTCCAGTTAGATTTATTGCCTAGTTGCTCAGTCTATGTTCTTCTCAGTAGAGGTGCACTTTAGTAGTAGTATATTGCGGCTAGCCTCATCCTCTTCCATAATTAGAATGCTCTTATGATTTATAAAGCTTGAAATGCAGTAATGAAAGATAGAGCACATGCATGCAGATCTAAGTTTAGGTTTTTCTTTTTCGCTAGCCTTCTATTTTAGATTTTATAAGTCTTGGTTTGCGTGCATACCCTCAACACACAGGTTGTTTCAGATTTTTGAATTCTATTTTTTTTTGTAGAGATTATGGAAAATAGATTGTAGATAATATCTCTTCCCCCTTTTCTATCATTTTATTTCTAATTTATTTTTTGGCATGGAAAAGAGAAAGTCTATTTATTTTTGTTCACTTAAATTTAAACATTAGGATGTTTAAAGTAATTTATTTTTTTGGGAAAATTAGGGATCGATATGGCAGCTCAGCTTCCACCACCTGGTGGTATATTTACCAATACAAAGGATGAGATCTATAAATTACATTGTATTACACTTGAGACCACCACCACAGGGGTTTACAAGGATACATGTGTGTCCATTCTACATAGCTTAGAGAAGATTATATGGACATTTGAGAACAAACGTGCTTTGTCTGCTAAAAATATAGTAGTTATTCTTGCTCAACTGCAGTAAGAGATTAGTGGTGAGGTTTCTCTTACAGATGTTCAGTTGCAAGTCCCAAAATAAACTGTCAAAAGATAATGTTTTCCATTTTACGTTGGTAGATCAAAGGATAAGGGATATCAAGTGACTCAATATGTTGATCGTCAGATGGCCCCTTTGATATACCCACACTTTCTTGCAACATTTGGTTGTTATCTAGATAACGACCAAATTCATTTAGACTTTGTACAATAGTTGTACATTGAGGTTCATTTGGGCCTGAATGTCAACTATTTACACCTACCAAAATATTGTGGTCAAGGGTGTGGTAGGGTAGCTGATATGGATGCTTTTCGTCGAGCAGATCGACTGCCTCTAGTTTATTGGGATATGGTTGGGGAGAGATCGCCTGCTATATCCCCATCCCTCACACCTATTGAAAATCAAGTTATCAGTGCTTCTCAAAGGGAAGCAATTGATAGTGTTGGTGATATAGCTATTGTTGCATCTATGATATCTACTGATCGTGTGGGTAGATATTTTATTATTCATTCTATACGATCTAGATCATCGCATCATGCTATTGATCCTTATGGTATGGCAAGTGTCCTTTCACCATCAGACATAGATGGTATTATAGGAGAGCAAATGCTTCAAAGTACAACTCGTTGTTTGACGGATGCCTATTAGAGGCTTATGATTTTATTGTGGCAGAGCTTGGGATCCCAATACATGAGGTCAGAGGACATGTGGGTAGAGCTTTGCATTCACATCTAGGATCCAACCAAGCTACAGGTCTTTCACTACATTCACATCAACCTGGAAACTTTTTAGATCCTATAGATCCACCTACAGATCATTTAGCTACTGGAGAGGAGGATACACGTACTGGTCATTCTGTGAGTGTTCATCATCATGCATCTTAGGGCCTAGATGCAATTGAGGATTAGTTGCAAACAATGGGATCGTTATGTTATGTGGATATGTTTATATGTGGAGATATGTTGTTGATGCCATCTCACTTGGTTAGTCCACTACACTCGTCAATATTGAAGTGAGTCAGGGAGACCCATGATATAGCCAAGTTGACAGATAGGATCATTGCAGCAAATCCTACACCACCTGATACAAAGGTATGTATGTATGTACACACATGCACAATTTAAACTTGTTTAAATTTTAAATAACTTGTTTTACTTAAATGGTTGATAGTAATAATGTACACATTTATGTTATATATATATATATATATATTATAGAGGGAGTTAGCTCATGTTACACCTAGTGTGAGGACGGAGTGTGTATATAGGTTTGATTCAAATTCAATGTGACTAATGTTAGTGGATAGGTGAGTTTTAAGTTTTTAAATCATGTACTTAGGTATGTATATAATTTGTACACATGTATAGATATAGAACATTATTCCAATTTGGCATAATGTAATTAGATTGTGTACATGTCTTGTACTATCTCTAGGGCTCGGTGCATCCATCAGAGCAAGATTCTCATTTAGAGTGTCACTCAAATTAGAGCTAGCATGACGACTCTGTTGGAGTTGGACTTAATTAATAGGTAAACAAGTTGTAGGTACAAGGTGCAATTTTTATTTTATGTTTGCACAATAGCTGCTCAAAATTTTGAATTAAACATTCTGGTAATTTATCTAGATGCTAATGCTTTGGCACATGTCTATTTATAGGCTCTATGTATGATGATTCATTCTTGGGTACAAAAGGTAAATTTGATAAGATTCTACTTTTTATGTGTCTCTTGAGATTGCTCACTCTTACAGTTTCATCCGCTTATTTCTAGACTATGATTAATTGATATAATAATGGTTCTTTTCTAATTAATTACATTTGAGCAAGTCCAAATCAAATTTATTTGGTATGTGCTTCTCATTTTTCCTAATGGCTTATTGATGGATAAATTACTACATCTTTGTTGCTAACAATTTTGTCAAGATCCAATAAAGTTGGCACCATTTTTGAATTTGTGAATCTTCAGTTCATCAAAGCCATGGTTTCAATCAATGGTCTTTTTTGGAATATATAGGCATGGAATCTATTTTTTCCCATCGGCATTGTGAAGAGCATGACAAATTTTGTGTAGAATCTTGAGGTGAGTCACTTGCCATGGTTTCAATTAGTGGTTTTTTTTGTTCTTGTAGTTCCTAATGAGTTTCTATCAAGAATTTGTTGACCCAGGACTTATATTTTGATGTCTAATTTCACTATCAAGCTCTACTCTTATTGGATGACCTTATTAGAATTTATCTTTTCAGATTTCTTTATGTAATATTAGAATGATTTACAGTATCTTAAACCATATTCCCTTAAATATTAAAAAAAAATTGTTATGCCATTGGATTTTTTCCTCTACACTCATGTTGTGGTCTTCAATCCCAAATTTCAATGCCCTTTCTTATGTTTTTTTACTTCCTTTTCCATTGTAGTTACTATCTTTGTATATACAAATCCATAGACTTGGGTGTAATTTCTTTGTTGGTTGTTGCATTCATCATATTTTTCTAAAATGCAGTCATAACAAAAACATTAGTAGTCCCTAGTGTGAAATTTCCATGGGAAACTACTTGTACTCATGATGAAATGCAATGATCTTGTTTTCTCTACCCTCTTGCATCCATGCATTGATCTTCTATCCACATCTACAAAACATAATTTTGCATTAAAAAATAGTAATCAATATAACTATATTGAAACTAAAATAAACAAAATTAAATGTACACATATATGTATATTTAAAGATTTAAATTAAAACAAAAACATACCTGATATCTCCAAAAACACTCTATGTTGAATGTATTGGTTGGTTGTTGGATATGTGTCGACTTCATTTGATGCAAAGTGTTTTTGACACCATTCAACAACATCATGTGCATCTTTTATGCAATCTCCCTCATAATTCATTTGATGCATTCTTAGAGAACATTTTATGCAAGCTCACTGCACCATCATGTTCATCCTTTCTATGTCCACTCTCAAAGAAGCTCCAAACATGTGGTATGTTGTCATTTTGATGATATATACATAGTGCATAAAATGGCCTTGATGATTTTAATTGTGAAGCACATACATCTGACCATACAAAATGCTTTTCAATTTTAACACCCCTGATTGCCAAATATTCAAAAAACTTCTTGAATCAATGTTGTACAAATAGTGTGTCATGCTCTTTGTCATCACTAATATAGAAGTGATATTTTTTCTTAAATAATCATGCCCCAGATGAACTATCAACACCATCCAAATCCACTTGTGCATGTCGATAACACACTTGCACCATAATAGCGATCTACTCTGAGAAATAGTATTGTGATTGAATCTCTTTTTGATGTACAAAAGAGTGATTCTCTGCAAAGTCAACTACTGATAACATTGTTCCAAGTGGGAAAGTATCTCTTAATGTCTAAAATTGTTTTGCTTTCCACTTAGAAAAGAAATAATGTTGCATGTGTGGTTGTATCAATTTAAGAAACTTTTCCATAAATTTTCCCATTGGTATCTCCTCTTCTACATAATTTAACCTTGTTGATTCTTTGCCATTTTTGGTATGAAACTTGATGTACTTGTAACTCTTGCAAGATACCAACTTTGTTAGGTCGGTATCTTCATCTCTCAAAGGAATTTTAGCCAAATTTCCACATGTTTCATAGACTCCTTTTATGCAACTAATTTGACTAGACGCATTATCATCATCTGATTTATCACATAGGATGGATGCTATGAATTACTTTGCCCATCTAGGAGGTGCATTCTGAAAGCCATCACTTTCTTCTCTAATCTTTTGAAACACCTTATAGTAGAGATCAAATTCAATATGATGATGACAACAAGTTTCAAAAACCTTGTTTCTCTTCACATAATATGGCCTTAAATTTTCAAACATTGTTTTCCCAATCTTTATAAGAGGATTTGAATTACAAAATAACACATACATCTCATGTTTTGTTATTTCTAACCAATGTTTTGTATGTAATTCATTATTATTGGGCCCAATCTTGTGTTTGATAACATCTCTTCTATTTAATGAAGGATGAGTATCATCGTTCCAAAAGCTTGAAATGAAGCTCCTAAAAACATCTTGAATCCTAACAGATCGAGGAGCTCTACACATAATTTCCCAATTTCCTTCAGAGGTACTATCATTGATAACCTTTCTCCTTTTGACATATATCATGGAAAAAATAGGCCCTTAAGTGGAAAAAAAATCATAAAAATCAGAGTTAGGAAAGTTGATATAAAAATTTGAATAAGTTATCTATATTATTTCAAAAATATGTAAGAATAGAATCTATAGCAAATTGAATGTAGTTTCTAAACTACTAGGTTTTTTATTTAAAATCTATTTGGTGAAAATTTAAAATTTCAATGTAGTAATACTTAAATTTGGGAAAAAATAGAAGTAGGTGTCTATCTAACCACCCTAACTACAATAAAATGATAATATTTTCTTATAATATTTTAGATATAAGTAGAGAACTCATGTCCCAATGTGATGCATATTTTTTTATAATTTTTTTCCAAGTAAATAATTAATTATGATTTTTTATTACAAATTTTTAAAAATATAAAAACTCGTATGTTTGACCACCTTAAGTTGGTCAAAACTTCATAAAATTCAAAAAAAAATTTAATCCTATAGTATGAAAACCATAGAATGTGATGCATGTTTCAGATTCAAAAAATGTGATACCGTTTGAAAGCTATAAATGTTTTTCAATCAGCCTATGAATCAAGACTTTAGTTGTAATTCAAATAGAATATGGATAATAATTATTTATTAAATTCAAATTAAAGCATAATTTATATTGGTGGAAAGTTGATAATCTCCTTTAAAAACCCTTTTCATTTCATCAATTTTGGGTAAACAAAAGTCATCAGCTACATGGGCCATCATATCAGTTACATATTGCCACTTTTTGGCCCATCATGATCCTGTACATACCCAAAAATTGGAGGTGGATGGATTTGGGAAAATGGATTTGGCAAAAGTGTATTTTGAAATTCAGGTGGTAGTGTATGTAGGTGGGAGGGGTTAGTAGAAGAAGGGAGTATAGATGTGGAGGGACCATCAAGGAGGATGTGATTGTTTGCTTGCCTTCTATTGATGTCATCTTTTTTGCATGGTAATGTGTACATTGTAGCATATTTCGACAGGCACGTTTACCTTGCATCCTTTCATTTTCTAACTCCATTCAATATTATTTGTGAAAGCATGGGAATACAAGTCCATATATATACATAAAATAACTATGTGAAGCATGGGCAATGAATGAAAATAAGTATTTATTTGGTTTTCTTTTGGTGTCAATATACTTAAAGTTGCAACATAATTGGAAATTAAACTTTGCATGAAGGGAAAATGTAGATCATATATGGACCTTCAATGTAAGTAAATATGCAACATAATTTGAAATAGCATATATAAAAATATAAGATAATATTATGAAACAACATGATGTGGAAATAAAGCATAGAAAATAGCATGATGTGGGAACAAAGAATGGAACATAGCAAAATAATGCAACATATTTTCATATATATATTTTTGTGAGGGTAATTGTCTTTACACATGTGGACAATAAATGTGCATAGTATATGTAAGAAGATAGTCAAATGAACATAAGAATGTACATGTGGAGAGTTAAATATTATGATAGAATAGTTTAATGATATCATGAATAGAAGTAGGTTAGCCAAGGGGAAACATAAATTGTCTACTTAGCAATCACATAATTGAAAAGTTTTCATATAATTTAGGGATGGAAAAATTACTAAAAAGTAATATGGGGAAATATCTAAAGGAGAAAAACATGAGGCAAACATAACACAAACATATGGCATTTGTTGATATGTAATTTTATTAAATACCTTTCAATAAAAGAATTTATTTAACATGTTGTAAAGAAAGAGAATTATCTTAAACATTATAAAGGGAAAGGGAAAATGAAAAGGCATTACCAATGGATATTGTCCATAATTTTTTTTTTCATAAAGAAGCATTTTAACACATAATAATTTGGAAGTTTAAATAGAAAACAAAAAATATCTAAAACAGTTTAGTTTGTCTAGTTTGTTATATTAAAATGAATAGTACATTATATATAATTATTTTTGACAATACTGCATTATATATAACTAAAATATATATAAAAAAAATATAATTTTTTTTGACAATATATAATATATTATAAAATAGTAGCCTATATACTATTAATATATATACTAATATTATAAAATATAATATATATACTCGATTCCATTGCAGATTTAAATGATATATAGCATATAAGATAGTAATATTTAGCAACCCCTTTGTCTCATACCTATTAGCAAAATAACATACTAGAATTTAGCAAATCCCCTTAAATCCCTTATTTAGCACAAAATAACAATTAATAATATCCCCTTTAATAATATCTTATTTAGCAACCTATATGCTATCTAGAATTTGTCTCATTATTGAGTAATTATCTTAAATGCTAATATTTAGCACGCTTAATTGAAAAATTAAAAATAAAAATAAATATTGTAATTGAAGCACATGAATAAAATGAATAAAAGAAATGTATAGCTACCTATATGTGAATGACAAAAGAAGACAAGATACTCAGTAATGAGACAAATTCTCCTCCCCTAATGTTGCTTTTGCTTTTGGTTAGTAACACTTTTTAATCGCCATTCCAAGTTATTTTCAAAGTGGACCCAAGCTTTCTATTCCATTTTCACCTACCCTAATTAAGGAAACCTTAAAAGTAGTCATCCAAGTGGGGCTCAGAGACAATTACATTAAATCAGACCACGAAATATGCCACTACCCCACTGTCCTTGGGGTAGAATAAAGTCATTAAAAAACTTTACATATTGTGTAATGGGATGGGTGTGAAATGTTGAGGATTGTAGTGTTGGCATTCATCCATTCATGTTAGAAGTTTCATCCCTCCAAACAAATTTCTTTGGAAACATTTTTCTGACAGACATAGTAAAGGTTTGAAGTTGGTGTTTTTTTTATGAGTAATGCTCATTTCATGGCAGCTTAATTTAATATGTGTACCATTTTAAAACCATTTTAATTTAATGTTAATCTATAAAACCATTATAGTATATTTTGATTGCTAAATTTGTCCAAAAAGGTATTTGTAAAGTAAAAACAATGCTGAATTTAGAGCTTTGATGTGATTTGTGGTAACAGGATAAATTTCATTAATGGTGCACCCACTATTTAAGATTTCTTGGTGTTTTGTGTTGATGTATAAAAACTATTTTATTAAACCAATGCTGCAATATACATGTTAAAGCATGAAAATAAGAAATGTGAGGAGCAGAAAATGTAAATGCATTTGGTAGGTGTGACGGTTTCAGTACAATTAAAACATTTCTAGTCACATGTCTTGTCTATACTCCCAAAGTTGCATGTTAACAACTCAACAACGTATGGATTTATATTTAGAAGTTTAAAATAAAGTTAAATATTTTTGCATTAATATAATATAAATTATAATTTTAGATACTAAATTTTATACTGTAAATTAATATTTAAAATAATAGTATAATTATATTTATTATATATTATATTATATTTTTATATACTACAAATTAAATTATATATAATATTATATTTTTATTTACTAAAAATTAAATTATATATAATATTTGTAATAATATAAATTATATTATTATCACAGCGAGTGAGGCCTTGCGAGGGTAACAAACAAGGCTTCTATTACTTGACGAAAGACTTTCAACCCTAAAGAGGCCTTCGGTGAGGGTTACGAATTCATAGAGCTGTTGGGGGCAAGCATCTGTCAAGTGTGGAAAAGGCATCCATGTCAGGCCACGAATATATGAGGCGGCCATTGATTAAATCCCTGCAAAACTCCATGGTCACGTCCTGAGCTATTTCAGCCACCCAGAGCTCATCTTTCATCACTTCCTCTATCAGTAAAAATACTAAATATGGGGAATTTCTGCCATTTCCCATGCTCAGGCTCATTTTCTAGCTCCGGCTCCTCCATTTGGGATGCTTGGGTAGGTAGAGGACCGCCTTACACAAAGAATTCTGATGGTCTCCGTCATCTCGGAGGACTAGGGATCGAACCAGTTTAGTGACAACTTTGTTTGTAGCTAGCTTATTTATAGCAAGGGAAAAACCCTATTATGATAGATAAATAGATTTATAGCTGATAATTATTTTACCATGGGTCTAGTCAAAGAATTGAAAATGCATGCGAGAGGACTGGTGCAGGAGATGCTAGTGTAGTAGGTAGTGACTGTATGCAATCCTTGTATTTATTTGTAAGCTTTCCACCCTAATTTGGAGAGTAATTTGTATGTGTTGCAATTTTAATGAAAAAATAGGGTAATCACTAGAGGATACATTAAAATGAAGGATGAAAGATTAGAAGTAGACTTGGTTGAAAAAAAAGTGAAGCAGACATGGTTGAAAATAAAATGAAGTAGTGCCTCCAAAGTCCAAAGATTTATGATGATCTTTGTGTCTTCAGTGCAATGTAGATAACTGTTGATCTATGTGTCTTCAACAAATAAGTATTGAACAAAATATTAGCAAGTAAGATATTTGTTGGGTGATTTCGCAAATAAGATATTTGGTGGTCGGTGGAGAGAAAACTCCTACAAAGGTGTGAAGGAGCAGTCAAGTCAAGCCATAAATGTAACAGATCAATGACAAGACACTGCAAGTAGCAATGAACATACCTTCACTTGAATGTATTAAAAGATTACCGGACAACTGGCGATAGAAAACTACTGTGCAAAGTGGATGGGCAGGATTAAAGGAATGGTGTTGCATTGCTTCACAGGCATTTTAAACCATCGATGGGCAAAATAAGTTCGATGAATCTCATAGAGGGACCGCCTTTAGCATAAATATATTCTTTTTAAAGTTAAAGTATATACATGCATTTAATATAATTTATTTATTTTAATTATTTTAAAAGTGATAATGTAGGTATAAGAATTTTTAAAAAAATTCATTGTTAAATAATAACTTAATAATTTTTAGATTAATATACTTATGATAAAAAGGTATATTTATTTGTTGTTTATATCTAATTTTTAAGTATTTTATTTTTTATAAATAATATGTATATATACATGATCTATATATTTACACATTATGTATGATTTTATTTTATTTTTAAAAGAATAGATATAAATCTAACTAGTCATATTAAGAAAGGAAATTCAAAGAGAAAAAAAAAAATCTCTTTTTTTTAATTTCTATTAGTACTTAGGTTTGTGGAGACCTTTAAGACATTCCTTTATTAAACTTGATGTTAAGATAATATTTAATTTAGATCCAATAAGAATTTGATTCTTTCATTAAATTTCTCACAAAAAGATTGGAGTTGATGCCCAAGACTCAATATTTTATTCCCTTAAAGATTTTCCCCAATGACTACCATGAGTACAATTATAAAGTCTATATTTACCCAATATTAACTCCTTATAATAAGAGATTGAAGCATGCCTGATGTTTCCTTGAATCTACATAGCTAGATGCAAGAATGAACATGCTTACAAATTTGAACCAATCACCATATACCAAACATTTTCCCCTTTTCATAACCCCACTCTAGGAACTCAAACTCTTCCTAATTCATAAGACCCACATTTGTTTCCTTGAATTTTGAATTTGATAGGGCATCCTTTTCTTTCCAACCTCAATACTTGAACCTGAAACAAGAAGTCAAGAAAACAACATAGCCATAAAGCTCTCCTCCCAACCATAGGATTGATAATCAATCAACCCCTGAGCTCTAAGGGGTCACATAGCACTTCCGCAAATCACTTTACACAAAAGGGTTCACAACAAAGTGCACCACATAAACTAACAAATAGAAAATGAAATGTTAAAGGGAAACAAAAGGAATAATATTGAGAGAGGCTCAAGTTTGACATACCTTGTTTACATTTATAATAACTTTGCAAGATGTTTTCACATATTATATGTTCTTGTTCTGCTGAATACTTTCGTGTAGTCTTAATTTTTCTTGTCTTTTTTGTTCCCCATCTCCTTCTTTGTAAAATACCGCTTAACAATTTTTTTTAATCTTCTCCTCCAAAACTTGCTTTGTAGAACAAAAATATCTTTCACAATTTTTCTATTTCTCTTCTCCAAAACCTGTCTTCTAAAACCTAAATATCCTTCACAATTCCTCTGAGTTTCTCTTACTTATATAATGATTTACAAAAAAAACCCTATAATTTCAATCCTAAAATTAAAAATTGATTAACTTGCATTTTAAAAAACTTAGAAAAAATAATCTAAAACTAAACTTAACTACTAATATTTAAAAAAAATCTGAGAAGTGATTAACATACATTACATGCATTTGATAAATTTCGGAAAAAAAATTAAAACTAAACTTGATTGCTAATATTAGAAAAAAAATTAAAAACTGATTAACATGTATTACTGAAAAACTTAGAATAAAACAAGTTAAAACTACACTTAACTATTAATATTAATATTAAAATCATTACATGCATTCTAAAACTTACAAAAAAAAAGTAAAACTACACTACACTTAAATTGTTAATATTAAAATCGAATAAAACTATTAATATTAAAATTAGAAAAAAGCTATTAATATTTAAATTGAAAAAAAAGAGAGGAAAAGTTAAAAATTTGTTGATATAACGTGTTGCATGGGTTCTAATGAACCCCTCTTTTTTTACCTTTCTTTTAATTATGAAGTTAATGTATTTTTGACTTTCCAAGCTCAATTTTGTGGTGCAAATGGAGTCAAATAGATGAATCAAGTTGGAGAACCATAGTCCTTGAAATAAGCTTCCTAACAACTATAAATTTGATATATTTTTCTTTTAATTTGTATTATATTTTTTAGTTTTTCTAGACATAGGTTTTTCATAGAACATCAAGTTCAATGAAAAACTATTATGGAAAAATAGTAAATTAGTGAAATTTTTTTTGGAAAAATATGTACGCACCAATATTTATGTCTTCATTCAAACAAAAAATAATAATCAATAAATACAAAAGAAGTTATGCAATTAAAAGTGCACCTATCTCTAAATTGTAATTAGTTTGACTTTACAACTTAATTAAAGACCTAAATTCAAAAGAATCATAATTCAATCCTTTGTAGAAAAAAAGTTATGTGATTGAAAGTACACATCACTTTTTTAAAATGTTGTTTACTATTAAAAACTAGTTATCAAAGGAGATACAAAACAATTACAATATTTTTAATATATATATATATAGAATCTACAGAGAAAATCTCATAAATCACTAGTTTGGATCATCTTCATATTCCTGACAATTTACCTACTATAAGTGTCAAAAAGTGAATATTTTCCTCAAAATGTTGCTTTCAATGTCAAGTTAAGCCAAAAAGTGTAACCCACTATTGTGGGATCACCCCTCCATCCCTATATACTCCAAAAAGCATAATTTGTCCCATCAAATTATGGTTCCTTGTTTGAGTGAAGTCCATCTTGACCTATCATGTGTTAAAATCCAAGATCTACTTCCAACTATTAAGTTGCACCAAGGAACTTATCTCTGCTACCAATTGTTGAACACACAAATATATTGAGAGGGGGATGAATCATTATATCACTAAATTTGAACATTAGTTAATATATCAATAAAAAAAAAATCATCATCAAGATCAATGCAAGTAATGAACACAACCACACAAGAGAACACCAAATTTATGTGGAAAACCTAGAGGGGAAAACCACAATGAGAAATTTTGATTGGATCTACTTCCCAAATCCAGCCTCATAAATTTAATGAAATCTTACAATGCTTTTATTGTAGACGCCAATTCCTAGAATAGTTTATAGGCACCAACCTAAAGGGAAAACCAATCCCCCGATTTGAGAAACAACTCAGAGTATAAGAGGTACCGACCTCACTTGAAGTAAGAGAAACCAACCTCAAGAAATATTGAAGTGATTATAATAAAATTTACAAAAAATTCTCCATCAAATAATGCTCACATAATGAATTTATAATTTTTCTTTATCAATTTGATTATTTCACATTCACACTTTGCACTCCTTCATCCAAGTTGACTTTTCTCTAAAAGACAAGACATGAAAAACTCGAAGAGATAACACATCTATAGATAAGACATGAAAAACTCAAAGAGATCAGACATTCATGTATATTCATAATTGTGTACTATTCATCGCACATTCAAAATTTGAAACAATTCACTTAAATATTGATTTGGGTTGAAAGATAATATTGCAATATCGGCCTAGACCAAAAATTAAAATCTATTGGTAAAGGAGAAGTTGAACTATAAAAATTATTTTCTATAGCTACCATATCAACCTGTGAAACTTCAAGTTTTGAACCAGGAACTACTCATTGAGCACATTTGAGTTTGAGCCATAGATCTTGCTTTTTTGTAGCAAAATTGAATGATGTATACTCAAATCAAGATACACTTTCCCTTAGACTATTCTTTTAACAAATAGGAATATATACCTCTTTGAAAAGTCTTTTGAATAATGTCATCCTAGACATATGTCATCATTTCATGCTTCTGCATGACCTCTCTTCTCATGGACTTGTAGAAAACCATCACATGTCACCATTTCATGCTTTCACACAACATTCTCTCTCTTCCTTCAGAGTCACAAGAAACCACCATGTGTAACCATTTCGTGCTTTTACATGACCTTCTCTCTTCTCTCTCTTCTCATGGACATAAAAGATTGCCACACATCACCATTTTGTGCTTCTGTATGACCAAAAGTGGGACCCATATATACTCTTGTCAACAAGTGAACATCTAACGCCTATCCCTATCGATGTCATCCATTTCTTCCTAAAAGTATTAACATTAGATTTAGGAGAAATATTTTGAATTGGATTAAATGGTGAGTGGGGTTGGTAACCAATTATACATAGAGTCTTAATTAATAACTTAACTGACTAGAAACCACCAAAAGCTAGTCATCGAAGAAATAGATCATAAAGTTCATGACTAATAAAAGCACTTAGGTTTTAAATGAATTAGGGCTAAAACCCTACAAATAACACAAAATCTTAACCATACATGATCTTCAATCCATTCCAAGGAAAACCAAACTAACATCATAAGACTCAAACAAGAACATTCTAGAGCAATGCAATGGTCTCCCACAATGAAAAGATTTGAAATTAATGACAATAATTTACAACACTTTATAACTCTAAAATTTTAGTTTATTTGATACAAGTTCAAAATTTAATTAAGTAATGAATTGGTTGGGCAAGTTTGAGTTTAAAAGAAGGCTTCTAATCTTGATTTTTTACTGATAATTTATTGGGATATGATACACCTTTTAATTAATTACATATGTTAGGGAAATTTTTGATTAAAATATTATGGCACTATTGTCCCATATGGATAGTCATTAAGTGTGTTGGACATCCATGCTTGGTGATACTTTGTACTAACCGTTATCTATATTGTTGGTGTCTTCCTACAATGATTGAGTGTTGGATTTGGGAGATTTAAAATATTTTTAGAAACATTATCTTCTTAAAAAAAATTTTGTTCATCCTTTTTACTAACATATTCAGTGGGATGGTTTATCTTTAGTTTGGTCTCTATCCATTTCTACTCTTCTATCTTGTTTTACCTTTTTGTATGTGGAGGTTTGGCAATGGGAGAACTCATTTATATTTTTTAAATATTTTCTTTCTCTTGATGTTCATTTGTCCAACATGGAACATTGATTTCAAATTTCCAACATCATATTGTAGTTCATTTGCAAGATTTGGGTAGATTCTTTATACATCTTTAGAGATTTGTATCCATCATCATTCCTATTTATCTATGCTTATTTCATTCTTAGGTATATTTTTTTCCTATCATTTACCTTAAATTAAATAAATATTTTGCATATAAGAAAGGGTATTTTTATGATACCATATATAATTTTTTTTAATATTAAACAAAGTTGGAAAAAAATACAATGAAATAAGGAAAAACAACTCAACAAAGAACTGCCTAGAAATTTGAAGAAGAAATACATAAATCAGTTCCAAGGAAAAAAAATTGGAAATAATTAACAAGATACAATTCAGCCAAAATCATCAGTACAAAAATTAACAAGATACATGACAACATCCTAAAATAGAAGGGACCCTTAAATTCTAAATTTGAAAAGTTTTTGAAGATGTTTGGAGTTCAACAAATATCTCCTTCATGCAACTACAAAAACTAAAGCTTAATCACCTCCAAATGGTTCCTCTACTTAATATCCTTCATATTGTCACTCTTTAGCTAGGAACACAAATAAATAAACTAAAAAATGATGTCAAAGTAAAACTTTAGAATATCAACTTCATGATGAACCGATTAGAAAACATTGATGAACATTTGGTTTTCCATATATTAAGTAAAATGGCTTGTCTTATAGAATTAGCAACTAAGTTATTTTGAAGACCAGTACCCAATATGACTTCCTTCCAATACAACATATGATAAAAAAAATGCAAGAAAATGAGTAAAAATAGATTTCCACTTTCGTTTAGCATGCACACAATCCCAAAATATATGCTTCAAGCTCTCATAATGCTAAAAAAATGGACATTTGGTTAGCTTGAAATCCATTTTTCTCAATCTGCCTCCTACAGGAAGTTTGTGATGTAAAATTTTCCATGATAGAATTTAGGCATTGACCTTAGCTTTAGTTGACCAAATCTAAGAACTTAAGTTTTTCCACTTCCTTTCATTGAATCTACAGTTCCATTTCATATTAAGCCTTGGATTGAGTGTCATTTTTGGGAGTAATTACAAATAAATTTTCAAGGGAAAACAAAAAACCTGTATTTATCAAGCCATTGCAAATCCTTGAAGAAGTTGCATTGTAAAGGCATACAAAACTTCATGAGCAACTCCATGGGAACCAAAGCCATAACAAAAATAAAAAACCCTTGAGAGTTGTTATTTAGCTTGAAATCATTCCTAATATTTAGCCAACACTTCCAATCCAATGAGTTAACCTCCTAAATGTCTCCAAACTGTCGAATATCCTTTTTAAAAAGGTAGTTAGCTTGTTTAGGAAAAACAAGTGGTTAGCCATGATACTTGACAAGATTGTTCCACTAGATAGATGAATTTGCAAAGCTAAAGCCATATTACAAGGAGTCCCACCTCTAGTTTAGAAATTTTCAAACTTGTTGCCACACTTTCCAGATAGATTGTAAGGGAAAAGAGGCCTTAATATGAAAGTAAGGAGCAAGTAAAATTTTGTCCAACTAGTGCACTCCTTTCCATTTATTTTTCAAGGCAGCTAGAATAATCTGTTGTTGAGCAAGGATTTTCCATGGTTCATCTCTAGAAGTAGCCCTTATAATCCATTTCACTAACAAGCATATTCCTTGAGTTTTGGGAGCTAGCAAGCCTAATCCACCCTTGTCTTTAGGCTGAATAAAATGACTTCAAGATGTGGTTTTGAAACCATCCTTTCCATCCCAATTAGACCATAAAAACTATCGAATGATACTATTTAAATCTTCATGGCCTCTTTTTGAGGGCATCCAACATGATGAATAATAAACATGAGAAGCCAAAAAAATGAGATTAACCACTTGAATTCTCCCTGCAAGTGAGAAATTTATTCCCCCAGGTAAATATCTTTTTATTCACCTTGGTAATGAACCAATTCCATATATCAAACAGCGTGACACCTAAACCAAAAGGGATATCCAAGTACCAAGTAATTAGTCCATCCTTAATTTTCTTCCAATCTTTAGGAATCCAAGGTGGAGTAGCATCAAAATTAATCATAACAAATTTAGTTTTATGATGAGCAATCTTTGATCCTAAAACAACACACTAAAGATCAATAATTTTGAGGACATTTTTTATTTTAGTTTCATAATTTTGCTTGAACAACATGCTATCATTAGTAAAATGTGAATTGAGAACCACCATATTATTTTGAATGGATATCCCTCTAATTAAATTCATCTAGTTAGATTTTTGCAATAGATAGCCCAAGGCATTAGCAGCAAGCACATAGAGGAATGGAGATAGTGGACATCCTTTCCTAATTAAGCATTGTAAGGAGAAAGGATTGGTCAAGGAATTATTGATCACCAATTGAGAATTAGCATCCTTGAAGAAAATTTGAATATGGTTGCATATTTTAGGACCAAACCCCCAACCACTGTAGCATTTTAAGGATAAAGCTCCATCTCATTCTATCATATGCTTTGCCAAAATCTATTTTAACCAATAAAGCATTTTTCCATGTTTGTTGAGCCCATTCACAAGTCTCCCATGCCAACATTAAATTATCAAGTATATACCTTCCTACAAGGAAACATGTTTGTTCAGGTCTAACTATGTCTTTAGCCACTGGTTTAATCCTAGTAGCTAAAGCTTTGGCTATAATTTTATAAGAAGTGTTAAGCAAGGTAATAGAATGCCACCTAGAAATAGAGTCCACATTCTTCCCTTTAGGAATAAGCTTGATTAATCCATTATTAATTTTAGGCCCCAACAAACTAGATCTAAGAGCTTCTAAATAAACAAGATAAAAATATGCTTTAATATGCCACCACACAATTTGATAAAATTCAATTGAAGTTCCATCAGCTCTAGCATTTTTATTTTGTGCCATTGAAAAAACCATGTGTTCCAAGTCCTCTATTGATAGATCACAATCTAAAAATTGACTATAATCAGAATTCACCCTTTTTGGTATGTAATATTTGATGATGTCTTCTAATATTGATTGAATATCTTGCCAATGAGAATCTTCTCTAAATAGTTTTTCATAGAATTTGTGAAATATATATTTGATATCCTCCAAATTTGAGTGTATTTTCCCAAACTCATCTTGGATCACTTCAATGAACTCCTTTTTGTGCTTGTAATTTAAATAATTAAAGAAGTATTTGGAACCTCTAATGACATCCTTGATCCATTGTAATCTAGCCCTGATTTAGGCACCTTGCCCCTTATAAATCTCAAGTTGATGAATCTGAGTTTCAATTGTAGCTATAGAGGTTTGAATGTTAATATCATAATGAATTGAATTTATAAATTTTCTATACCTTTCTAATATTCCTTGCAAGGATTTCTCTTTTCTTTTAAGTTTCCAAGCCAACCTTTTTCCAAAAGAATAAAGATAATCAACACAAAGGGAACTAGCCTTATTCCACCACTCCATTTAGGATTCACCGTTTTGAGGTTTTGGAATGGAATTCCAGAGGCCAATCAAGGTAGAAATACATGAAGGAATTTTAAAAAGTGAGGTGTTAAGCTTGAACGATAAATGATAATCTACTCCATTAGTAACTAGTATAGAGGTAGTACAAATAATTGTAAAATGGTATGAAAGTGTAGTAGAGTAATCCACTGTTACACAACTCCCATAAGCATCTTGGACTAGCTGTAAATTAGGGGCGATACAAAACCTATCTACCCTACTAAGCTTTCTATCAACCCCAAATCTGTAATTATTCTAAGTATACCAATTACTCTTTTGAGAGGAACATTTTTTATGAATAGGATTGATAACTCCCAACATGCTACAGTAGTATAACTACTTATGAAACTCTTCATTACTTAATTTGACATTGTTGGCCTTGTCATTGCACCAAAATATCGACTTGTCAATTCGTGATACAAGCTTCAGTTAAGATCCACATGAGGTGGTTAGACTATGTCACAAACCTAAGCATTGTGCGACAAGGAAGACCAAGGGACACACCATCTTGCAATAATCTCCCCCAGCACAAGCGAGGGGTTTGAACCTGATGCAGCCACACTCGGAGGGTCCTCAAAGAGAATAGTTTGGACCATGCAGCAAGAGTCACACAATAGAAGAAACATATAAAATGGAAGCAAATACCAATTCAAACATTCTTATTATTAGAAAATTCAATTACAAATGGCTGACAACATCTGGGCTTACAAATTCGGCTTGTAGGCCTAATTACAACATGCTCAAAATACCATCTTCCTAGATGCTCCTCAATGTGAGCAAAAATACTATAGAGAAACTCTTTCTTTCTCTAATCTCTAACTCTACTTCCACTACCACTTCTAATTATCAATTACAATGCTTTATATACATTTGTACTTCTAGAAACATTTGTGTTGGCCCGAAGATCATTACAATCTCCGAAAAAAGAAAATGTAATGTGTGTGTGCATAGGTCAGCCTCAAATTTGAAGTACTCCTCGGTGATAGCATAAGATGAAGTGTGGACCTAAATCAAGGTCAAGGACACCCCATAGAAAAATTTGAATTGCACCACCAAGATCCACAAGCGATCGAACTAGCCATTAGATAAGAAAATCATTCTGGTGTTGGTCCAAGAAACTACCACATAATCCAGAAGTGATAACTTGC
This sequence comes from Sequoia sempervirens, assembly GCA_007258455.2. Classification (NCBI taxonomy): domain Eukaryota; kingdom Viridiplantae; phylum Streptophyta; class Pinopsida; order Cupressales; family Cupressaceae; genus Sequoia; species Sequoia sempervirens. The sequence goes on along the minus strand of VDFB02193867.1, from coordinate 474,690,246 downwards.
AAGAAAATAAACCAATCATGGTCAAATCTTGGAATAAGGTAAATGAACATGTTGACGATGTAAACATAGATATGCAAGGTCTAGCAAGAAAACATGAAGAATCACCGAATCTACCAACTTGAACTGACCAGAAACTGAAACAAAGACAAACTGAAATGAAAATGTTTTTGGGTGATGCAAGATTGCCATGACCCAAGGATAGTCCTACATTAGACACCCCTAGTGAGAAAATATGTTCCATGAGGGGAACTCATGAACATCAAACTGGGTTTGGGATATATATCCCATGCTCATTCTTGATTCAAATGTCTTCCCTGTCTGTACTTCCCTTCCTCCTAACCTCTCTTCTTTCCTCTTTTAGATCCTGCAACTTCTTCTTCTCTTTACCCTCCTTTTTTGGCCTCATACATGTACAAGGTAGTAAGGGACATGTACCACCCCTCACCATCTTCCACCCATCTGATCTACCTCTTTTACAAGACTTCACCTTATCTGCTATCTCATCTACAACCAAAGTCTTTTGCTACACAATTCTGTCTTTACATTCTTTTGGTTTGATCTCACCTTCAAATTTAGCCACAAGGTTCTTCTTCAAATCCATTCCATCCTCTAGTACAACCTCTACACATCACTTCTCAACTTTTCAACTCTTCACAAGACTCAAGTTCCTCACTTCCCCCTGCTTATTTCTCAAGGAAGCCAAAGTAAATTGTTGCCCATCCTTCTCTATAGTAATCAGATTCATTTTACAATCATACATAGGTCCTCTATCAAACTGTTAGGGTCTACCCAATAGAACATGACAAGCACTCATAGACAAAACATCACACAAAACTTCATCTCTGAAAGGGCCAATATTAAAGCTCACCCAACACTACTCTTTCACCTCCTTTACATGATCCTCTTATAACCAACTTATCAGTACTTCTAGTATCCACAATAACCTTACAACACTTACCTCCTAATTTGCACATAGTCTGGAAAATATTCTTCCTCTATGAAGTGTCAACTTCTTCCTTGCTCTACCTCATCAAGACTCTCCTAAGCATAAGAGATTCTCCTTGCTCTGGTTCTATCCCATCTTCAGTTATCTACTCTTCATGTTCCATACATTTTTTTTGCCAGTTCCTCTACTTGATCCCTCAGGACACTCAAAATATTGATGTCCAATTTCTCCACACTTGAAATATTTTCCCAAGAATTCCTTGCTTCCATTTCCTTGCCTTTGTACCTTTTGATCTAATTCTTTACTCCACTTAGGTCTTGATTCTTCTTCACTTGTCTACTTCTCCTTGCTACTGCTCACCTGCTTTTCTCTCCCTCTAGGATTATTTTGTTGTATTTTCTTCACTTTGTCTTCTACCTTAAGAGCATATTGGTAGGCATCTTCAACTATGGAAATCCTTAGAATACTCATCTCATCCTAGATATTAAATCTAAGGCCATTTATATACCTTGCCACCTTCTCCCTAGTCATCTCTTAGTCCCCAGATATGATTGTCATCTTGTAGAATTCCTCAATATACTCTTTCACACACATGTCCTTCTTCTTTAGGTTATGCAACCTTTTAAACAGTTCCAACTCATAGTCTTCTAGAATAAACTTAGCCTTCAACCTTGCAACCATCTATCTCCACCGAGTGATTCTTTTTTCACCATTCTCCACTCTTTCCTTCTGCAATTCTTTCCACCATAAGGTAGCATGCCCTTTCAACTTAGTTTGTTCCAACCTAACCCTCAACAAGTCTCTGATATCCTCAAGCTCAAAATAGTCTTCCAACTCTCCTATCCAATCTATGAAGTCTTTTGGATTCAATGTACTAGAGAAGTTAGAAACCTCCACCCTATGACTTCTACTTGCTTGTACCACTGCTCTCAATAGTATCTCTTCTCCTTCATTTTTTGGTCCTTCAACCTCTTTAGCCTCAAGTTCTTTTGCAAATTCTTCATATTCATCTACTAGTTCAAGATTCCTCCTCAAACCATCTAAGACGTTTTGGATCTCATTCGTCATCTCATTTTTAAAGTCCTCCATCATCTACTCTATTCTTCTACGGTTCATCCTTCTTGGTGGCATCTCTCCCCCTGCTTAGTGCAACTACCTCAACTCGGCGATCTGACTACAAGGTTTCAATTTCCTCTCTCTTGGCAATCTATTGAACACACTTACAACATGCCTCAAATTGGAACTTTGTTCACCCAAGGAATACCACAAGGAGGACAAACCACTTAAGGTTCACAACTAGCTCTCATCTCAAGATTCATAGGTTTGTAACCTACTCTAATACCATCTGATGTAGCCACAATTGGAGGGTCCTCAAAGAGAAAATTTGAGACCATGAAACAAGAGTCACACAATGGAAGCAACACATAAAATGGAAGCAAATACTACTTCAAATATTCTTATTATCAGAAAATTCAATTGCAACTGGCTGACAACATCTGGACTTACAAATTCAGCTCGCAAGCCTAATTAAAACATGCTCCACAATGTGAGAAAAAATTCTACAGAGAAACTCTTTCTTTCTATAATCTCTAACTCTACTACCACTACCACTTCTAATGATTGATTACAATTCTTTATATACATTCACAAATCCAGAAACATTCGTGTTGGCCCAAAGATCATTACAATCTCCAAATAAAGAAAATGTAATGTGTACATGCATAGGTCAGCCTCAAATTTGAAGTACTCCTCGGTGATAGCATAAGATGAAGTGTAGACCTAAATCAAGGTTGAGAAAACCCCATAGAACAACTCGAATCCCACCACCAAGATCCGCAAGATACAAAAATGATCCACAAGCAATCGAACTAGCTGTTAGATAAGAAAATTATTCTAGTGCCAGTCCAAGAAGCTATCACATAATTCGGAAGTGATAACTTGTCAGAAAATAAACCAATCGTGATCAAATTTTGGAATAAGGTAAATGAACATGTCGACGATTTAAACATAGATCCGCAAGGTCTGGTGAGAAAACATGAAGAATCATTGAATCTACCAACTTGAACTAACCAAAAACTGAAACAGAGACAAACTAAAATGAATTTTTTTTGGGTGATGCAAGATTTCCATGACCCAAGGATGCTCCTACATCAAAACTTGTGACCAACTCTTATACCAATTATTGGCCTTGTTGTTGCACCAAAATATTGACCTATCAATGCCCAATACAAGCTTCAATTAAGATCCACAGGAGGTGGTTAGACCATTTCACAAACCCAAGCATTGTGCTGCAAGGAAGACTAAGGGATACACCATCTTGCAATAGACATGACTATCCCAACTTCAATCTATATGATTTTCCACCATATTAAAGTCACCCCAACTATCCAATTAGCTTGAGGAAGATTTGAAGACATCCAATCCAAAAGCTCACTTCTTTCTTTAGCAATGTTAGGGGCATAAAAAGAACATAAACCAATGGGTTGACCATTGATAAAAGAGAGAACCCAAACACAATTATGTGTCAGGTCCTCTCCTTTATCAATGATAAATTTCCTAACCCATGAGGACAATCCAATGATAGCCCCCCTTCCCTTCTTTATGCAATGTATAGAAGAAAACAACATCCATCCATATGTTTCATAGAGAAGAACCAAGACAGACTCCAGTAAGCTTAACTTCTTGCAAAAAATGATACCTGGATTCCAATTAATTATAGTATTTGTTGGCCTCCTACAATGATTTAACTAAGCTCTTCCAACTGTGATTTAGATATTTCACATCTAAACTGAATCATCATTCAATCATCATGAAGGTGCATATAACTTGTCAACATAGGGACATGAAATTGAAATGGGTCAGCACAATATGTGCACTAGGAACTCAAAGTAACCATTTTCATTCTATAGCTAAGAAAGATGCAATGCTGAAAGTAAAATTCTTGGAAAGGAATAACATAAATGCTTAACATCAACCAACAACCATACTAAGCTTGAAATGCATGATAGAAATGAAAATCTGAACAACAAACAAAAAACTACTATGTCTGCTTTAGCTACAGGAATAGTCACATAATGGAATTCTAGTGCCTGTAGGAACAGTCAGCACCAGATTCTTAACTAATTACTAAACAAAAAGTAACAACTAGGCTAAGCTAAGTTAAGGATGGATTTCTCACCAAGTGGGCCCCCTTGGATTAGTATTCTCTACTACTAATGAAAAATCATATGCTCAAACTCATAACTTTATTTTATTCATCATAAAATATGAGTACAAAAGAGTAGCATAACTATATCACTAAAAAATAAGAATGCAAGTAAAATTTCAGATCGTGAAACCTTCTAAAAAGAAGCATCTGATCCTTATTTATACTACCAACTAAGCAAGGAATTCAACTCCACAAAATAGGAGGATGCCAATTTAGGGAAAGCAGAGAAAATGGAGCAGCGACGGTTACACGTGCATGGAATCTAGTCAAACATGTAGGTCCAAACGCATATTTATCACAACAGTAATGCCTGCATTTGCTCAATAGCATTAAAGTCCACTATAAGGTAGTGTTATGCCTTGCATAACCACCCCACTTTGATCTGGATCAAAATGGGTCCCCCTTTCTCTTTTGGTCTCTTTGTTTTGGGGTCTTTTGCCTTTCCTCTTGGGTTGCTTCTATTTTTTACCTCACTCAGAATTTGGGTCTTCTCTTGAATTCGAGATCTTCCACCAAATCCAAATTTTCTTGAGTTTCACTTGAACTCCGGCTGAGTATTTTGGTTTCCGCAAATTTTTGGTCTTCGTGGAAATCTGCGTGGTCTGAATTTTCGCAGATTTTTGTCTCCTCCAGATTTTCTTGAAATCCATTGTACCCTATTTATTCTAGATTGGCCAGAATGTCTTCTCCTTCGTGGAAATCCATCCCTCGCAGATTTCCCCAGAATCTAGTGAAATTTTAAGAAGTGTGCAGTAGCAGGCTAGCTGGTAAGTAATGATGCCTTTTATGAATAATTGATGCTATTTTGAGGTCTCGCATGTTGTTCCTAGTTTGATAGTGATCGGGTTGAGTTTCTAGTGGGTGTTTTCATGTTTATTCCGCCGGAATCCACCTGACTCAGAATTCTCTGAAATTCCTCCCTGGCTTGGATTTCGCAGGTCAACCTGAAACCCAAACTTGTTGATAGGATCATTTTGTTTCTAAATTTAACTGCACCTTATTAGCATGGGATTCATTTCAATGATGTTTTCGATTAATTGACTACTATTGGTATGAACTTTACTATGGTTTTCTTTGTTGAATGCAGGATTAAACCCTATACATGATGACCTTTACCAAGGTAGTTCAGCTTGAACGCATTCTTTAGTCCAGTTGGTCCTGAAAATCCGTTAAGGAAATGGTCGGCAAGATTTTCCTAGGCTCTTTCTGACTAGTGGCTTAGCTTTGACTGTTCGGAATCCCAAGGAATCAGAGTACTCCCCATTGGGCATCTCATCGGCATAGTGATCTGGGCTCACTATGAGGTCGCAGTGATGACAAAGTGTCTCCCTAAAATGATAGCAAATCGCCAAAAGATAACGCTCTCGGCAAGATGTCTTGTGAAAGAGCAGACGTCACGCCAAAACGAAAGAACTCAGAGAGACTCCAGAAGAATAAAGGAAATTCGGCAATATGTCTGGGTGACTTTGGACTGTCTCAGTGAAAGAAAAGGAGCTCGAGGAGAAACAAGAGGAGATCAGGATAGGGTTTTCTTGAAACACTAAGGTATCCTCGACATACAAGATGGACTCGCTCAATGAGTCTGGCGTCGACGTGACTCTTTTCGATAGAATAGGTTCGAGAAGACTCCAAGGGAAAATAAAAGCCTTGCCATGTGATCTCAACAAAGGGATGCGATCACATCAAAAGGAAATGGGCTTGGTAAGAGAAGGAAAATTCAGGGTAATGTCTCCCCAATTCTGATAAGTCTCAGCGACATAGAGCAAGATCATATAGAGGATTGGCTAGCGACAGTTGACCAATTGACCACCCCTGTGTAAGATGATCGATAGAATACAAACCAGATAGATTCCTTCTGAGAATGGATGATAGTCGATTGGCTCAGAGGGTGCAAAGATCTATAGGGAGACCTAATGGCACTTTCAGAGGGTGGTCAATGGGTGGAAAAGTCCAAAACAGAAGGGGAGCCAGGGAATGAAGAAACCATGACGTGGAGGGACACCTGTGGTGGTCACTATTGGTGAAGGTAGATCAATATTAATGAGGATCTTCTGAGCATTCAAGGAGACCCTACAAGAGAGTTCAAAGATGGACATAGAGACATAGGAAGTAAATGTTGCAGTAGCAAAAGATCTACAGATCTTTTCTAGGGTGATCTTTCATCAACATGGACAACAAGGATTCACATTGAATGCAGTTTTGAATTTCCTCTAAAAGATCTGAGAGTCAACTCTCCTACATGATGTAGATATTTTTTAAGCCCTAGTGTAGGGGACAGTGCATCCTTTCTTGTATGTTCTGTATATAAGGCATTCTTGCCTTTTTGTAAAGGTTGGAACTTCTAGGGTTAGAAATTTCAGAGTTAGAACTTTTACTGATAGAAATTTAAGACTAAGAGCCATTTAGAGTTAGAACTATTAGGAGTTAGTAAGTTAACAGAAGGAGATAGAGTTGCATCTTGTAAGAATTGGCTATGAAGGTAGCCACCCAAGATCTAGAGGCCTAATAGAAAGCACAAAAGAGAGAAAATAATATGACAAGATTAAACTGTATTCAATGTCAATAATATGATATGCAATACAATACTCAATACAATGCATAGGAGACCCCTTGGATATATAGCCAAGGTGAGAACATAGGAGGGCATAAGATTATGACAAGTGTCATAATCTTATGACATGTGACAACAATGAAGAGTTATCACTCCATCTAAAGTGGAAAAGGATAATGTGATAATCTCCACAAAAGGTGGATCACCCACAAAAGGTGGAAAGATGATCACATGATGTGTCCACAAAAGGTGGAAGTGATGAGGTATGAGATGTCAAGTCCACCAAAGGTGGAAAATCTCCAAAACCCTCCTATGTGGTCCCTAAGTAAACTTAACTAAGGTGTAATCATGACCTAGGACAAGGTACAAGACATTTAATTACACCAACACCCCCCCTTAAGTGAAACTTAGGGAGAATGTACACAAATGCAAACAATGCAAGATGGGTCCCAGCTACTAGGCCATGTTAGGTACCCATGTACAAACAATGCAATCTCTCACAAGTGGAGTAAATATAGAAAACCCCAGTGGGAAAAAACTACCCCCCAAAAGAGAGATGAAATACAAAAAGCTATGAACATAGCATGAGAAGGAAAAAACCCCATGTGAGGAAAAAGTCCCCCCCATACAAGAGAAGAAGAGAGACAAGGTAGCCCCCCCTCAATGTACAATGATCACCAATGGAAGATGCTCAAGAAGGAATGAAGAAGCTGCTCCAAAACTATCGAACAACGTTCCTCCCCTTGGGAAGAAACAATACCAAAGGTGCATGAATGAAGTCTCCCCAATCCACAAGTGAAGAAGGAAGAACCCTAAAAATGTAAGAAGTCTCTGAAATCTGCTCAAGTGTCCCTGTGTCAATGCCGAAAGATGCCTTTCCCAAACTATGTGAAGCTGCAATAGTGTAGTCACTTCCTAGAACATGTGAGAACCCCTTTGCAACAACACTCTCATCTGCTAAAAAAGACAACTCAAGATCTAGCAAGGATGTAGGTAGAAAATACTCCAAAGACGATGTCTCCTCAAAAGAGAAAGTGGCCTTCTCCAACTGCTGTAAAGATGCATCCACAATCACATCAACCTCGAAAGACTGATCATGTAGAGGAGGGTCAGAGTGTTCCCTCGCAACAACTGAAGAAGAATCACCTTCATCAAAGAGAAGATGCAAGTAATCAAGTGTGTCTCCCAAATCTGTGATGTAGGACTCCACAAACAAACTGCTAATGTCTGTCAAGTAGTCATCCCATGAAGCTGTTGCTAGAAGACAAGGTATACACTGTTGCACTAAATCACAAGGTACTGAAACTGTGGAAACACAAGTGTCATCAGGTACATCAGTCAATATAGGAGATGGAGTATCAACAATAGGTTCAAGAACCGCAGGAGTAGAGAGCACTCCAAGATTCAAGTAACCATACTCGATCTCATCAAGTTTGTCCACACTAGGGTGAACCGAATCTTCAATAGGAGAAAAATATGAGAAGGTGTAGAATCGAGAACGATCATCAACCTCCCCAACTACAACAAGAGCCCTGCTATGCAAATCCTGAACAATGACAGAATCTGGTGTGAACTCTACACTCTTTCTTGAACCACTGTGTGTAATCTGATAAATGGAGAGGATATTCCTTGACAAAGTAGGCACACATAGAACATCATTGAATGCTCCACCTTCAACGTCAATAGAACCCTTCCCACAAACTTCCAAAGAAGTGTTGTTGGCCATCAAAATGGGTGGTGATGAACAAGAATCAAATGAAGAGTACATATCCTTGCATGAAGTCATATGATGCGAAGCTCCTAAATCAAGGATCCACTGATCTATATTGGAATATGCAACTGCAAGAAATGCTTGCCCCTTATGTTTATCATGTTGAGATGATGAAGAAGGAGAAGAGCTTGATGTTGTTGCCATGAGAGTTGTTCCTTTTCCCTTAGAAGAAGTGGAAGGAGATGAGTCCTTCTCTTGATATGGAGTTGGCAAGTTGATATTATTCTTCTTAAGGATGTGTTTCAACTCATCAATTTGCTTAACATGACAATGATTCTCATCATGACCAATCCTTTTGCAATATGCACATGTTGGTTGCTCCCTCTTGCTTGAATTGTTGTACTTCTTTGAAGAAGATGATGTTGATGAGCTTTGTTGTGGACAAGTGGATTGTTTGTTCTCTCCTTGTGGCTTTGGCGAAGATTGCTTTTGGTCCTTTCCCTTGCCTTGCTTATTGTTTCCATGATTGACCACCAATGCTTTTGAAGTTGAAGACTTTAGAATACCCATTTTCATCAACTTATTTTGCTCAAGAATCAAAAGATCTGTGAGAGCCTCAAAAGATGGTGTTTTGAAGTTACTTATTGTCAATCTTTGAGTTTGAAAACTTGAAAAAAAGGCTACATACTCAACTGGAAGTTTATCTAACAAGTTGAAGACCAATTGATAATCCTCTTTTTCAATACCACAATCTTTTAGTTGTGCTCTTGGTTCATTTGCCTTAGTGACATAATCCTGAATTGTATCAAAATCTTTGGGATCAAGGCTTAAGAGATCATGTTCAAGTTTGTATCCCTTAGCCTTATCAACCTTACCATACAAAGCAGCAAGTTTATCCCAAGCTTCCTTAGCTGTAGTACATTTATCAACATGGAAAATGAGATCATTTGAAATGAACTTTCTTAATGTACCCAATTCCATAGAAGTTTTAGTGAGCCAATCCATATATGTTGTTGGATCTACTTTAGGATCTGAAGGTGCAGTTATGGTTCCATCAATGTAGTATATTAAACCTTTTTCCATTAGTTTACTCCATGCACGTACTTTCCAAGTACCATAATTATGTGTAGTTAAGAGTGGAACTTTAGATGAACCCATGATGCAATGCAAGAGAACAAGAGAGAAAATGGGAACAATCACACAAGATACAAGCCCCCCAAATTCACTCAATCAAAGTACCCCCCAACAAATAGATGATTTTGGCACTTTATAATGTAGTGCGTGTACAATAGGCCACTTGCAACTTGGCTAAGTGGGATTATGATTTCTGATTTACAACTTGCCAATAAAGAGGCTGATAATAGACTAGAACAAATAAGAAAATATCTAAATCCAGATCTATGCAATACAAGTGCCAAATAGGCCAAAAATGACCATATGCTGAAAGTACAAAATCCACTCACGATCGCTTCAAACTGATTGTAGATTCAAGAAGTAGAAAAAAATTCATGCACTTTCAAAAAAAACGGCACCTAAAAAGGAGTTCGTATGAGCCTGAACGAAGCCTCTGAAGTTGTAGAAATGGTGACAAGACAGGTACAGTCATGAGAAACTGAAAATTATGGAAAATCTGTGCACAAAAATCAGAAACCGAGTACACCACTACGAAGTACATGAAAAATTAGCCAAAATCAAAAAAAATTGCTCAAAAAAAGGAGCAAAAATGAGAGAGATATGGAGCTTTGAAGTCAGACTGCAAATTCAAAATGCTCAATGGTGAGGGGGGCAAAAAATTTGAAAAACCCTGCAGATGTCATCACTGACGCATGCTGACGTCAGCAAATTGGGATTCTAAATTTGACGGCCTACGGCCCGTGACTGCAAAAATCGCCTGGTTGACGAGGCAAATGCGTACTATACGGATCTTTGACGTGGAGGTACGGCTCGCACTAACTGTGCAGAGGAAGTGGGGGTACGGCTTGATGCGTTGGTGCCAACTGGTGGATGACGTGGCGATGATGACGTGTCTCCTCTATGGCCAGAATCCGGGTGTTCGCCGCCGCCGGTGAGTGGAGGGTGGGGCCGCTGCGTCCACGTGGATGCCTGCGTGGGGTTAGACGGTGTCCGGGACAGGGTTGTACCCTACAGTCTACGGGTACGGCCGCTGCAAAAAACTTTCACCCTTTTTTTATTTTATTTTGAATTTTTTTGTTTTTTTTTTTATTTATAAAAAATCAAAATATAAAATTTTTGATTTTTAAATCAAAAAAAGATTTATACAATAAATCTGCGAATAATATATTTATTCTGCAGAAATAAAATCTCCAATATTTACAATAAAATTTCTGAAGAATAAATTGAAAATTTTTAAAAAATTTTCAAAAATTTTCAACTGAACTATAGAAAAATTGAAAAATACCCAAATTGGAGAATTTTTCATATCTGGAGCTCCCGATGTCCGATTTGGATGAAACGAAAGGCGATCTCAACTGGAAACAGCCTCCTGAACGCAATGGTGGACTTAGATTTGGTGTAGGATGCTCCAAAATTCTGCAGCAACATAGATCTCTCCAAAATGGCGATCCAAAGACGCTCCAATGGCTCTGATACCATGTAAGAATTGGCTATGAAGGTAGCCACCCAAGATCTAGAGGCCTAATAGAAAGCACAAAAGAGAGAGAAAATAATATGACAAGAATAAACTGTATTCAATGTCAATAATATGATATGCAATACAATACTCAATACAATGCATAGGAGACCCCTTGGATATATAGCCAAGGTGAGAACATAGGAGGGCATAAGATTATGACAAGTGTCATAATCTTATGACATGTGACAACAATTAAGAGTTATCACTCCATCTAAAGTGGAAAAGGATAATGTGATAATCTCCACAAAAGGTGGATCACCCACAAAAGGTGGATCACACACAAAAGGTGGAAAGATGATCACATGATGTGTCCACAAAAGGTGGAAGTGATGAGGTATGAGATGTCAAGTCCACCAAAGGTGGAAAATCTCCAACAACCTCCTATGTGGTCCCTAAGTAAACTTAACTAAGGTGTAATCATGACCTAGGACAAGGTACAAGATATTTAATTACACCAACACATCTTGATTCTCAGTAATGAGAGCTTCTCTTGTCCTCTTGTTTAATAGTTAGATTTTAGTATAGACTGTAATGTATTTTCTGAATTCTCTTAGTGTAGTTGGAAACAATCTGGAGATTCAGATTCTCTGTAAACTGGTGATTGTGCCATCTTTGTAAATATTTCTTATCTATTTTAATAATAGTAGAAGCAATCAGAGTTTAATCTACTTCATGTTTTGTTCTTGAATGATGTTTGTCTTAATTTGATCATTTGATTTGTGAATTCTTTAAGGAATGAAAGGTTATTTGTCTTTTATTTAAATGGTAATTAAAATCTGTTATGTGAATTAGTACTGTGAATGAAAGAAGTTATGTGTCAATCACAAGCTTATCTTGTTCTCCAGTTTTTAGTTTATAATTCCTTGAAGATTAACAAGTCTGGTTGAGATTGGATGAACTGTTGTTCTTTTATGTTTCAAAACCATGATCGATCTTTTGTTGTTTCTTTAAAACCCCTGTTAAAGTAGGTTTTATTTTCATGCCTGATCTAAGAACAATCCAGAATATCAACACCAACAGGCCCCTTGAATATTACTGTCGCATTGGCCACTGAGAAACATTAGCATAGTTGAGACCCAACTACAAAGACCTTGGGAGCTAAGGAATCCATGTGTTTCCATTCTCTTTCAGGAGAAGCAAAGTAGCAATATTCTGCTTGCATTGTTGTGGTGCCAAAATTGCCATCAATAGGTAGTTACATTCAATTTACATGGGGAATCTCCTACTATTGACCTCCTTTGACCTTTGAAGGATTCCCTAGATGGACACTATGGTGCATGCCCAGCTAGCAGTGTCTTTCTCAATTTAGCATCCTTGAATTATATTTGCATTGAAATGTTAGTATGCACAATAATTGCATATCCATAACTACCTTAAAGAACATTCATTAACCAAATGTAGAATTAATATAGATAGTTCAAACACTAACTCATTTGACTGCAAAATACGATGAAACTTTTCGACGAAAGATGTATAATTAGATGTATCATTGGGTACCTATGTATTTAATGTGAAATTTTCAATTTTTGAAAAAACTTATGCACGACGTTCATCGAAATTGCAACGCTCTATGATTTTTGTCGCTATTTTGACATATGGTTAGCCTCCTTAATTTGTGGGTGGATGGGTATATGGTTACCATTCATTGGGGTTCTGATGAATGTTCATTCCTTTGATCTCGAGTGTGTCACCAAGACTCTTGTCGATTGGACTTCCATTGGGGTGACGGGAAGACATTTAAAACTCATTCTAAGAGTATTTGTCTCACTGTGGAAATTTCTTCATGCTTTATCAGTGAGACAAGATGGGTATCTCGACAATGGTATTTCATCGGCAAGACATGTATGCTAAGATTGACTTATGGATCTCATTCCAAGAGTAATTATTTGTTCGTCAAAATTGTGATGCTCTATGATTTTCATTGCTATTTTGACATATGGTTAGAACATGCCTCTCTATTTAACTTGTATTCTCCTTCCTTGTTATGCAAAAAACTATGAAAAATTAAAGAGGTATTGAGGTCCCAACCAAGAAATAATATTACACCAGCTTCAAGTAACAACTATCTACCCCTTTCAAGGGTCATGTTCTGCACTTCACTATCTATATCATCTTTCAACCTTTTCATCAATTGTTGTTCATTTTTAGGGGTAAAATTTGGGATGGATTCCCTCAACCTTTTCCCTTTGTAATTACATAAAAAATATTTAAATTCTCTTGACTTGACAAACTCATTATCAAAAATAAAGGATTCACAGGTTGTAAGTCTATCATCTTCATCTACACGCAATTCCTTGGATACTTGTAAGTCCCTGTCAGGAAGTTCTTCATATTCACCATTCATCATCCAAGAGATTTTTCTTTGTTGTGATTGTGCTTCATTTTCTCCCATAGATTCTTCTTCAGATGAATCATCCATTTATTGCAACCTTTTCTTTTTTTTCTCTAAATCCTTCATGAATTTTTCTATAACTTCCTCTGCTTCTTTGTCTTCTTTATTCTTAAGCACATCTTCCCCCGGTATAGGAACATGGGTGTATCCACTAAGGTTTTTCTTTTTCTTACAAGAGTGTATGTACCCTTCAGGGTCATAATTCATTCTTTGTGCATACTCCTTTAATATGAATTCATCCAACAATGAAAGATAATAAGATCATTGGTAGTGGGATGTTAGGTTTTTAGGTACATCAATTATAAATTAATGTCGTATACCATGGTAATTAACTAATTATACATCATTTGCGAATTTCAATTTTTTTTTTATATAGTTGGTCAAGAGTGGGATGCACTACATTTGTACATCACAAACAATCTTGATTGGATGACAGTATGGATTGAATGATGTCAATAATCTAGTCGCACATTAACATGGGAAGGTGTGGCTTCATTGGTTAAAGAAGCTCATAATAATGGAGATTCCAATGTTCCACCAAGGGAATTTGATTTAGCATATGGTTTAAGAGATAAATAGGTAGGTATAAATATATTAATCACCCATATTATTTAATTATTTTCAATTATATTGATGTATATATATGTTGAGTTTTTTTCTTTGCATACATTCGACCAAGAATAAATATGTTTATCAATTGACGATGCAATAATTTTTTACATGTTTGAAATATTGCAGGTGAAACACCACAAGGCTATATGGTGCAATGGTCATAAATTTTGAATCAAAAATTTGGATGACATGAAGAAAATTTGTGATTTTAGGATAACTGCAATCTTTTAGGTGACTAATGTTTCATCTAGAACTGACATACATCCAGAAGTCTCAAAAAATCGATATTATGGGATTTTGGATGATATACTTGAGTGTGACTTTAAGTCAATCAAATTAGTTTTGTTCATCGTCCAATGGTACAAGTTATGATTGAATGAAAATGATCCCAAGAGAACTGTTATTGAACATGATAATAGATTTACAATGGTTAATACAAGGTTGATCGAGTGAGATAGAAATGAGCCCTATGTTCTTCCAAGCTAATGTGACCAAGTATTTTACTCAGAGGTTCCAGATAAACTGGGTTGGTCATTTTTTGTTAGACATGATCCAAGAGGAAGGTCAGTAAAGTATAATGTGGTGGAATAAGAAGATACCGAAGAACTAGAAGATGATGTAGATGATGATCAGGATCAACAGTTAGTTGATGATGTGCCTAATGAAGATGTCGAAGAAGAAGAACGAGATCATGATGATGTAGGAGTTAATGTTCATGAAGATGATATTTGTGTGGATGATGACATTATCGAAACTAATATCAATGACGATGATAATGATATGACCAATCCTTACAATTTCAAATCTGGATTGGATGATATAGACAAAGATTTGGATGAAGAAGAATATTAATGACATTGAAATGTATGAGTTATGTGATTATATTATCTATTTGATATTGATTTCTTGATAGAATTATATTTGACTTATATGGTTACATAATTAATTCATGATGTTTTTAATATTTATGCCATTACATAATTAATTCATGATGTACTTTTTAATGTTGTTAATTCATGATGTTACAACTATTGTAGCTCTCCTAGAAATTTCCATATGATTAAATCCTAATTAATCTATGAATATTTATGATTAGATATTATTTGATCATATATTTGGTTATTTCATTCCCAAAAAATTAGTGTTTCCTCATGTTGACCCTACATAGTGACATGTGAATGGGACAAACATTGAATTTTTTTCAATTTGTGTTTGTATGGAGTGAAACTTGACATGGTTAGCCTAGATGCATGCGTTGACGATATGGGAGGGTTTTGAGACTCAAACATGAGGTCATGCTATATAAATACATCTCATCCTTCCTAATAATACAAGTTTCCCTATTCTTCGTATCTTTCATATATTGTTCTTAGCATTTCTTTGATTAATGGTTTCAAAAGATGACGCTCTCTAAGCCTCACCTTAGATCTATTACACATCATTTTGTGCATTTTCATTAGCAATGAATATTTAGATGATCTTTAAAAATCTCATTGAATATAAAGATGATAATAGGAAGCTAAAAAAATGAGTATATTTTGTTTATGGAACCTAAACCACAAGGTTTGTCACTCTAATGCTAAAAACCAAGTCAAATTAACCCCTAACACCTATTGGAAAATTCAAAACATGCCTTTCTTTCAAATTCACAAGAATGTATAAACCTTTTGAAACCACACATGTGTTTAATGAAAGTGTATGGTAATCCTACTTATAGCGGAAGTTCACATGATAAGCTAGCCAGTGGCACTATATTGGAGGATAAACCCACCTATGGAATTAAATTAAGAGGTAAGGGATGCCTCTTAGTGGAATTTTGAGTCTTGGATTAATTCATAGTGCTAAAATTAGTTCTAGTGTTCTTCCCTTGGTATTATATTTATCTCTACAATTTCCCATACTTAACCATTTCATCACATCCCTTTTCCCAATCTATTTATATCATAATATAAAATTGGTCCAATCTCACATTAGCCCCTTAGGTAATTATCCATTTCCTCCAAGTTGAATGGAACCTTTTGTACCAATGCATCTATGTTTTCCTACCCTAATGGATCAAGACTTGACATCACCTTAACAATATTTTTTATGTCATAGAATATCTCCAAAGTTCCTTTGGCATGCTTTAGATGTTCCAATATTAATTTTAAAGTCTCTTAACACATTCCATGACAAGAAAATGACTCATTTGGATTAAGGAGTACTTTCCTAAACCATTCCTTCATATTCAACAATCCCTTCTCACACCTACATCATAATTCATATCCATGTTAGTTGTAATGAGTGTTTTAAACCAACAATCAATGAATCATAGGATAGAAGTAAACTCATTATGCACAAGGATAAGAATCAAAGAGACTAAAATAATCGATTCACTAGATATGCTCCCAATTACTGTAATAGACCAATGTAAAAAAATAAGTCATAACAGGAATAGGACCAAAAAAAACTAGGAAAAGAAACCTTGTAGGCTACATTAATAAGACATTGATTGCAAGAATTTCTTCCATGATGTTTAAATGGAAAAATATTAGATAGCTCAATTTTTTTTCAAGTAGTATTTCAATCACTGATTCTTAGAAATTCATCATGATTAAACATCACATATCATAAGCCTTTTTAACAATCACTAGGACTATAGATAATATTCAATCATGTCATAGGAAATAAATCATCAAAAATTATAAAGAAAGAGAAAACCAACTATATAAGCTCAACAAGCCACCATACAAAAATTATATTTTTTATAAAATAAAATAAACTATATGTTGGCATAACATATATATTTTGTATATAAACTATATGTAGACATAGCATATATATAAACTATATATTTTGAAATTTGGTCCTACGTGCGCAAGAGCATGACATAGCATACTGCACCAAGAAACACTGCATCCTACCCCTGAGTGGAGAGTTGTGAGACTTTATTGGATGAGTGTTGCAAGGCCATTGAGTCAAGGAGGAAGACTAGGAACCATTGGGCAGGAGGAAAGCCAGAGCGAGAGGTGAGGGCACTTAGAAAGGGAAAATCAACCAAGGGACAATGACTGTAAGTGATTTTTCCCCCACATTTAGAAATATTGTTGCAAGTACAATAATTTAGACTCTATTTGTTCCCATAGAGGTGTTGCATGCTATATTTTGGTCAATTCAAGACAATGTCCCATTGACAAACCCAAGTACTACCTAGTACTGGTGTCTGGTTAGTTTGAGCAACCAAGCTTTAAGATGTTCAATCAATTGGGTGGCCATTTTGGCTTGTGAAGTGTAGTTTTTGTATCTATCTTAGCATATACCCTATTTGCAACGCTTGTAGGTTTGTCATCCTATTTTTCAGGACTTCATTCACAATCTAAGCACTATTACACAATTCTATCCACACTTTTCAATGCCCTCCTTGCAGATCTAAAACATATTCAAAATGGATATCAAAAAATTTACAACACAAGCTTCAAATATTGTTATCTCAAACAAATTTAGGCCTAATTAAGCCTGATTTGCATAAGGGTTTGTTGCCTTACTAACTCCTGACCAAAGTAGACTTGCCTAGTGCTTGGACATGTTTAGTTTGGCTAGTATATGCTCTTCAAAGCAACAAATCCCGTTTACAAAGTATTTTCACAAAACCCTAAGGGCTTAACCTTCATAATTACTCTATTCACAGACTGTACACAGTTTTTCAGTCAAGAAACTTCATTCCCTCGCATCTTATCTTTATGATTTTTCCCTAAATCCACTGAAACATGAAAAAAATTTGCTCATTTGATGGAAATTGGTGTTCAATAGGGTAATTTTTTGTCTTTCAAATATTTTTGTCTTTAATAAGGTCTAACAAAACCATTAGTTATGTTCTAGGATGAGTTTTTGAGTCTTAAAGTCAAAATGTGAAACAAAACAATTTTGTACCAAAAGTTGCTTTTGTAGCCTATGAAGGAAAAATCTCAAATTTGCACATGGTTATGGAATATTGGAGTCATCATGTTCTAATAAGGCTATTTTAAATCCTTTTGAATGGTACTTTAGGATTGAAAAGTTGCTTCAAAATGCAAAGTTGTCATAAGAAAATTTGGTGTAAACTCAACATTAATGATGTAATCTCATTAACCAATGGTTCCCTCCAAAAATTAGTTGAGGACAATTGGGGAAGGTGGAAACAAGCTTAAAAATCCTCCATTTGGTTGGGGGATGATTGATGTTGGAAATTTTGAAGGTTTGAATGAAAAGAAAACTTTGTTTTCTGATTTTTCCTACATTTTTTACTATTCTTGTGCTTGGTACAACTTGAAACATCACTGTACAGCCTCCTAATGCATATGATTTGAAAGAGGGAAGATTCTACTTCATTTTGGTGGTGATATGACTCAATTTCATCAAGTATTAATGGAGAAACATTCATTTTTTTGTAAGTGGTTCAGAAATCCTACAAAACAAGGTTTTGGTTGCAAATATGCTTATAATTCACCAAATGTCCACTGTGGGAAAATTATGAAGCTTGGTGGAATGGTTGATTTAGGGACCCTCTACACGATTCAATTGGTTTCAAGAGGAAAAATGGAGGTTTGTGAGAATTATATGATGCCCTAGGTTTGGTTTTCTTTGAAACAGTCTAGAAAATTATCATTTCACTGCATTTAGTTTTTTTGAGTTTTTGAGTAATAATGGTGGATGAAAAGTATGTACAAGGTCTTGGGGAACATTTTTTAACCTGTTAATAGCTAAGGGGTGTTGGGGTGTTCCTTGACAATTCAAATTTTCTTTATCTAGGCGTAATTCAGCCTTTTGGGTAGTTTGGAAATCGGTCTCTTTGAAGAATTTGCGTTAAGTATTTGGTCTTGTGCATTTGGGGATCTATTGGGGTCTATGTAAGGTGCCTAAAACTAGGTTCCATTGTTTAGTTAAGGTACATTTAACAAGTTTTTATTTTGACTGTCCTAGTGGGAGATGTTACAAGGTTTCAATGGCTTGTTAGAAAGCAATGGATGAATGGAAAGTTTTGAGTGTAAAGTTTGGTTATGTAATCATGTTTTGTCATGTTGAGAGTGATCTAAACATCCCCGAGTCCTATTGATATGTCTAGAAGTGAGAGTCAAGTTGGGTGGATAGATTACCTTGTTGAAAGTTATAGTTGAAAAAGTGTGTCAAGGTGTTGTTGCAAGAAATAAATGTTGCTTCCCCTACCACTCTATCATTTTGTATTCTTGTTATCAAAATTCTAAAATCAAAACTTTGTTATGTGAAATTCTGAGTTTTTCTTCTTTTACCAGTCCCTGTATAGACTGTACTAAGGTCTAGGGTTTATTAATTTGTTTTTTCTTTATGAGGAAGTGAATCACTCATCATCTCAAAGTGTTTTGAAGTAGATCCATTCAATTGGGAGGCTTTTGAAACTAGAATTTGTTAAACCCTCAAAATAGGGTTTGAGAGTCCTTTAAGGAACAAGACCTCCATCCCATTGAAGTAGGAATAATAGGTCAATGGGATGGATTGAAAATAGGTTTATTTTAAATTTTTTAGTGTTTTTGTGTGTTGGCAAGAGAGTAGTAGATGAAAGTGCAAGAATATGTTGTTGATTTAAGCCAATTTTTGAGTTTTCACACTCAAGAATGAAGGATACAAGCAGGGCATTGAAGAAACAACACATGCATGGAATTGGAAATGAATTCAAAATCTTTTTCAAACATATTAAAGCTTGTTTCAAGAGGTGGTCAGAGGTCATGAGGTTTGCAAGTGTGTATTTCATGAAACCCTCACTGTTTTGGTGTATTTTAGCCTATAAACAAGGGTTTGTTATATATGCTATCAAAATGGGCCTTTTAATCCCTAAAAATGGATAAATTGGAAGTTTTGTATCATGAAAAATGACTATTTGAAGTTGTTGAGTGACTAGGAGTTGATTTGATAGTAGCCACTTTGTAAAATAAACCTAAATTTGTAGCTTTTCTTTAGTGAATAGTTTGAAATCTGGTGATTTCCTTATGACACGCTACTGCGAGTTTTTGGTATGTTATAATATGTTGCAAAATTCTCCTAAATTTTTATTAAGATCATGAATAAGGCTTGTAGAAGAAATGGAATCACCCAATTAAGCGTTTTGAAACTTACAAAGGAATTTTATGGGAAGGTTGTTAAACTGAGGTTTGTTCAAAATAATGATATTTGTGTTTAAATTTGTGATGAACTTGTTTCCACAATGGTATTAGAGTTGTAAAAATTCTCGGATAGAGTTAAGAAGATAGATTTTGGAAGAAATGGTGTTTTGGTCATGTGTGTTGAATATGTGACAATGGTGTCTTAATTGCAGAGTAGGAAGATCCGAAGTTTCCATACTGGTGTATTGAATTATTTCAATCAAACATAATGAACCTTGTGTCTTGAAGGACTGATAACTAGTTGGTGGCAAGAAGGATTGGATTTTTGTTAGTTTTCCTTATAAAATAATTTTCTAAAGGTGAGTGAAATGGTGCTAGTAGAAGAGTATGGACTATTTTCAATGATTTAATTCTGGTTATTGAATTGACACAGACATTTTGATGATGTATGAGTTGAATTGGAATATGATGAAGGATTTGGTATTGATTTAATATTTGTGATGTTTGATAGCCTCTTAGTTCCAAGAGGAATTGATGGTTTTTGATGAAAGTTAAGTGAATTGTTGAAGTTTATATATTTGATCTTCTCCTGATTCTGTTTGGGATCAGAATAAAATTATTCATGCAAAGAAAAAACCCATACATATAACTGTGTTAGGGAGGGAAGATGTTTGAAAAAATAATTTTTTTTTAAAAACTACAGGGTTTTGTCATAATTTCGACGAACATAGCCTAAAAAACCACAAAAAATTGCAACGAGGTTGTTGTACACGCAACATAGTTTTCATCATAATTGCAACTATGGTTTTCTCCACCTCGTCGTAAAATGGAAGAACGTTTGGTGTTTTTTCGATGATTTCAAATTGGCATTCTACAATGTTTTGTGGCGTCGATAGATGGACAATGTTATGTTGATTTTGTGACGGACACCGCTAACATTTTCTGTGGTGCTGACCGACGATGTTGGGTCATGGTTTCGACGTATAAATATTGGTCGTTAAAGCAAAAAAAATTAAATCAATGTTGCATCAGTAAGTTGACAATATTTTGTCAATATGTCACCAAATATTTGTCAAATTTGTAGTCAAATACAGTAGTGAAATATGTTGATGCCATTAAAGATTTGTAGAAATAAGATTAGGCCCAAGGTCTATAGTTTTGGGGGAATATCATAAAAAGTATCAACACTTAATATCAAGGTCCATGAAAACTTTAGCAAATAAATCATAAATTCAACCCAAAATTAGACCATAAACTAGGCTCATCACTCTGCCCAACCAAAGGTCTTGTTGGTCCTCCAGCAAGGGAAGGGATGTTCTTCCACTTGGTCAATGCTCTAAAATTTGCAACTGACAACTGCCCCACATCAATGTTTGTTGTGCGTGAATCAGGGTCACAATAGAATCCTCTCAATCTGTCCAATATATTCCATCTTTGTCTCTATGCAGTAATATCATAGTTGTGGAACCTGAATTTTGGTGTGAGCCACATCAAAATAGGTGGCTGAAAATTCAAGGGAAGCTAAAATCGTCTCTTTGTTCTTCCAACATATATATATCTATCAATTCTTTTGAGTTTCGCAACATAGTTCTAGATGGAATGAGGCTTAGCCTATTTTAGCTCATTAGTTAGGTTGTTTCATCTTTGTGTGAGGTATCTCTTCATGGTTTCCTCTTTTTTTTCCTTTACCTCATATTCACTGTAAATTGCTTCTATCCAAGGCATAATCCTATTACCTTAGCTAGGTCTGAAAAATAATTCTATCATTCCATGTAAATGTCCCTTGGATTCCTTGATTCAACCCTGATGGCCAAAGGTATGTTGGATTCTATTTTCTTATGAACCAATATTGTTGTCCCCAACTAGTCTCATTTTGTATCTAAGACATAAATTCCCTTAATTGGATATCTCTAGCATACAACAGTGGATTCCAATCATGGTCTTGAGTCACAGCATAATTATGTAAATAAAATTCACACAACAAATTCTTCATTTGAGGGGAAGCAATTTAATAAGCATTGAAAAATTCAATAGGAGTCTCAATAGAAGGGTTTAAACCTAAGACAATTCTTGCCAACTTAAAAGAAAGATATTTCTCCTTCAAATGCAGAGGATAGACCTGGTGAGCCTATTTTATGGTCAAGTTTTGGGTATAATTTATAGTTTATTTACAAAAGATATCATGGACCTTGATGTTAAGTGCTGATATTTTTTATGATATTTCCTCAGAACTATTGACATTGGGCTTAATCTTATTTCTACAAAATTTTAATGGTAATGGCATGATATATAGACAGTCTATATTAATTTTGCATGTGGTTAATGAATGTTCCTTAAGGTGGTTACAAATATGCAATTATTGTGCGTACTAACATTGCAATGAAAATTTAATTTGAGGATGTTAAATTGAGGAAGGAACTACTAGCTGGGCATGCACAATAACATCCAGTCAAAGAATTGTTCAAAGGTCAAAGGAGGTCGACGACAGAAGATTCCCCATGCAAACTGAATGTAACTTGATGTTGAGAAAATGCAGGCATTACTGATGTGCTAAGTCTACATTTGGACCTGCTTGTCTGATCGGATTCCATGCATGCTTAACTATTGTTGCTCCACTTTCTTTGTTTTCCCTAAATGACATCCTCTTCGTTCGTGGAGTTGACCGCCTTGTTTAGTTGACATTATAAATAAGGATCTGATGCTCCTTATTTGAATGTTGCATGATTTGCTATTGTATTTGCATTCTTCAGCTTTCAATAATACAAATATATTACTCTTTTGTACTCATGATTTACAGTGAATAAAATAAAGTTTTGAGTTTGAGCATCTAATTTCTCATTAGTTTTAGAAGATACTTATCCAAGGGGTCCCCCTTGGTGAGTAATTCATCTTTTAGTTTAGTACTACATTCTATTCAGTAACTAGTTAAGAATTTTGCATTGACTATTCCTGCAAACACTAGAATTTCATTATGTGACTGTTCTTGTAGCCCAAGTAGATAGAGTAGTGTTGTGCCCTTAGCACACATGCCTCATTCGAAATGGGGACCCTCTTTTCTTCATTCCCTTGCTGAGTCCTTTTTGTCATTGCCTCATTTTTTGTGCCCTATTTTGGTGCCCCTAATTGTCAATGTACCTCCAAAGTTTCATCATAAGTTGACCGTGCTTCCCCTTGGCTTGTTTTGTCAAGTTTTGGTGCAATATGGGGTCTCTGTGGCAGTTTGCTTCTGCCAATGGCCCTAGACCCGGTGGAGCCCGCCCCCTCAGGTATCCCTGGCCAAGTTTCCCTGTAGTGTCCCCCGTCCCAGACGATGGATGGGTCCCGTCCTCCTAGACCCCAGGTCCCGTCTCTATCTTCACCGTCCGAAATGTTTGCGAGGAAACCGTGGCTACCTTCGAACGTTCCAGGCCTTGACCCCCACACTTCCAAGTTCAGAATTTGGTGTAGGTTTGGCTATTTCTGATGGCGGACCTCTGGCAGAACTCTGCCCTCCAAGCCCTGACTTCCTCTTCACCGTTGTCGACCCCACCGAGCTGAAATTTCCAAAACGGCCACCGTCTTGCGTCTTCCCAGTCTCTGGACCCCGAAACTCCTGCCACTGTCCATGAATTCAAATCCACTAACCCAAGTGTCTGCCATACTTGCATTTATTGCAGCCATTAATGGCGGTTGGGGTATAAATAACTTGCCCAAATCTGTCATTCTCATTTGTCAGCATTGTAGAGTGGAATCAGCGCTTGCCAGAGGGGAGCCCACCGTCTTTGAAGCCTCCATCAATCATCGCCCTCATCGTCACTTGTTGATCGTGAGTAGATTCCACACCTCCCCGCATTGAGTGTTCATGGTAGGTTTTCCATTCACCCTCCTGAATGTTGTTTTCATGATTTTCTAAGGCTTAAAATGAACAACAACGATTAAAAAGACATGTGTAGGATGAAACATGGCATAACAAACAAAACCCATGTCCCCAAAAATCAAGGGGGCCCTTGTAGTTCCCTCGAGGTCGATCTGGAGCTTTATCCCCACGCGGTTGTTCTCCGCACAGGCATTTGCACCTCTCAGGCCTAGACACTCCCTTTGCCAACCTGTACTTAATGAAATAACTAAATTCTCAAATAGCTCCCTCGTCCCATGGGCCCGGAGCCTTGGTCTTTCACTGGCGGTTCGCCATGTGGTGAGCCGAGGACTTGAGTTTTGAGGATTGAACTCTGACCTCCATTTTGACCTCTTGGGCCCGAGCCTCTGGGCTTCTGCATCTAGATTTATGCTCCTCTCCTGCTATTCTCTGGCGATGAGTGGGTCCAGTCCTCCCAGTCCTTAGGTTTCGGCCTCCAAATTGCTGTCTGCTAGTGAAACTTCCTGACCGCCCTTCAGTCCACCGGGTCCTGGTTCTCAAACTTCCATCCTTGAGATTCCATGTGGTCTCCACCATTGCAAACAGCAAATGCCTGACATCCCTCTGCCCTTGGTCCTGAAACTGCATTCACCATTGGGGAGCTCGCGCCTACACTAAACGTCCTTGACCGCACCGAGCACCACCATCCAAGACTCTATCCCGTCTCCGCCGCTCAATAATGAAAATCTTGACCGCCTTTCTGAGCTCTAGGCTCCGCCTTCCCGATCACCATGAAAATCATGATGAAATTTTGCGTCCAACTGAGGAGTCGGGTCCGGTCCACTGGGCCACCCCCTTTGGACTTACGTTTGATGATCGTCATCCCGAACGGTGAAAACACCATAGCACCCTAGGACCTGCTGGGCCTTGAACCTTGGAGTTTCATTTACGGAACTCCATTTGTGCTTGGTCATCCCAAACAACCATCTTTGGATGGCTTTCTGGCCTAGGACCTTCAGCTTCTCCTAAATCAATCCAAATGAGCCCAAAATTGAAATCTAATTTCGATCCACGTGCTTAATTTTGGTCCTCTCCATTGCCAACCTCTTAAATTATCGAACTTCAATAGAAAAGAATCTCTTGGATCATTCTACCCCGTTTTCATGCCCAAACAGTATTCCTACCAGGGAAGTCTCACCCTCTGGGCTCGAATTGTCCAAATACCCTTAATCAAAAGACCAATGACATCGAGAGATAAAAGTATCATGCTATGCTTAATAAATTATTTAAAATGGATTTCATCCTTAGGATTTCAACTAGCGTGAATGCTTTCATGATCAATTGCACTTAATACGTCTTTGCTTGCAGAATATATGAAATAGGGTGCAGGACCTTCGGGGGCAGCCATCGAAAAGGACAAAGGAAAGAAGTCAGGAAAAACTCCTTGAGGGAAGGAAGACAAGGACCAAATGAAATACCAATTCCAGGGTGAGCCTCTGCACTCGAAAGTTACCACAGACTGGAAAGAAATCACCGACACCAACATAGGCCATGTCAATATTAACGAATTTACACAAAGGGTTAGGGTCAATCCAATGACCAAGAATACAAGACTGATAAGACAAAGTAGAATAGCAAAAGCAGTATGCTTTCCTCCATCTCTTGTAGCCTCGGAGCTCGTCATGGCCTGTCAGCAGGCATATCAATTAGATACAAGGACAATTGTTGATAGGGATAGTAACATTCTCACCGACATGTCGACTGAAGGAATTATAGAAACCTTCTATATCCCTGCTTTTCAAGAAATGGAAACACCCACCATTGAAGAATGGCAGGCAGTGTGGGATGACAATTCGACAGGTTGTAAAAGGTCAATAAATCAGCATTGGCTTAAAGAAAAGCGGGGCAGTGCTACGAAGGTTCCTCACGAACTCTTCCGCAGTGCTTCCACGAAGATTACCATGACTTGGTCACAATGCTAAGTTGGGTGATGGGCCTCCCTATGGCTGCCTTCTTTCAATAATGGATTGTATTCTTTGTCGAACAAATCCTTTTGAGGGAATGATGATGTCACCACAAAGACCTCATTCTATTGGAGAGGTATAATAAGCGACTGCTTTCATGAGCTGTTCCTCAACGTGAAGAAAAGCTCCAAATTCTATATGACTTCATACCTCATGTACTCCTTGGCAAACCAAAGACAATACAACTGGTTATTTGTGGCACCCGATCAAGAGCAGGGTCAAAAAATCAAGGTCTATGACATATACCCCTAGCTCCAGTACCGAAACTTCAGAAGGGAGTACTGCATAGTAAATGATGCCTTCATCAGCCATATTGTCAGAAGGATTGTCGGGGATTTTGTAAGGAAAGTTTCCCACAGTGCTAGGGAATTTTTGAAGCAATATTCCTTCCTCTTCATTCAATACTTGAAGTTCACATACATCTATGCCCAAGGCTTCACTAAAAGGCCAAACAAGCTTCCTCGATATCCCAATGACCGGATCATTCTACTGGAGCTTTCTCGGCAGCTCCAACACATATAAGCAATCTTCAGTAGCAAACATATAGCAGGGATCTCTTATCCCATGACTCTTGGTTGGGGCATGTATAAACTACAAGATTCCCAGTGCACTAGTAACTCAGAGAAGGAACTGAAGGATTACCATTTTCATCTACACACTACCCACCCATGGATGAACCCTTATGGTCATGTTAGGAAGGCATTGGGACCGGGGTTCACTCATCTCCACCACATTGAAGACTTTTGGCGGGATTGTCAAGATTATAAAGAGGTATGTGCAAGGCACTATATGTGGATGACTGTGCATTTTATAAGGAAAGTGCAACCATTTCCCATACCAGACCAGGTCGAAGAAGACGACATCACCATAATGGACCCTAGGTACCTCGCAGTCACCAATTTGCTAGTACCAACAATTGACTAGGATGAGCAAGAGGTTGATGACCTCGACATTATAACTAAGCCAATCTTTATTATGAAATAACTTGCACAATAGAAGAATATGATATGAGATATGCTACAAATACTTGATAATAACTAAGAATAACAAGCCACTTCGAGGGGGCAAACCTCCAAATATCTCTAATGAGAACACACTTCACACTTGATGATGAAATAAGACTCACAACCTCCTATATATACCTATTTATGCCAAGGATATCACCTAGGCCGACTTAGACAGACCTATATAAGACTTAGGCTGACTTAAACAACTAAATAACAATATAAAATCATAATATGACTTAATAAAGAGTTAAGATAGCCACAAGCCAACTATTCATAACCTGATGTACAATAATATTAGGGGTGTAGCATGCCCCCTTCTTCAAAGAAGCATTGTCCTCAATGCTAATCAAGTTTGGAAACTTTTGAATGAACTCCTCGTCTTCCCATGTGGCATCTTCAACTGGTAACTTCTTCCATTGGATGAGATACTCAGTGATAGTTCTATTCCTTAGCTTCTTTGTGTGTGTTTCATGAATGCACTCTGGTTCCAAAATGATTCTTCCTTCTTCATCCAACTCGGGAAGTGTTGTTTGAGTGGGAATATTATGCCCAATTACCTTCTTCAAACAGGAAACATGAAAAAATGGATGTATCTTTGTTGTTGGTGGCAACTCAAGCTTGTAGGCAACACTACCGATCTTCTGCATGATTTGGTATGGACCATAATACTTTGGAGACAACTTATTATTCTTTTCTTTGCTGCTTTAGTGAGATTTTCTTATAAGGTAATCTAAGAAGACCCAATCCCCAACTTCAAAACTTCTTTCACTATGATGTTGGTCTGCCTATTGTTTCATTCGATTTTGTGCCATGGCTAAATTCTCCTTGAGTCCTGAAAGTACTTGTTGTTGATGAAGCAAGTGGTCTTCTACTACTGAACTCTTGGGGACACCTTAATTGATGATGTGATGGAAGGAGGATGATATCCATAAAGTGCCAAAAATGGAGACATTTTTGATGAGCTATGAAAAGAAGTGTTATACCACCATTCTGCAAGTGGTAGCCAATCTAACCACTGAGACTGTTTCTCTGAAGTGAAACAACATAGATATCCTTCCAAACACTTATTAACAACCTCTGTTTTCCCATCTGATTGAGGGTGGTATGAAGAGCTAAGATCCAACTGAGTACCCAAACATGAGAATAAATCTTTCCAAAAGTGACTAGTGAAGATAGGATCGCGATCACTAACAATAACTTTAGGTCTACCATGTAGCTTTTGGATATTCTCCAAAAAATCTTTATCCACTACACTTGTTGTAAAAGGATGTGCTAATGCAATGAAATGTGCATATTTAGTGAGCCCATCAACTACCACCATGATGAAATTATGACCTTTAGATTTGGGAAGCCTTGTGATGAAGTCCATGCATACCTCTTCCCAACGCTGGCTAGGAATAGATAAGGTTTGCAAGAGACCTGGTGTCTTAATTGTCTCCCCTTTATGCCTTTGACACACCAAACATTCAGCCACAAATTTTTGAACATCACCCTTTAGTCCCTCCCAAAAGAAATCTTGCTTGACTCGATGATATGTCTTCAAAAATCCTAAATGACCACCCACTAGAGACTCATGCAACTCTATGAGAATATTGATTTTAAGGTTGGAATTCTTTCAGAGATACAAAGGCTCTTTATACCAAAGAGTATCTCCCTTCTGAAAAAACTTATCTAAACTACTAGGATCACTTTTTAATTGCTCGATGAGATTACTTGTCACAACATCATTTTGCCACTCTGCTTTGGCTTCCTCCACCCAATTTTCTTGTAACATTGAAAGAGCACACAATAAGGCTTCATCTTTCTCATCCTTCCTTGATAGTACATCTGCAACAATATTTTCTTTCCCTTTCTTATATACAATCTCAAATTCATATCCTAACATCTTAGTGACCCATTTTTGTTGCTCTTCAGAACATATTCGTTGTTCCAAAAAATATTTTAGGCTATCATGATCTATCTTAACCTTGAAATGTCTACCCAATAGATAAGGCCGCCATTGTTTCACTGCATGGAGTATTGCTAGCATTTCTTTCTCATAAATAGGTTTTAGTTGATTCTTACCTTTTAATTGACGACTCTCAAAAGCAATTGATCGACCTTCTTGAATGAGAACTGCTCCTATCCCATTTCCAGAAGCATCACATTCCACAATGAATTCCTTGGTGAAGTCAGGAGTGGCAAGTACTAGAGTTGTGCACATAGCCTCCTTCAATCTCTCAAATGCTATATTGGCAGACTCATTCCAATGAAAGGAATCCTTCTTCAATAGAGTGGTGAGAGGTGCTGCTATACTACCATAATTCTTCACAAATCTTCTATAGTACCTTATCAATCCCAAGAATCCTCTCAGTTTCTTAATGGTTTTTGGAATAGGCCATTCCATGATAGCCTTAATTTTGTTAGGGTCCACCTTTACTCCTTCATGTGAAACTATGTGTCCCAAATACTCCACCTCTGTAAGACCAAAAGCACACTTGGATGGCTTAGCATAGATTTTATGATCTTCAAGTATTTGTAATGCTTGGTCCACATGTTGCAAATGTTCTTCCCAAGTCTTGCTATAAATTAATATATCATCAAAGAATACTAACACAAATTTCTCAAGAACTTCTTAAAAATGGAATTCATCAAACTTTGGAATGTAGATGGTGCATTGGTAAGACCAAATGGCATCACCAAAAATTCATAATGACCCTCATGAGTCTTAAATGTTGTCTTACAAATATCTTCCTCCTTAATCCGAATTTGGTGATAACCAAATCTAAGATCTAACTTGGTAAAAAACATAGCTCCATTTAATTCATCTAGCAAATCATCAATGACTGGAATTGGAAACTATCTTTAATGGTGTACATGTTGAGCACTCTATAATATGGACACATGCGCCAAGTATCATCCTTCTTACGTACCATCACCACAGGCAAGGAGTAAGCACTTTGGCTATGCCTGATGATTCCTGCCTCTAGCATCTCTTCAACAATCTTTTCTATCTCACTCTTTTGTATGTGTTGAATATCCTTTCTCTCTTGTCACATTAGCCCCTTGCTTCTTAGGAATCAAATACTTCTCCTCTACCCTGTGTGCTAAGATAAAAGACTCATTTATGGAACTAGGGCTAAACATGCGTACCTCATGTTGAATGTGATCCTTGAGACCACCCAAGAATAATTCATTCAAGTTTTCCTCCGTAATTGTATCCACCCTTAAGGATAGATTTTGGAATTGCTGAATATAATCCTTAACTGATCCTATTTGTTGAAGTTTAGCTAGCTAGCTGAAGAAGTTTTCTATGATGCTATTGCTATATTGTGCTTGGAGTTCCTCTATAAAAATTGACCATGAGACGGTGAGCCCCTTTTTACTTCGATGAGTGCAAAGCCAATGATACCAAATGAATTGATTTGGTTCTAGATATAAGGAAGCCATCGTGACCTTTTGTCCATTTGGGATTTGGTGTACTTCAAGAAAATTCTTCATTTGGTTTATCCATGTTAGAGGATCCTTACCATCGAACTTGTGCATATCCACCTTTGGAAATAAATTCCTAGATCCCATAGGAGTACTAAAGCTTGTGTCAGTAGTAGCTGACCTAGAATTTTCACCTTGGCCACTTGAGAACTCCTTTCTTGATTCAGCCCTGTAGGTGCTTAACATGTTCCGTATGTCTGATATATCTCCTCTTAAATCACACATATCCATCTTAATTGAGGAAATTTCTTCCTTGACCTTATTTATTTCCTCATTATGAGTAATATCCTTGATTGTTTCACCATCCTTATCAGGAGTCTTCCCCAGAGTGACATTCCTTTTACCCCTTGTTGAAGGCCCCGACATGATGGAAACCACTAATGTTGAAATTAATCACAAAAATTAAACTTAAATTCTCTAAAAATTTTACTGTAATCTCTTTTATTATGTCTTCAAAAACCCAATAAAAATCAGAGTCCAATTCAACAAGATGTGTGAGATATGTAGATTCCAAAAAAATAGTGTAGAAACCCTAATTCTGAAATAATTCACTTAATTCTACTCCAATTCTTCTAAAATCTAGACTGTAGCTTCTTCAATATGTTCTTCAAAAACCCTTTAAAAATCAGAAAAAAAAATTTCAAAATATGAAAGATATGCTCTTCCCAAAATCGCCTTTAAAATTGAGAAAAACCTTGCCTCTATGGTGCCAAGATCATGCTCTGATACCACTTGTTATGAAATAACTTGCACAATAGAAGAATATGATATGAGATATGCTGCAAATACTTGATAATAACTGAGAATAACAAGCCACTTTGAGGGGAAAACCTCCAAATATCTCTAATGAGAACACGCTTCACACTTGATGATGAAATAAGACTCACAACCTCCTATATATACATATTTATGCCAAGGATATCACCTAGGCTGACTTAGACACGCCTATATAAGACTTAGGCTGACCTAAACAACTAAATAACAATATACTAATGATAATATGACTTAATAGAGAGTTAAGATAGCCACAAGCCGACTATTCATAACCCGATGTATAATAATATTAAGGACGTAGCAATCTTGGCCTGTACTAAAGAATGGGTTGATAGGCAGGTAACCCAATTGAAACAACGGGGGGTGGTCCTAACTTATGAAGGGCTTAAAATTGAGTCAAGTACCATGAAGGATGCTTCTTCCACCACTTTGATGAGTGGGGCATCCAAGTCTCCTTCGGTCACTAGGCTCAAAAAGAGAAAGGAGACAGAAGCGAAGTAGTCTCCTGACCCTAAAGTTTATACAAGGAAGGATTCAGGGGGCTCACCTTCCAAAAGACTTAAGCAAGTAGGGGGCATGATAGAAAATCTCTTGAAATAAGAAGAAGTAGAAGGTACTAATCAAATCAAACCTATTTTGGCTCTACCTGCTTTGGCTCCCCCAACATCCACCTCCCTGGCTATGATAGCCGCTTCCCCGCCAGCGGTGGACATCTCTGTCCATCTTGCCCCTTCACCCCCGACCGAACCTGTGATTGTAATTGACTCTTCTTCCACCATGTCACCCACCATATCACTCCCATTACCTATGGTGATGACACCTATGCCCGCTCTTGCCTTCCCTAAGGATTTCTCAAAGCATATGCAGAATATCCCTTCCTAGCTCTCCCAAATCCTCATGGATCCTACACTTCAGGCAGCCTTGGCTCAAGTCCTCGCCACTGCCCAACCTTCACAGCCTCTGGCAGGGTTGTTGGCCATTGAAGCCACCATGCTAATCTCTAAGGAGTGGGAAAAATGAGAGCAAGAAGCCTCGAGGCCCTTTGAGGAGGAGGCCAATGAATATCATGAGCACTTGGAGTATGAACATCGCACTATTGACAAGGTGGCCTATGAGGAGGAGGGAACTGGTTCCTCGAAAAGCAAAGATGAGGAAGATAACGCTGGTGGCAAGTTCATCGTGCAAGCCTTCAATGATGATCTTGAGGAAGAACTGGCCCGGTAGCCAAAGGACACTAAACTAGGGATAGAAAGGTCGCTCCTTGAGGAAGAAGAACAACAGCAAGAAGACAAAACTAAGGGAGAATCCCAAGCTATCAAGGGCCTCGAGATCAAGCAATTCAAGGAACCTGTGCACAAGGTTGAACAAGTTAAAGGAAAGGGAGAGGAGGAGATGGGAAAGAAAGAAAGTCCCCTATGGCAATCATTGGCCAAGCCTCCTATTAAACGCATTGTGTTCATCCAAGACTCCGATGAAGAAGAAGGAGATACTGCCAAGGAGAAGGAAAAGTCCCCAGAAGATATGAGAATAGAAACCTTGGCCTTGGCCGAGATGGGCGAGGGTGACCATGATTCACCTAAGGGAAAATTTGTCATACCAGAGTGGTTGAAAAAGTAGCTCGAAAAGAAAACTCCTGTACTAAAGGACCCGAGGGCGAGACTAGAGGCTATCTTAGCCCAAGCCTAGATCGCAACAAAGAAGGAGAAGCCAAAAATCAGATCCAAGGTAACAATGGGTACCTGTGGATCTCGGGCCGTACAAATAGTAATGCCTGTAGTTGGCCAAGCTGGGGTGAGTTACAACATCTCCACCATTGACTTGGGAACCACCACTAGAGAAAAAAAGGTAGGGCATCTTGAGGAGTCAGTGGCCATGGTGGTGCATTTGATAAAATAAGACAAGATTTCAAAAGATGAGCTTAAAGCATAGGTGGCTGCTTTAACAGATTATATCTAGTAGTGGTCATCGGTGGATGACCTACCTACCACATCCACAACCGCACCCCAACTGATGTCCAAAGAACAAATCGATAAGATGGAGAGAAGAAAGAACTTGGAAAAGACTACGGAGGACTAGTTTCGACAAGTCTTATACGTTGGAAACATGGGAATTAGCCAGTCTGTTTGGATAGCCAACAAGTTCTTGGACCTACAGCAATATTTGGAGGGCACAAAGAAGCTATGCACTAACTTCCCTATGGCATACAACTCCACTTTCTAGATAAGGAGCTTGCGTTTAACAAGGATGATCACTGGTTGATGGATGTGTGGCAGCAAGACTTTGGCAACAGGAGGGAAAGGCTAGAACAGATAATGAGTAAAGTGGATCCGGATATTGAGTGGATCAAGGAAATCAGGGAAAAGTGCACTCGTTATCTCAAGTTGATGACAGAATATGATATGCCTGCAGTGCAAATGGATCCAGAGAAGGTGAAGCCCTACTTCCAAAAGAAGATGGAGGACGGGATGTCTAGTGAAATAACGGTGGAGTTTATGAGTTTTGTTGCCCATGCCTTTGATCAATCAGAGCTATTCAGGGACCAAGGTGCAAAATACGATGAGGACTGGAAGAGGTTAGAGGACAATGCAAAGGAGTGGAGCTACCAAGTACTGTGGTATGAAATCATTGAAGTAGAAAAACTTCAGCCGGTCATCCTGAGGTTCATGGAGTATATAGCATCGAAGAGACAAGAAGATAGCCCCATCAAGGATGAAAAGCTCCCTAAAGAGTAGCTACAGTAAAACAACAATCAACTAAAAGACAAAAGGCTACAGTGCCATCACTAGAGGACAAAATAGGGAAGGGACAAAATGTAATTTTAAATTGTGATATATTGTGGGTTGGTGAAACCCTATTTTGTAATGAATCTTGGCCACACAATGAGAATTAATCTTAGCCATTCATTTGACTTTTGGGGCACTATAAATAGGGGTCTCCTCTTATTTGCAAAGGGAGAGTAGTTGTTGTAAAGACATGCTGCAGAAATTTATAAGGAAAATACATTGACTTGGTGCATTTTCTGAGTTTCTCACATTTTGCTTGATTCAACCTCAATTGTTAGATGTTTAACTTAGATTTTATTATTGTTTTAGTTAATTGCTCTCTTGCCTTGGCAGATTTTATGAATGTTGTCCTATGATTATGAAAATTCCTGCTGTGTAGATGACTTCTTAGTCCATACTTTTGTTGTTTGTTGATGGTAGATAGCTATGTAAAGTTAGTCTGGGCTTAAATTCAAAGTTGCCCCAACACTTTTTTCTTTGTTTATGCATGTACATGGTGAATGAAAGATGAAACATTCATAGACCTTAGAAGATAGCACAAATTCCATGAGATTGTGAGATTTCTGGTTAAGTGGAATATCCTTTCCAAGGAGTTGTCCATTGCAGGAACTCCATTATTACTCTTCACAGTTAGTTACAAATCCAGGATCCTTCTCTCTTCATTGCCCTTTTTCCTTTTTTTAAATAAGTACCTTAGAAAAAGGTTCATTGCACATTGTAAAGCTAAATCCAATGATAAAAATGGATTTCAAGAATGTTGTTTGAACCTATAGCAAACACACAACAATTTCTCCATCTTAGGAACTCCATTTCAAGACCCAACTTCACTTGCTTTATAACTCATCCATAAGCCCGCCTTATGATTCCATCAAATCACATCAAATAACTAAAATATTCCAAGTACTGTCAAGACCTGACATTAGAGACCTTGGGATAGTGTTCTGCAATCTAATTGTGGAAGATTGTCTTTCAAGAGAGGTAGTGCACCTACATATTGCCTATGTTGAGAAGTGCATAAAAAACACATCAACAAGTAGTTCCCTATTTTTTTGCTCAGATTTTCATTTTTCATGCATTCCAGCTTAGTATGGTTGTTGATTGATGATTATCATTTATTTTCAGCATTGTGTTTTTCTTAGCGCTAGAATGAAAATGGCTACTTTGGATTCCTAGTGCACATACTATGCTGACCCATTTCAAGCGCACATCCCTAGGTTGAAAAATTAAATGCACCTTCATGATGATTGTAATAGCTATTCAGGTTAGATGTCCAATCTCTAAATCATGACTATAGAGGCCTAGTTGTTGAATCATTGCAGGAGGAAAACATTTTTGGTGTCGTTGTCAAGGATGGTGTCAAACTAGGAAGTTCTTTGGAGTCATTGGTAGTTTTCTTGTTGTAGTATTTTTGAAGTTGTTTTAGTATACCACTTATTTAGGAATTAATGACCCCCCTTATTCTTTACCAATTCTTTGTGTGAGTTGGATGATAGTGAGTTTATACCACATGCATAGAGGAAGGAGAAGGGATGCTTATGGGAGATTCCTCCCTAATAATCCTAATCGATTCTAGCTAGAAGAGCTTCCAAATTTTCCAAGGAACTAAGAAAAAGAAGAGCTAAACCACTTTGTTGATGTATTTCCTGATCTAACCAGTTTTGAAGCTTCTATTGAAGACCAAAATCAGATCGAGAACCCCTTTTCCTTGGAACTACATCAAGCAGGCATGGGTAATACAAATGGAAACATATCTAACCAACTAGATTTTCCATTCCCCATTGCCCATCATAATGAAGTTGACATCAAAAATATCCCTACTTCAATACTCCCAAAGTTTTATGGACTTGTCACAGAGGATCCTGATACTTTTTTGTTTGAGTTTGACATACTTTGCAGGAGTTATGATTATACCAGCAATGCTCATAGGCTCAAGCTATTTCCTACCACTCTGAAAGAAGTTGCATTAAGATGGTTCATGAGCTTAAGAAGAGATACTATGGAAACTTGGGAGGACATGAAAACAAAGTTCCTTGAGAAATACAAGGAGTATTGTAGGGGAAGTGACATGAGAGGAGGTGAAATTTTTAAGATGCAGCAAAAGAAGGATGAGAGCCTAAAAGATTACATTTCAAGGTTTATGTTTTGCTTACAGAAATCTCCACAACATACCCTCTATGAAGAATCACTTAAATTGTTTTTCCTGAGAGGAATCAATGAGAGTTGCATTGATGCCTTGGACCTGATGGAAGGAGGAGATATCACCCAAGCTCCTTGGGAAGACATCAAGAAAATATACCAAAACTACTCTAGGGAAGCTTCAAAGAAAGGGAGAGCTTGCCAATCTTCCATGGGTAAGTCATCTACCGGTGGAGTTTCAAGAATTGAGATTACTCATTTGATGGTAGATTTCAAGCAAGACATTATAAAAAATCTAGCTACTCAACTAGATACACTTTAGGCCAAGAAGAAGCAAGAGGAGGCAGAGGCAATGTTAGAAGATTATTTCCCCAATTGTAGAAAGAAGAAGAAGGACTGCAAATGTAAGATGGTAGCTAATATTCAAGGCAAGTAGATTGCTCCCAAGTTCAAGCCAATCTAGATTGAATAAGATCAAGTCTACTATGTTGCACAAAGGAAGCACTAGACTCCAAGACAAGGTATGCCACCAAATTCACTCTCTTATGTTGGGCCATATTTCAATTATTATTCATCTGGCAACCAATGGCAGCCCCCATATCCATCTAGCTATGGAGGATATCCATCACAACCTTGGAGTAACCCTCCAAATGCTTGGCTCAATCATCAAAACTCTCCACCCCAGTGGCAGCAGCCTCAAGGGAATTGCAAGTAATATCAAGGGCATTGGCAACCACCTCTAGGAAATTGGCATCAAACAAATCAATGGAGGGGAGGACAACAATGGCCTACCTAGATAACTAGTTACATGCAACCACCTTCTCAGCCCCAATAGCCTGATATAATTCCTCCACCTACTAATTCAAGCTCAAATGCACCTAAACCTACTCAACTACCAACTCATCCCACACCAAATCCAAATAATAAACCAAAGAAGTAGCCTATATACTCTGCTAATTCAAATAAATTATTTGCATATGTTGTGAGTGTAAGTGACATCCACTTGCATTCAGAAACTACTTTACGAGCCCTTCCAAGCCCATTATCATTGAGCTTCATGTGGAAGAGGAAGAGGAACCTCTGGATGAGCCCATTCATCCAAGTGCACCTAAAAATATTGAACCAGTCCAAGTCAAGCAAATTGAACAAGAACTGCCATTTCCTCAAAAATTGGAAGTTTTCAAGAAGAAAGAAAAAGAGGATACAACTTTTGACATCTTGGATTAGCTGAAGCATATATGTGTTCAGATCCCTCTATTCCATGCCATTAAGGATATCTCAATCTATGGCAAAGAAATCAAAGAAACATGCCTCAAGAATCTAGGCAAGAAGAAGAAAGACCCCACAATGGTTCATGTGGTGGGATAGCTAGCTGACATCATGCTTGGAAAAGTGACCATAACTAAGTACAATGACTAAGGTAGTCCTGTGGTAGTATTTTTTATAAGTGAGATTCAAATAAAGAATGCTCTGGTTGATTTAGGGGTAGCAATAAATGTAATGACCAAGGACATCCTGCAGCAACTAAACATTGCAAGCATGTGATCTACTCCTATAGTCCTATAGCCAACTAATAGTTATACTGTTAAGCCAGATGGTATAGTGGAGGATCTTGTGGTGATTCTAGACTCCTGGGAGTACCCAACAAACCTCATGATTCTTTCTCTTAAAGCTGTACTAGGCAGGCATCTCATTATTCTTGGAAGGCCATGGTTAGCAACTATAGATGCATATATTGGATGTCGGTAAGGTGACATGACCATTTTAGATGGGAGGAGCACTAAGAATTTTTTTCTTTGTTCTCTAGCTCAGCCATCCCAGGATAAAAATGATCTTGTATGGCCACATGTTGGTGAAGAGGCCAAGGAAGTTAATTTTGTGGCATAGGTTATGATGTTAGGTAGAAGCTCCTTTCTTGTAGCTTCAAGACCAAGATGAAGTATTGGTTAACATTATTTAGAACCATTGTGAAATGAAGGAAGCACCATCTTCTCATTCTACTATTTTAGTCAAAACACTTATGCTTGCTCTTCCTGCAGCCACTCTTCTTGTAGCCACTCTTCTTGTAGACAAACTTCCTACAACAATAGGTATGTCCCATACATTACTACCATATGAAATCAAGGTACCATCTATTAATGAAGCAACCATGATAGAGTTAACTATACAAGTATAGGTGTTAGAAGGAAAATATCTGAATGTTAACAACAAACTAAGTGAAGAACAACAATTGCTATTGGAAACCCTATTAAGGACCCATCAACATGCATTTGTGTCAAATTATCATGAAATGAAGGGATTGGAACTTAAACTTTGTGCACACAAAATTTACATCAAAGATGATTGTGCCCCAGTGAGACAACCACAAAGAAGAATTAAACCTGCACTGAGAGAAATTGTAAAAGGAGAACTGTAGAAATTGTTAGATGCGAGGTTTATCTACCCCATTTTAGATAGCCAGTGGGTGTCTCCATTAGTGATTGTGCCTAAAAAAGGAGGGAAATGAAGAGTTTGCGTTGATTACAGGGAACTTAATGCTGCCACCAAGAAGGACCATTTTCCCTTACCCTTCATAGATCAATTTTTGGACACACTTGTAGGAAAGCAATACTTTTCTTTTCTAGATGGATTGAGTGGCTACAACTAGATCCAAATTGCACAAGATGACCAAGAGAAAACCATTTTTACTTGTCCATGGGTGACCTATGCCTACTCAGTACTCCCATTTGGCTTATGCAATGCACTTACAACCTTTTAGAGGGAAGTCATTAGCATATTCTTAGAAATTTCTCATGATTGAATTGAAATTTACATGGATGACTTTATCACTTATGGTGCTGATTTCAGTGAAGCATTGGAGAATCTCAAGAAATTCCTACAGAGATATGAAGATCACAATCTCTCTTTAAACAATGAAAATTGATTCATGATGATGAAGGAAGGTGTAGTTCTTGGGCACTACATCTCTTACAAAGGAATTCAAGTAGATCCTATAAAGATTGAGGTAATCACAAATCTACCCACATCTACAAAACAGAAGGATGTTAGGATTTTTTGGGCCATGCAGGATATTATAGGTGTTTCATCAAAGATTTTAGCAAAATAGCAGCACCATTATATACCCTCCTCACTAAAGATGTTGAATTCCAATGGATTGAATCTTGTGACAAATATTTTTTTGACTTGAAAGTAGCTTTGACTCATGCTCCTATACTCAAAGGACCTAATTGGGAGCTTCTTTTCCACATCCATACTGTTGCATCAGATTATGTTATAGGAGCAGTTTTAGGACAAAAAGGAGCTATTGAAAATGCCATTTATTTTGTCAAGAAAAATTTGCAAGGAGTTTGATTCAACTATACAATGATAGAGAAAGAATGTTGGTAATGATTTATGCCCTGAACAAATTCATACATTACATAACAGGTTATCAAATCTTTTTGCACACTGATCATGCAACCATTAGATATCTTATGAATAAACTTTTGATCATAGGTAGGCTGGAAAGATGGTTATTGTTGATGAAGGATTTTGACATAACCATTGTGGATAAACTAGGAAAGACCAATGTTGTTGCATATTTTCTTTCAAGGATGACTACATCAGAAGAAAATCAAGCCATAGATAACTCTTTTCTTGATGAAAATATATTCTCTATCAGTGTACAAACACCCTGGTATGCTGACAAAGCTAATTATCTGGTCACGAGTAGAGTTCCTCCTCACTTCTCTCTGAAAGAGAGAAGGGAACTCATTGACAAAAAAAATCCTTTCTCATGGATTGTTGGATGTTTGTTTTATACTGGACCAAACCATGTCATGAGGAGATGTGTGAGAGAAGATGAGACATATGACATTTTGCATGCATGCCACAATGAACCATGTGGAGGAAATTTTTCATCCAAGAGGATAGCAATGAAGATTTTGAACATAGGATATTACTGGCCAACACTCCACAAGGATGCAGGAAGGTATACCGGAAAATGTGATAGATGACAAAGAATGGGAAGACCAACCAAATTTGATGAGATGTCATTTTTCCCTCAGGTAGTAATCACTCCCTTTGATAAGTGGGGATTGGGTTTTATAAGACCCATTGACCCTCCATCAAATGGTAAGTCCTATATTCTGGTATGCACTGATTATGTAACTAAATGGGTAGAAGTTAAGACCATGAAGCATGCAAGAGATAACAAGGTTGTAGAATTTCTTTATGAAGATATTTTCACAAGGTATGGAGTTCCATGAGAGATAGTGACTGATCGAGGGGCTCAATTCACATTAAACCTTGTTGTATCATTGGTCAATGAATATAACATCAGACATAGGAAGTCTACTCCCAGTCACCCTCAGGCCAATGGCTAAGTTGAGGTAACCAACAGAGAAATTGAAGATATTCTGACCAAAATAGTAGTTTTCCACATAAAGGATTCGGCTAATAGATTACAAGAAGTTTTTTGGGCCTACAAAACTACCTAAAAAAAACTACATGTTTCACTCCATTTGATTTTTTGTATGAAAAGACAGCCATGATGCCCATTGAATTTGAACTAAGACTCTTAGGATTGCAGTAGATTTGAGGATGGATATTTTTGAGGCACAAAGAGAAATAATTGTGCAACTAAATGCTTTGGATGAGCTGAAAAGAGCATCCCTACAACACACAAAGGTGGTGCAGAATCAAAGAATCAAGTGGCATGACAAGTTCATCAAGGACAAGAAATTCAAACCAAGAGATTGGGCCCTGCTCTATGACTCAAAGTATCAGGACAATCCAGGAAAATTGCAAACAAGGTGGCTAGGACCATATGAGGTTGCTGAAGTATTCCCTAATGGTGTTGTAAAACTCACTACTATTGACCCAGTTAGATTTAAGCTGATTGTCAATGGTCATTCCCTCAGATTTTATCACAAGATAGCTTCCAAGGATAAGTTCATGCAAGAATTCACTCAGCATGCATCACCTGAGCTTCCTACAACCGGAGGAAGTGGACCTAGTGTCCCTCCTTCTAGCTAACTAAGGTACGTACTTGTCATAATAAAGACTTCCATTTCTATGGGAGTCCATTTCTTCACCCATCCGCCCATTTTCCCATCCATTTCCACCTTTCTCTCTCTTCCATCGCTTCACTCCACCTCATCCCACCTCATCTTCATTAATTGCTCAACTTATTTCCTAAAAGGTGAGTGGTATTTTCTCTACAATATTTGCAACCAATCCTCCACACATTCAAGTATGTGAACATTAATTGCTATATCTTAATTGTATTTAAGTGCATTCATTTAGTTGTTGTACGTTAGTATGTACGTTCACCATAACATGCCAATATTCCCTACCCTATCAAATCATCATTACACATGTGTGGACACATGCCCAAATTTAGGTTGGGGGGGAGGAAAAAGATGTGAATATTTTCCCACGTGTCAGTCCATGTTGGTCTACGTCAAAAAAATTTAAATTTAGCTTATTTGAAATCTGAGTGAGAGGACAACTCAAATGTGTGAAGTGACACCAACCGCCGCCACTATTTCTCTCCATCATAGCTTTCTTTTATTACTCCTTCCTTGCCATTATTGACCTTTTCATATCTCAAGTTGCATTGCAAACAAAAGGTAAGTTAGAAAAGGAAAATTCACTGGATATTGGCATTGGAAATTTAGCAAGTGTTGCAGGAAGGTGAATTTGATTTTTAGATGAAATTGCAAGAAGGAAAAATGCAGAGTGTTTATTTGATTGCAGACAATGGGAGGTGGGTTAATTCAAAATGAAGCCATTGTGCATGATTTATTACTGTAGGATGCACAATACATGGTCGAATTTAGAAATTGTGGGTGGATATATTACTTGTTGAAACTGGATGATTTTGATGAAGACATTACACTAGAATTCTCCCAAACATTGTCTGAAAATAAGGCCACAGTAAAAGAGCTAGAGGTCATTGCAACTAAAGAAATAATTGTAGAAGTTACAAGGTTACCTACTGAAGGTGAAAATTACCTTGCTTCCAGAGGCTTTAGGTCAGCTAGGGCCAAATTTATAGAGCAGAATGACCCTCCATTGAGCATAGATAAATAGGGAGCAAATAGAATGTCTCTACCTGAGCCATGGAAGTAGATAGCTATTTATATCATAAAATATATCACATGTGAAGGTTGGAAGTCAAGTTTTCATTTTGTGCACTTCAAGCTTTTGAATCATATGAGACATGGATGGAGGATGAATGTGCCAAACATGTTATATAACCTTCTTTCAATCATGGTGGTTGAGACAATTATGTTTCCCATGATTGTTTGATTAAATTGCTAGTTGAGAAGTCTTTGCATGATGTATTTGGAATGAACTAGAAAGAATTCATAAAAATTGATCAAATTAGACCTGAGCATTTGCAACCTAGGGTTTTACCTCAACCTTGTAGGTCTAGCTAGAGATTGAGCACAGCTAAAGCCACTCTTGGTGCTTCAACCTCTGGCACAGGCCCCGGTGTAAACCCTCCTGTAGTAGAAGAAACCATAGAAATTAGCTCTTTTGGGATAGAGCACTAAGACAAGGAAAGTTATTCCCATGACTTTGATGATGATTTTCCACTTGGAATTTTAATGAAAACTAGGGCATAGAAGAGAGAGGTAGAAACAAGAGAAGGAAAAACCAAAAGGCAGCCAGTAGAAATAGAGGTGCCAAGCTCTAAGAAGAGAAAGCTTGACACTATTCATCCTGTAGCTAAAGAAAAATATGAGAGCCCTCCTAGGAAAGCAAGACTAGCTGGGCCAGCCTTTGGTATGCCTCTACAAGAAAGCCCTAAGTCTAGAGAAATATCATAGGGGGA
Source organism: Sequoia sempervirens (assembly GCA_007258455.2). NCBI lineage: Eukaryota > Viridiplantae > Streptophyta > Pinopsida > Cupressales > Cupressaceae > Sequoia > Sequoia sempervirens. Next base: position 474,647,228 of record VDFB02193867.1, on the reverse strand, counting down.
CACAAAAGCTCCAATGGGGTAGGAGAATGTCGAGGAAGAAGATATATTTAAGATGACAACAAACATAACATTGGTCGATCTTGCTAACATTGCAGGAGAAATGGAAAATCAATTTTATGAGGAAAATCAAGATTTCCTGTAGCAAGATATCCTACAGGAAAAGCTAGAACAAGAACAAGAGTAGGAGTTGCTGTATTAATAGCCAAAATTGGGAGAACAATCAATACCCCTACAGCCAGAATTGATGGGATAGCCTGAATCCTTGCAGTTAGCATTAGTGCAAAAGAAGATGTTGGTAGGAATATATAACCCCCCTAATTTTTCAATGCACAAGGTTGTCATGCATTTATGGAAAGATGCAAAGAAGAGAAGAGGAATGGAAAGAGGAAAAATGTAGATTGAAGAAGGAAATTCAAAAGAGAGATGGGGAAATTGAAGATAAAGATGCAGAAATTGCCACCTTGAAGAAGGTGGATGATATGGCAGTCTTGGTACCATAGATTTTGGAATGTAGAACCCCTCCAAGGGTCTACACTCTGCATTTGAAGGAGAAATATCTCTCTTTTAGATTGGCAAGAATTGTCTCGGGTTTGAACCCTTCTATTGAGACCCCTATTGAATTTTTCAATGTTTATCGAATTGTTTCCCCTGAAATGAAGAATTTGTTGTGTGAGTTTTATTTGCATAACTATGTTGTAACTCAAGACAATGATTGGAATTTGATTTTTTATGTTCAGGATGTCTAATTAAGGGAATTTATGTCTTGGGTGCAAAATGAGATTAGTTGGGGACAACAATATGGAACTTATAAGAAAATGGAATCCAACATCCCCTTGTCCATTAGGGTTGAATCAAGGAATCTAGGGGATGTTTTCAAGGAATGGTACAAAATTTTTTTAGACCTAGCTATGGTAATAGGATTATGCCTTGGATAGTGTGCGAACCCTTTTCCTAGTACCTGCAAAACAACATGAATAAAAAAATTAAACAAGGAATTGCAAGCTAAAACAAGGATTCCCCATAAAATGCATTTACAATACTCAAATTAGGAAGAAAATAATGAAGAACTCAATGGAAATTCCAAAACAAAGATTGAATCCTAATTCGAATAACAAACACAAGATCCCATGGGGGAATTGGTGCCAATTTGATGTGAAAATTGGCCCTTTCCCAATTCCTAAGAAGCAAGCTTGATATGTTGATGAAGATTTGATCCACTTTCTTGATGTTGAAGATTGCTCCAAGCTAAAATCTACAAAACCTAACTATGATTCAAGAATGATTGATGAAATTTGATGGATATTTGAGCATGGTAACTTTGCCTAAATTGTAGATGATCAAATAAGGATATGATCTCTTTATTTATAGAATGGAAAGATGGATGAATGTCCAAATTAGAGCAATGTGGGACTAACATTCATCCAATGGCATGATGCCACTTTTCCATTTATGAATGGATGAAGGATGTGCAAGATTTGGGGAATGTGCCAATAAATGCATAATTTTGAATTTCAAATTTGTTGAAATGACATGTAAGAGGGAAGGGAAAATGCAATAAATGCCACTTGGCTCAAGGCAAAGGACATGTAAGATGAATTTATTGTCTTGTTGGATGTACATGTTTGACTTGGAATTTTTGAATTCAAATTGAGAGAATATTCCAAAAGATGCCTTGTGAGGAAAATAGAGATTTAATAAATAAATTAAATCTATTTTCATGTGCAACTTGCATTGTCTAGAGGATGGGACATGAGATGAGATTAAATTAATTAAGGGATAATTAATTTAATGAGAGGTTAGATGATGTGACCTATTTGACTCAAATTTATGGATTTATTTAAGTCAAATAAGAGAGGAATATGACAAGAGATTAATTAAATAAGGATTTTGATTTATTTAATTAAAAGAGATGGTGTTAGATTAAATCAAATAAGATTTTAATTTATTTAATTTAGTGGATATACTTTAGAGATTTAATCAAATAACTAATTACTTAATTAAATAGGGATAATTAGATCAGATGGATTGATTTAATTAACAAAACAGATGATTTGATTAGATAAAATGATTTATTCAATTAAGAGATGAATACTGATGAATTTAATTAGATAAGGAGATTTGATTAAATGGTTAGACTGAGGGATGATTCAGGAAGAAATGATATTAGTAGGTTAGGATCAGATGCACAATGTCAATTAGTATATTTTACGTGTCTACAGATAGAAGCAGTTTATAGTGAATATGAGGCAAAGGCAAAAGCAAAAGAGGAAACTATGAAAAAATACCTCCCACAAAGATGGAACAGCCTAATTGATGATCTCAAGCAGGCTGAGCCTCATTCCATTCAGAACTATGTAGCATCTCTTAAAATAATTAGAAGATATATTCACATTAGAAGGATAAAAGGGTGATTCTGGCTTCCCTTGACTTTTTAGCCACCCATCCTAATGTGGCCTATACCAAACTTCAGGTTCTAGCAATATGATATTGTTATAGAGAAAACAGAGATGGAGCATATTAGAAAAATTTGGGAGGATTCTATTGGGATCCTGTTTCAAACACAACACACTATGATGTGGGACAGTTTTCAGTTGCAAATTTTAAAGCATTGACCAAGCAAAAGAACAACCCTTCCCCTACTGGAAGACCAACAAAACCTTAGGTTGGGGGAATGATGAACCTAGTTTATGGTCAAGTTTTGGGTAGAATTTATGGTATATTTGTTGAAGATACCATGGACCTTGATATTAAGTGTTGATATTTTTTATGATATTTCCTCAAAACTATTGAAATTGAGCTTAATCTTATTTTGCAAACTTTTAATGGTAATGGCATGTTATATGGACTGTCTATATTAATTTTTCATGTGGTTAAAGAATGCTCCTTAAGGTGGTTATAGATATGCAATTATTGTGTGTACTAACATTGCCATGTAGATTTAATTTGAGGATGCTAAATTGAGGAAGGCATCGCCAATTGGGCAGGCACCATAATGTCCAACTAGGGAATCATTCAAAGGTCAAATAAGGTCGACAGTAGAAGATTCCCCATGCAAAATGAATGCAACCACCTTGTAGTGGACTTTAATGATGTTGAGCAAACATGGGCGTTACTGTTGTGCTAAATCTACGTTTGGACCTGCCTGTATGACTGGATTCCATGCACGCATAATTGTTGCCGCTCTGGACTTTCTCTGTTTTCCCTAAATGGCATCCTCCCAATTCGTGGAGTTGACCACCCTGTTTAGTTGAAATTATAAATAAGTATTTGATGCTCCTTCTCTAAAGGTTGCGCGATTTGATAGTGTACTTGCATTCTTCAGTTTTCAGTAGTATTGATATATTACTCTTTTGTGTACTCATGATTTATAGTGAATAAAATAAAGTTTTGAGTTTGAGCATCTGATTTCTCATTAGTTTTAGAGGATACTTATCCAAGGGGGCCCACTTGGTGAGTAATTCATCCTTTAGTTTAGTATTAGTTTAGTACTACTTTTTGTTCAATAACTAGTTAAGAATCTGGCATTGACTATTCCTGTAGCCACTAGAATTCTATTATGTGATTGTTCCTACAACCAAATCAGATAAAGTAGTACCCTATTTGTTTGCTCAAATTTTCATTTTTTTCATGTATTCAAATTTAGTATGGTTTTTGATTGATGATTAACATTTATGTTATTCCTTTCCAAGCAATTTACTTTCAGCATTGTGTCTTTCTTAGTAGTTGAATGAAAATGACCACTTTGGGTTCCTAGTGCACATACTATGCTAACCCATTGCAAGTTCACATCCTTGGGTTGACAAGTTAAATGTAACTTTATGATTATTGAAATAGTTATCCAGGTTAGATGTTCAATCTCTGAATCACGGTTGTAGAGGCCTAGCTATCGAATCATTGTACAAGGCAGACAAGACCCTTGGAGAGGCCTTGCACTCTAAAATATGTGGTACTAAGGTTGTCATATCATCCATATTCTTCTTCAAGGTGGAAATATTTGCATCATTGTCTTCAATCTCCTCATCTTTCTTTTGAATTTCCTTCTTCAATTTGTGCTTCTCCTCTTTCCATTCTTCTTCCCATCCATAGCTACCATGTGCATTGAAAAATCAAGGGGGTTATGTATTCCTACTAGCATTTTTTAGGATACTTGCTCTTCATATGGTACTAACTACAAGGATTCAGGTTGTTCAGTCAATTCTGGTTGTAGGGGCATTGATTGTTCTTTTTTTTAATTATTGCAGGGACTCTTGTTTTAGGACCTCATGCTACAATATTTCTTGTTGTAGGAAATCCTTATTTTCCTCATACCCTTGATTCTCAACTTGTTCTGCAATGTCAGCAAGATCCTCCAATGTTATTTTTACTGCTCTCTTAAATACATCCTCTTCCTTTGAATTCACTTGCCACATTGGAGCTTCTACATCCCCCTGGGATATTTCTCTCGACTTAGGGCTTTCCTGCAGAGGCATAACAAAGGCTGGTCCAGTTGGTCTTGATTTTCTGGGAGGGATTTAATATTTTTTTGGTTGCAAGATGAACAATGTCATCCTTTCTCTTCTTAGAGCTTGGAACCTCTTTTTATGTCAGTTGTTTTTAAGCCTTTCATTTTCTTGTTTATGCTTCTCTCTTTTGTGCCCTAGTTTTTAGTAGGGTTCAAAGGGGAACATCATCATCAGAATCTAAGGAAGAGCTTTCTTTTTCTGAGTGCTCTATTTCAAAAGAACTAATTTCTATGGTTTCTTCTATTATAGGAGGGTTTTCACTAGGGCCTGCACTAAAGGTTGAAGCACCAAGAGTGGCTTCAGTCATGCTCAATCTCCTACTAGACCTACGGGGTTGAGGTAGAACCCTAGGTTGCAAGTGTTCAGGTCTAATTTGATCAATTTTTATGAATTTTTCCTAGGTCATTCTAGACATATCATGTAGAGAATTCTCAACTAACAATTTAATCAAACAATGGTGGGAAATAGAATTTCCCCTAACTTTCTGAGTCTTGGCCACCATGATTGAAAGAAGGTTGCAAAGCACATTCAACACATTCATCCTCCTCCCATGCCTTATGTGATTTAGGAGTTTAAAATGCATGAAATGTAGATTTGATAGGTGACCTTCACAGGTGATATATTTTATGACATAAATAGCTATCTGCTTCCATGGCTTTGGCAGAGAAATTCTTGTTGTCCCTTGTTTATCTATGCTCAATGGAGGGTTGCTTAGTTTTGTAAATTCGTCCCTAGCTGACCTATCATCTTTAGAAACAGGGTAATCTTCACCATCGGCAAGTAACCTTATAACTTCTACAATTCTTTCCTTGGTAGCCAATAATTCCAACCCTTTTACTATGGCTTTCCCTTCAGACAATGTCTAGGTGAATTCTAGTGCAATGCCTTCATCAAAACCATCCAACTTCATGAAATAATCTAACCAACCATAGTTCTTGAATTCAACTAGGTAGGGTGCATCCTATAGTAATACATTGTGCATTATGGGTTCATTTCAAATTAACCCACCTCCCATTGTCTGCAATCAATCAATCTACAATTTCCTTCCTGCAATTCTAGTCTGAAAATCAAATTCACCTTCCTACAACACTTGCTAAATTTCCAATGTCGATGTCGACTGAATTTTCCCTTTCTTACCTTTTGTTTGCAACTTGAGATTATGACAGGGTCAATATTAGCAAGGAAGGAGTAATAAAGGAAATCTATGATGGAGATAAATGGTGGTGGTAGTTGGTGTCACTTCACATATGTGAGTCATCCTCTCACTCAAATTTCAAATTGGCCCAATTCAAATTTTGTTGACATAGACCAGCATGGACTGACATGTGGGAAAAGTATTCACACTTTTCCTCCCCCTCCAACCTAAATTTGGGCATGTATCCTCACATGTGCATAATGATGATTTGAAAGGGGCAGGGAATAATGGCATGCTATGGTGAATGCCCATATTAACATACAACAATTAAATGAATGACCTAAAAGACAAATAAGATATAGCAATTAATGCACACATACCTAAATGTGTGGAAGATTTATTGCAAAGATTATGGAGAAAGTACCATTCACTTTTTTAGGAAATAAGTTGAGCAATTAATGAAAATGAGGTGGAATGAGGTGGAGTGGAATGAAGTGATGCGATGGAAGAGAGAGAAAGGTGGAAATAGATGGGTAGATAGGTGGATGGGTAAAGAAATGGACTTCCACAAAAGTGGAAGTCTTTATTTTGAAAAGTACATACCTTAATTAGCTAGAAGGAGGGACACTAGGCCCACTTCCTTCAACTATAGTAAGCTCGGGTGTAGCATGTTGAGTGAATTGTTGTAGGAACTCCTCCCTATAAGTTGTGTTGTGATACAATCTGAGGTGATGACCATTAACAAGTAGCTTAAATCTAACATGGTTAATAGTAGTGAGTTGCACAACACCATTAGGGAATACTTCAGCAACCTCATATGGTCCTAGCCATCTTGTCTACAATTTTTCAGCATTGTCTTGATATCTGGAATCATAAAGCAAGGCCCAGTCTCCTGGTTGGAATTTTTTGTCATTGATAAATTTATTGTACCACCTAATTCTTTGATTTTCCTGACCTCTATGTGATGCAAGACTACTCTCCTCATGTCATCCAAAGCATTCAGCTGCAGGATTCTTTCTTCTTTTTCCTCATAGATATCCATCCTCAAATATATTGCAATCCTAAGAGTCTTATGTTCAATCAATGGGCATCATGGTTGTCTTTCCATATAGCAACTCAAATGGAGTGAAGTCTGTAGTTGTTTTCCAAGTAGTTCTATGGGCCCAAACAGCTTCTGGTAATTTGTTTTCCTAGTACTTTATGTGGATAGCTATGGTTTTGGTTGGAATAGCTTCAATTTCTCTATTGGTCACCTTAATTGGCCATTGGCCTGAAGGTGATAAGGAGTATACTTCCTGTATCTTATGTTGTACTCATTAACCAGTGTTGCAACAAGGTTTGATGTGAATTGAGTCTCTTGATCAGTCACTATCTCTCTTGGAACTCCATACCTTGTGAGAATTTCCTCATAAGGATTTTTTAGCAACCTTGTTATCTCTTGCATGCTTCATGGCCTTAACTTCTACCCATTTAGTTACATAATCAATGCATACCAGGATATAATACTTACAATTTGATGGAGGGTCAATGAGTCCTACAAAATCCAATCCCCACTTGTCAAAGGGAGTGATTACTACCTAAGGGAAGAATGACATCTCATCAGATCTATTTGGTCTGCCCATTCTTTGACATCTATCATATTTTCTAGTATACCTTCCTGCATCCTTGTGGAGTGTTGGTCAATAATATCCTCTGTTCAAAATCTTCATTGTTTTTCTCTTGACTGCAAAATGTCCTCCACATGGTTCATTGTAGCATGCATGAAAATTTTCATATGTCTCATCTTCTTTTACACATCTCCTCATGACATGGTCTAGTCCAATATAAAACAAACATCCAACAATCCATGAGAAAGAAAAGTGTTTTTCAATGAGTTCCCTTCTCGCTTTTGGAGAGAAGTGAGGAGGAACTCTACCTGTGACCAAATAGTTAGCTATGTCAGCATACCTGGGTGTTTGTACACTAATGGAGAATAGATGCTCATCAGTAAAAGAGTCATATATGGATTGATTATCTTCTAATGTAGTCGGACTTGAGAGAAAATCTGCAACAACATTGGCCTTCCCTGGTTTATCCACAATGGTTATGTCAAACTCCTGCATCAAAATAACCACCTTGCTATCCTACCTATGATCATAGGTTTATTCATGAGATATTTAATGGTTGCATAATTAGTGTGCACAAATATTTGATAGCATGTTATTTAGTGTTTGATTTTTTTTAGGGCATAGATCACTGTCAGCATTTCTTTCTCTTTCACTATATAGTTGAATTCAGCTCCTTGAAAATTTTTGCTGACAAAATAAATGGCATTCTCAATAGCTCCTTTTTTTTCCTAAGAATACTCCTATGACATAATCTAATGCATCTATATGTATGTGGAAATGAAGCTCTCAATTAGGTCCTTTGAGTACAGAAGCATGAGTCAAGGCTACCTTCAAATCAGAAAATTTCTTTTCACAATCTTCAGTCCATTGGAATTCAACATCTTTAGTGAGAAGGGTATAAAATGATACTACTATTTTGCTAAAATCCTTGATGACGTGCCTATAATAGCCTACATGGCCCAAGAAACTCCTAACATCCTTTTGTTTTGTAGGTGTGGGCAGATTTGTGATCACCTTAATCTTTGTCATATCTACTTGAATTCCTTTGTGAGAGATGTAGTGTCCAAGAACTACACCTTCCTGCATCATCATGAAGCATTTTTCACTGTTTAAAGAGAGATTGTGATCTTTACATATCTGTAGGAATTTCTTGAGATTCTTCAATGCTTCATTGAAATCAGCACCATAGGTGGTGAAATCATCCATATAAATTTCCATGCAATCATGAGAAATGTTTGAAAACATGCTAATGAATGCCCTCTGAAAAGTTGCAGTTGCATTGCATAAGTCAAATGGGATTACCGAGTAAGCATAGGTCCCCCATGGATTGGTGAAGGTGGTATTCTCCTAGTCTTTTGGTGCAATTTGGATATGGTTGTAGCCATTGAACCCATCTAGAAAAGAAAAAGTATTATTTTCCTACAAGTGAGTCCAAAACTTGATCTATGAGAGGTAAGGGAAAATGGTCCTTCTTGGTGGCAGCATTAAGTTCCCTATAATCAACACAAACATGACATTTCCCTTCTTTTTTAAGAACTATTACTAATGGAGACACCCACTAGCTATCTGAAATGGGGTAGATAAATATTGCATCTAGCAATTTTTGCAATTCTCCTATGACAATTTATCTCAGTATAGGGTTAATTCTTCTTTGTGGTTGTCTCACTAGGGTGCAATCATCTCTTATGTAAATTCTGTGAGTGTAAAGCTCTGGATCCAATCCCTTCATCTCATGATAGTCCCATGCAAATGCATATTGGTGGGTCCTCAATAGGTTTGCCAATAACAATTGTTGTTCTTCACTTAGTTTGATGTTAACATTTAGATACTTTTCTTCTGACACCTGTACCTGTGTGGTTGAATCTATCATAGTTGCTTCATTGAAACATGGTACCTTGAGTTCATATAGAAGCAATTCATGGGACATACCCATTGTTGCAAAAAATCCATCTACAGTAACAATGGGTGGAAGAAGAGTAGGCAAAAGTGTCTTGACTTGAGTAGTAGAATGAGAAGATGATGCTTCCTCCACTTCACAATGGTTCTGAATAATGTTAACCAATACTTCATCTTCATCTTGAAGCTGCAGGAAGGATATTTTTTCTAACATCATAAGTTATGTCATAGAATTAACTTGCTCAGCCTCTTCACCAACATGTGGACACATGGGTTTATCTTCATCATGGGATGGCTGAGTAGGAGGATTAAGAACAAAAAATTTTGTACTCTTCCCATCAAAAATGGTCATGTCACATGAATGACATCTAATATATGTATCTATAGTTGCTAACCATGGCCTTCCAAGAATAATGGGATACCTGCCTAGTGTATTTTTAGGAGAAAGAATCATGAAGTTTGTTGGGTACTCCCAAGAGTCTAGAATTACCACAAGTTCCTTCACTATACCATCAGGCTTAACAATAGAACTATCAGCGATTTGTAGGACAGTAGGAGTAGATCTCATGCTTGCAAAGTTTAGTTGTTGTAGGATGCACTTGGTCATTACATTTATTATTGTCCCTAAATCAATCAAAGCATTCTTTATTTGAATCTCATTTATAGCAATTTCTACCACAAGACTACCCAGGTAATTGTACTTAGGGATAGTCACTTTTCCAATCATGATGTTAGCTAGTTGTCCCACAACATGAACTATAGTGGGGTCTTTCTTCTTCCTACCTGGCTTTTTGAGGCATGCTTCTTTGATTGTCTTACCATAGATTGGGACATCCTTTATGGCCTGAGATAAAGGTATCTAGACACATATGCTTCAGTTGATCCAAGATGTTAAAAGTTGTGTCCTCTTTTTCTTCCTTCTTCTTTGCAACTTCCAATCTTTGAGGAAATGGTGGTTCTTGTTCAGTCTATTTGACTAGGACTAGTTCAGGATTTTTAGGTGCACTTGGCTGAATGGGATCATTTAGAGGTTCTTCTTCCTCTTCCATAGGAAGCTCAGTGATAATGGGCTTGGAAGGGGCTCGTAAAGTAGTTCCTAAATGCAAGTGGATCTCACTTACACTCACAACATATGCAAAGAATTAATTTGAATCAACAAAGTATACAGGTTGTTGTTGTGGCTTGTTATTTAGATTGGGTGTGGGCTGAGCTAGTAGCTTAGTAGGTTTAGGTGCATTTGAGCTTGAATTAGTAGGTGGAGGCATTATAATATGTTTTTGAGGCTAAGAAGCTGGCTACATGTAATTTATTTTCTATGTAGGCCATTGTTGTCCTCTCCTCCATTGCTTTGTTTGTTTCCAATTTCCTAGAGGTGGTTGTCAATGCCCTTGAAATTGCTACCAATTCCCCTAAGGTTTCTACCACTGGGGTGGAGAGTTTTGATGATTGGGCCAAGCATTTGGAGGGTTACCCCAAGGCTATGGTGGATATCCTCCATAGCTGGATGGATATGAGGGTTGTCACTAGTTACCAGATGAATAGGATATTAAATATGGTCTAGCGTAAGAGAGTGCATCTAGTGGCATAGCTTGTCTTGGAGCCCAAATCCTCCTTTGTGCAACATAGTATACTTGATCTTCTTCAATCTAAATTGGCTTGAACTCAGGTGCAATTTTCTTGCTTTCAATATTAGCTACTATCTTGTATCTAGAGTCCTTTTGTCTGCAATGGGGGCAATACTCTGCCAACATTGTCTTTGCCTCTTCTTGTTTCTTTTTGGCCTAAATTGTATCCAACTAAGTATCTAAATTATTTATAATGTCTTGATTGAAGTCTACTAGCAAATGAGTAATCTTCATTCTTAAAACTCCACTGGTAGATGACTTGCCCATGGAAGATTGGTAAGCTATCCCTTTCTTTGAAGTTGCCCTAGAATAGTTCTAGTATATTTTTTTGATATCCTCCCAAGGGACTTGTAATATATTTCCTCCTCCCATCAGGTCCAAGGCATCAATATAGTTGTCATTGATTCCTCTGAGGAAAAACAACTTTTGTGAATCTTCATTAAGTGTATGGTGTGGAGATTTTTGTAAGAAAGATAGAAACCTTGCAATATACTCCTCCAGGCTCTCATCTTCCATTTTTTGCATCCTAAAATTTTTTCCTCCTCTCATGTCACTACCCCTACAATACTCCTTGTATTTCTCAAGGAACTTTGTCTTCATGTCCTCCCAATTTTCCATAGTATCTCTGCTTAGGCTCATGAACCATCTTAATGCAGCTTCTTTTAGAGTGGTAGGAAATAGCTTAAGCCTATGGGAATCGGTGGTATAGTCATAACTTCTGTAGAGTATGTCAAACTCAACCAAGAAAGTATTAGAATCTTCTATGACAAGTCCATAAAACTTGGGGAATGTTGAAGAAGGGATATTTTTTATGTTTTCAACTTCATTCTGATGGACAATGGGGAAAGGAAAAGCTGGTTGGTTAGGTCTATTCTCATTTGCATCACCCATGCTACTTGATGTATTTCCAAAGAAAAGGGATTCTCAAGCTTATTTTTGTCTTTAGAGCTAGTCAGATCAGAAAATGCATCAGCAAATGGGTGTGGATCTTCTTCTTCGTCTTCTCTTGGAAAGTTCTAATATTCAACTAGCTGGAATGGATTAGGATTGTTAGGAAGGAATCTCCCATAAGCATCTCTTCTCCTTCCTCTATGCATGCGGTATCAACTCACTATCAGCCAACTCACACAAAGAATTGGTAAAGAATAAAGGGGTTCATTACTTCCTAAATGGGGGGTATGCTAAGAAGAACTTTCAAAAATACTACAACAAGGAAACTACCAATGACTCCAAAGAACTCCTTAGTTTGACACCATCCCCAGCAATGGCGCCAAAATTTTTGGCCTCCTACAATGATTTATCAACTAAGCTCTTATAGTTGTGATTCAAAGATTGGACATCTAAACTGAATATTCATTCAATCATCATGAAGGTGCATTTAACTTTTTAACCCAGAGACGTGAACTTGAAATGGGTCAGCATAGTATGTGCACTAGGAACTCAAAGTAGTCATTTTCATTCTACATCTAAGAAAGATGTAATGTTGAAAGTAAATTTCTTGGAAAGGAATAGCATAAATTTTGAACATCAACCAACAACCATACTAAGCTTGAAATGCATGACAAAAATAAAAAATTGAACAACGAACAAAAAAATACTATGCCTGCTTTGGCTGCAGGAACAGCCACAAAACGGAATTCTAGTGGCTGCAAGAATAGTTATCGTCAAATTCTTAACTGATTACTAAACATAAAGTAACAACTAGGCTAAACTAAGCTAAAGATGGATTGCTCACCAAGTGGACCCCTTGGATGATTATCCTCTACTACTAATGAAAAATTAGATGCTTAAACTCAGAACTTCATTTTATTCATTAGGAAACATGAGTACAAAAGAGTAGCATAACTATATCACTGAAAACTAAGAATGCAAGTACAATATTAGATCATGCAACCTTCTAAAAAGGATCATCTGATCCTTATTGATACTACCAACTAAGCAAGGTGGTGAACTCCACGAACTGGGGGGATGCCAATTTAGGGAAAGTAGAGAAAATGGAGTGGCAAAAGTTATGCATGCAAGGAATTTGGTCAAACATGCATGTCCAAATGTAGATTTAGCACAACAGTAATGCCCACATTTTCTCAACAACATTAAAGTCCACTATAAGGTAGTTACATTCGATTTACATGTAGAATTTCCTACCATCGACCTCCTTTGACCTTTGAACGATTCCCTGGTTAGACGTTATGGTGCATTCCCAGCTAGCAGTGTCTTTCTTAATTTAGCATCCTCAAATTATATCTGCATCGCAATGTTAGCATGCACAATAATCACATATCCATAACTACCTTAAAGAACATTCATTAACCACATGCAAAATTAATATAGTGCAGAAGAGAGAATTTGCACCCTATGTGCAATTCCCCTTTTTCCTTTGTCCACCTTACAAAACAAGTTCAGAGGCTTAATTCCACCTAAGCCCGCTACTTGCATCACACTTGGTGCCTATTTTGAGTGTTAGTGGAGGCATTTATTTCGAGGATGCCCATGTGACACATAGACGTTCGTGTGGTGCACTTACATCCCTGACAGATTCCCACATCTGGAGCATGCGGAGGCATTACAGTTCCCATAGGAGGTCAATTTGTAATTCCCTCCTCAGAAAACTAACCCGAATATTGTTGTTTCTTTTCATCTTTCCTTCATATTCAGTCCTTGAATTGGCATTTGGAGGTTGGATGAAATATTGGAAGATCTCTTCACCATTTTTGGACTCCACCCGAAATATTCTTTCAAGAATTGAGCTCACTCTTGGCAGCTCTAAGAATTTTAGCAAACACTTTACACTTCACAGTAGCAACATCAACACTCCACCACATCAGTAGAGAAAGTGTGGAACAAAAAACCATTGCAGTAGAGGCTAGAGTTCCTCTCATTTTCTCCCCCAATAGCCTTGAGTGCTCTTGGTGGAGGTGGTAATCTTTCACTCCTCTCCTCTATTACTTGGTTGAGTAGCATAACATTGTTTTGTAGTGCTTTAGTGCTATTTACTTTAGTTCTACTTCTTTATCTATTTGGTTGTTTGTGGAGGTGGGAACACCAAAATGGGGTCTAACAGAGGCAGGCCCCTATGTACAGCCACAACATTCTCTCCCTCTTGTGTGTAGGTATTGAAGACACTCGCAGATTAGAAGCTTCATCACTTGCATGGTTGTAAGTATCCCCTTCCTTTCTTCTCCTTATCTTTGTCAATTCTACTACTTTATCACATTCTTTCCTTTTCCTACATTCTGTTAGTTCTTAGTAATCCATTTGCTAGCAGTCATTTAGGCATTTTCTATGATAAGCTTGGTCTCTATTTTGTACAAGATGCTAGCACACCTCTGAGATGCCAACACGCCATGTTTTCATCCACTTTCTGTGTTGATGTCCTTTGGCCGAGAGCCTATCAGTTTTTCCAAAGAACCTCTGTGACCGGCTCTTTCAAATTCTAGGACTCTTGTCACTATTCCATTGAGGTAATATAGGACAGTTCACCCCGTGAGGATCTTTGAGTGAAGAGAACTCATGAGTAGTGAATCCCCCTATATCACATATAGATAGTCCAAATAACATGTCAATTCCATTAAAGATTTGCAGAAATAATATTAGGCCCAACACTTAACATCAAAAAATTATCAACACTTAAAATCAAGGTCCATGACAACTTCAGCAAATAAATCATAAATTCAACCCAAAATTAGACCATAAACTAGGCTCATCAGCATCCTTAACATCATATTTACGATGAGGGAGAGAAATCCCTCTAACATTCCAAGAAATAATTTTAAACTTCATGCTTAAAAAAAATAGGAAGGTCTTCCTCTTGTGGCAAAGCCTCAAACCGATTAGCAAGGGTAATGTCATGTTCAAAAAATCTCTAATCTTTTTCAACAAGATTTAGAGACCTAGCTCTTTTCCTGACAGCTAGAGAAAGAGAACCAAGTCTTGCATAAGGTGAAGGAGACCTTCGTCTAGTAGAAGGTGAAGGAGAACTTTGCCTCAAGGGTAAAGATGAAGAAGTTTTCTCAGAAGTCACATTATAGATGGATGATGTAGAGGAATAGTTAGAGAAGAGTTAAAGCCATTATGTCCCTCATAAGCCCTTGAGGTTTCCTTCCTTTTCTTCACCATATTCCACCCATCAGTCATAGCAACATATTTAAAGGAAGGAGAAGAATTTACAACATATTTGTTATTAATAATTCCTGAACCAACCTTGGCCTGTTGCAAACTAGGAGACTTTATGGCCATATCAGTTGGTTGAGGGGTAATTTGTAATTATTGTGCATTAGGGGCAGCTAACCCTTGAGTCTGAGAAAACATACTTTTCTTGATAGGAAAATCTCTTATCAAATGGCCCTCTTGTCTGCAATAGAAGCAAGCATTAGGCTTGTTCAAATATACTATAGGTTGAAAAAACTCCAATCCCTGGCCTATCAGCTTAATATTTTCAGGTAATGGTTTATTAAGGTCCATTTCCATGCAGGCCCTAGGGTGCACTCTCAGACTAGCAAACTTATCAGTATTGTTTTTACACCATAAAACTCTTCCCATTTGAGATACAATTTCTTTTAAGAATGGTCTAAAAGAAAAATTCAAAAAAGGCAGTTCTAGCCACATTGGATACTTGGTTTTTAAAGGGCCTTATGGGTGGAAATCCAATGTCCATGCTTACATATAACAAACTTGAGCACAAATAATCCAAGTACCATACTGTAGCACAGCTTGGGCATAATCAACAGACCTAAATTTACATACATTGTAGCCTTTTCCCAACCCTCTAAGGGCCTCTATCTCCCAACCTCTATTTTCTCAGTTAATTTTGGCCCATTTATAAAACTCATATTCAAATGGTATCCCCCTAAAGGAAAATAAAATCACATATTTTTGTTCACATTCAACAATGCAATCAATAAAATTATCAAGAAGCAAAAACTCTAAGGTTTTACCTATTTCCTCGTGTTCAAACTCCCCCATTTCATTTTCAATGACAACTTTGTTGTCTTCTCTAGAATTTTCATAGGGTTTGATAGCATTCTCATCTCTCAAATGAACATCTTTCATGCTTTCCTCTGATGGGTATGGCACAACATTATCAAAAAAAATCACAGGCTCAACAGATTGGCAGTCACCCTTATCTCCAGCCACTTGATGCACCTTAGCCTTGAGCCGCATCTCAAAAGTGTTAGCCCCTTTTTCTTGCATGCCCAAATTAGAAAAAAATTCCTGTTTCTTGGTTCGCACCCATGAGCTATGGTTTGGACACATATAGTATCACTTCCAGAAGGGAAAAAGTCTAAGTTCTCTTCCTTAGAATCTCTTTCATGGACCCTTCATCGATTCCTCTCCAAAAAACCCTTCCAAAGCTTCTCCCTTTAATTGGTGCTTGTGTCCTGTTAGAACTATAGAAAATTGATATTTTCACATGTTGATTTTACTCATAATCCTCCAAATGAGTCCTGCTTAGATGAATTTCCCTCTCTACATGCATATTTTCTACTTGTTTTCCCATGTTGTCCCATTGAATCCGTTGGGTTATGCATATTTTTCATTCTGGTTCATGTCGGTATAGGTACCCAAATGTCTCCCCGACCTGTGTATGTTTCACTATTTCTTGTTGCAGGTTTTCGGCAAGACACTTCTCTTGTTATGGCGACAACGGATATCTCTATCGGCATATGTTTTGAATTGCGGCAGGAGGTCTTGGTGAAGGGGTTGGGCTTTGCCAATGTGGTTTAAAGTGGCTTTCAGCAAGAGACTTCTCTTCTCTCAGTGACATATTATGCTCGAGGCTTTCGGTATAGCTATTCATTCTGCATAGCATCTCACCGAGGATTTCAAGTTATAGCGACATGTATTGAACGGGTGGCCTTTGTCGGTATAAGAACATTTGTGTCCTAGCAATACTACATGAGGGTTGGCTGTCGGCGAAAGAATTTTGATATTACACCGACATTTGTCTATATAGGGAGCTTTCGATGTAACCCGGTGTTTTTCTATAACGTCTTGCCGAGGGGTGAAGGCTAGAGCGATACACATGATAGGCGCTCTTTGGAAAGAGAAGTGAATGGTTACAGTGACATAACAAAGGGGTAAAAGGTATGCTTTCGATATGACAAATGGCTTTCGAAGTAGTGTTTCACCGACTATGGTTGGCTATACCAAAATGAAAGAAAGGTATGGGGCTACTTCTAGACTTCGATGTAACAATTGGAATATCATGGTGACTTGAATATAAGTGATGTCTTCGGTGAAGGTTGGTCTAATCTTTGAGACCTCTCCCCGAAAGTGGTAAACTATGGTGATGGTGACCAAAACAAATGGAGTTTTCAGCATGAGATATCCTTATGTCTCACCGAGTGAAAATGAACATAACGGATATATGATCTCTATGAGTATGTTGTGGTCTATGTGACTTTTTCCCGAGCAGGTGTTGTCTTGGCGAAGGAGTATTGGAAGTATATCTCGGTGGGAGTGTTGGCGACCTGTGAATGGTAAATGACCCTCGGTGTAGCCCGATGATTTTTGCATGACATCTCACTGATATCATGGGGTTATAGCGAAATAGGAGATTAATACATAACTTCGGTATAACTAACAGGTTGCCATAGTGAATATGAAAACAAGATACGAGCAGAGCGATGAACGTTTGAATTTCCTTCGGCAATAGGTTGCGATATGTCCTGCCAACTGCTCACTGGTGAAAATAGAATTTCAGATTGTTGAGGCCGACATGAATCTATTTGAATAACCATTGCAGGCTGACATATTTTGAGCCTGAATTTGGTGTTGGGCCAACATAATGTTTTATTTTGATATTTTTCTCAGGCTGGTGTGTATATAAGCATGATGTAGTTGTTAATTGACAACACCAGAGGTTAGATTTTTTTGATACACTACAAGTAGATACATTAGAATAAAATTATCAGACCAGAGGCTATTGTTGCATGATTTTCACAATGGAGATATTTATGAGATTCGGTTGATGTTGCTGCATTTTTCTGGTGTCAGTTATTTGTTGAATTAAATGAAAAATACTACTAAGTTGTCTCCATGATTGATTTTTCTGGTTATTTAAGTTGACATAACAAGTTTATGTTCAATTTATCAATACACATTTGTTGTATTCGTGTGATTAATCAATTGGTTCTTTCAAGTAAAGATTAAATCCTTTTATTGATCACAGTAATCAAAGAGATTTTATTTTGGATCATTAAAGTAGAACTTAGTAGTCACAATATTTCCTGTTCATACAAGTTATGAATAGATCATATGCCAGATAATTTGTATCTCATCCAAAGAGTGTTGTTCATCTTGATCTCATTTGACCCCGCCTACCCAACAAGGCACTAGTCTCTGCATTTCACCATTTGAATCCATTTCAGTTTCTTTATATCAATTAATTAAGCATCCTAGGATTTAGATTAAAAGGTAGCTATTGAGTTTGGTTTCATTTGTTCATTGTCATCTGCCATTGTGGACAAAGCAATTCAGAGGGATAATCATAAGATAAGCCTGCTCAATTCAAAAGGTACACCGGCCTGGGTTTAGCAACACCTAAAGAGTTGAAGGTTGAGTTCTCTTGACCTTGTTCAGTTGCCCTAAAATGTATCAAGAGATTGGCAACCTCTTGAGGCATTCAACCTGTATTTTTGAGAGCTAACAAATTGGTGACTCTGTTGGGGAACAATCATAATTGAGGCCTTAATCATAGAGTCAGAAATCTTGAATAGACTCCATTGGGAACAAGAAATATTGAATATTTTTCTCATTTTGGTTAAAGTGAGTGGCGACTCTGACATAATTTTTGTAGTTGTTCATCATGAATGGAAGAAGATCTCAATACAGGGGAGGTCATACTGGAGCTCCTGCTGGCAGCAGTAAGTGGACACATAAAGGTGATAGAGCTGATAAGGGAAAAGGTATAAATGAAGATATGTGCATGACAGATAAGAATAAAACATTTAGTGCACATCTTGAGACTTATGATCATTATGACACGTGGAGATATAATTCAGGTACAAATCCCTGTACCCCTGAAGAGCAATTAAATCCATTTTACAATCCTCAAGAAATGGCTGAGCTTGGAGCTAAGAAGCAGGCTGAGTTTTAAGCTAGATTTGAGCCTGAATGACTTAGAGTTTAGCATGAATATGATCAGAAGATGAAGAGTAGCCAAAATATCATTGCTGGTCATGAGCTCCCAGATGAAGCAAAAGCACTATTGGAACAAAATGACAAGAGAATAAGGGAGCTAGAGGCTAAATTGCAAAAATCCCAAATTACTGATCAAATAGCTGGTGGTTCAAAATATCTTCCACCTCAAAAGCAAGGAAATCATGGTGCAGGGTCCTCCAATCAGTAAAATTCTTCTCACCATCAGATAGGGAATCAATACAGGCAGCCAAATCAGCCACCTCATATTCCCAAACAGCATGCAAATGTGCATCCCCCTCCTAGTCAGCAACACATCCCTCAACATAATGCACATCCTTTACATCAATATTAGTATCCACCTATCCCTCCCCCTCACCAATATGCAGCGATGGTCAGACAGTTTGATTTGGCAGGTCTCAATCCATGCCCTTACCCTATGGATAATAACTGGAGAGGAATGATTCCCAAGTTTACAGGGAGTAATGCAATCACTGCTGAAGAGCATCTAAGGAATTTCAATGTGGCAATTCAAGACATAGGTATGTCATATGAAGATTTGCACATGAAGCTTTTTATGATGTTACTTATTGAAGATGCTAGGGATTGGTTTAACAACTTACCAGCAAATTCAATTAACTCTCTCCAAGTATTTCAAGACAAATTCTTAGAATAATATGGGAATCAAAATGCTCTAGATGTAGCTTTTCATGAATTGGTGAAGATTCAAAAAAATTAGAATGATTCAATTTATGATTTCAACCACAAATTCAACAAGTTGCATACTAAAGTCCCCCCTGAATCAAGGTTTTCAAACTCTACTACATTGAGTGTTTATTTAAGTGCATTTGATCCCAAAATAGGGTATGAACTAAGAAATATATTTCCAAGAGACTTGGCTGAAGCACAGAAAGTTGCATTGACAATTGAAAATAACAGGAAGGCTATTGTGTAACTAATAAAAGAGACAACCCGAGGCCTCCCTAGCAAAATAATTAACAGTATAGACAAGAGAACACATACAGAAATGAAAGGCCAAGGTTGCATGATATGCCTTACAATACAGACTGCAAAGATGGGAAACCTATGGCAACTAGGCCCAGAAATAAAGAAACTCCAGATCCATTGAGCAAGAAAGGGACTTACATGGTGAGTAATAGTTACTTTTGTGAAGTTTGTAATCAGCCGCATTCTCCAGACTATTGTGTTGTAGCTCAGAAGATGCAAGAGGAGGGAATGTTGATAGAAAACGATGGAGAAGACCACAAGGTATACTTGACTTCAAATATTCTTCACCATGCCGAGGAAAGAAACACATCTTCAGAGGATGAAGGTTATGAATATGATGTTTCAAATCAGAAATATAATGTCCATATGGCTAAACAACAGATCTTTTATGATTCGATGAAGATTACATAGAGCCACATTCTGTTGAGGAACCTGATCAGTGTAATGTTAGAAGACTAACTAAAGATGAAATTGAAAGGATTACTGTTGTTGCAGTTGAAAAAGCTAGAAGTAAATACTAGTTGAGAAATAGGAAAGTAAATGAGCAAGATGGGGTTCCTGGGGGAATTTTTATAAAAGACCAAAAGGCAACACAGGAAACTATAAAGAAGCCAGAAAACAAGCAGCATGATAAAATTGAAAAGACGTCTGCCCAAGAATAGAAAGTTGTAGAATTACACAAGGAACTGCAAAGGTTTGGTCAACCTAGTAAAATAGAAAAAGAGGAAAGCAAAGGAGAAGCGCTAGAACAAAAGAAGATTGTCAAGATGGAGGGTTCTTCTTTTGATTTCACCCAAGTGTTATCCCAGGTAAAAATTTATGTTCCATTACTTGAATTGATGAAATCTAAGGAGTACAGAGATAGTGCTAATAAATTGATTACAAATGGGAATGAAAAGCATATGAATTCTGAAGAAGTCAATAGGCAGGAAAAGATAAATAATTCAGAGGTCTGTCTAGGTGATGTTTTAACAACCTCCCCACAAGTGGATCCCTTCTTTACCACATTGCTAATAAATAATAAGTTGTTGAGGAATTGTATAATAGATTTTGGTGCTGCTATAAACATTATTCCAGTAGGAGTAATGAAACAGCTTGGCATGTGGGTTGATACATGTGAAGGGAAGTGTTATGCTATGGATAATCGACCTATTCCTGTAGTTGGTATTATAAAAGATGTTGAGGTCAAATTGGCTACATATCCGTAGGAAACATATAATATAGACATAACAGTTATTGATACTCCTCCTCAATTCAGGATGCTTTTGTCAAGACAGTGGACTGTAGCTGTAGGTGGGAATGTTCAATTTGATTTATCTTATGCTACTATACCAGTGAATGGTCAGGAGGTCAAGTTATACAGAGAGCCAAGAATGAACCAAGTTGTTGAAAGTGTGCCACAAGATCTGATCAATTGTTTCTATGATGTTGACCTGGGGAGTTTTAAGATTAAACCAGCTCAACCAGAATTAATGAACAGTGACCCAATTGAGAAACATGTTGCACTTGATTGCAATGGTGTCTAGAAGATGTATTTTGATGGAGCCTGTAGCCAAGAAGGTAATGGAGTTGGGATTGTATTTGTTTCACCTAGAGGTATTACTTTTAAATACTCTTTCCTATTAGCGTTCGAATGTACAAACAATGTGGCAGAATATGAAGCCTTACTGACGGGTTTGAACATAGCTATGAAACACAAGATTAAGTTGTTGGCTATTTTGGGCGATTCTGAGTTGGTTGTTTCACAAATTAAATCGAAATATGCAGCAAAGCACAAAAGATTAAAACAATATAGGAATGCGGTATGGGACACAATTGAATTATTTGATGCTTTTTCGATTGAGTGGGTTGACAGGTCAAAAAACATAATGGCTGATTTTTTAGCAAATGTAGCACTAAAAAGAGATGATATCACACTGGCTGGTGTATCACAGATTGAGTTCAAGATGAGGCCTGCTGTTCCTGATAACATTTATAGCTAGAAATTTTTCAATGATGATGATGAACTTTTGAAATTTCTTCATTGCGTAGATCAGTATGAAGCTCAGGAGATTGATTTCAATGCTTTTGTCGAAGAAGTAGATGGCAAACAAACTGTGCTTGGCAAGGAGATCTTATAGCTCAAAACAAATAAATTGTCCAAGGGTCTAGTGGCATTGGAAAGGGTATATGATGGAAATGATAGATCTTTAATGAAGAAAATACCAGTCAGAAAGGAAGATGTTGAAGAAATCAATTTGGGGACTGACATAGCACCAAGAAAGGTTTACATAGGAAAGAAGATCAGCCCTGCAATTAGAAGAATGTTGATAGAATTGCTGAGAAAGTACAAACATGTTTTTTCTTGGTCATACAAAGATCTGAAAGCATACAGGGAAGATTTATTTTAGCATGAAATACCACTGAAGCCAGATGCCAAGCCTTTTAGGCAGAAGCAAAGACCAATAAATCCAACACTGGAGCCTAAGATGCAGGAAGAATTGAAAAAGCTCAGGAATGGAGGAATTATTAAGCCAATCAAACATTCAACATGGGTTTCAAATCTAGTTCCTGTGAGAAAGAAGAATGGTGATATCAGATTGTGTGTTGACTTTAGAAATTTGAACATGGCATCTCTTAAAGATAATTATCCTCTACCAAATATGGAAGCCATACTGCATAAAGTGACAGGATGTGAGTTATTGTCTATGATGGATGGATTTTCTGGATACAATCAGTTCAAAGTCAAGGAGTCTGAGCAATACAATACATCATTCACTACTCCTTGGGGAACATATGTATACATAAGAATGCCATTTGGTCTCACTAATGCTGGAGCAACTTTCCAAAGAGCCATGGATGTTGTGTTTGCTGATTTGATTAACATTATCATGGTGGTGTATCAAGATGACTTGACTGCTTACTCAAAGAAGGTTGAAGATCATGTGCAACATCTTGAAAAGGTATTTATCAAAGCTCTTGAATATGGTATTAGTTTAAATCCAAAGAAGTGTCATTTTGCAATTATAGAAGGTAAACTCTTGGGTCATATTGTTTCAAAAGAAGGAATTAAAATAGATCCTAAGAGAGTTGAAGCTATTGATAAAATCCCTATTCCTAAAACTGTCAAGGCAATACAATCGTTCTTTGGTCAAATTAATTTTGTCAGAAGATTTGTTTCTAATTTTGCTGAGATTGTCAAGCCCATATCTAAAATGTTGAAGAAAGGACAAAAGATTGACTGGACTGCTGAAGCTTTGGATGCTTCTATGTCCATCAAGAGGGCTATCAAAGAGGCTCCCGTTCTTAAGTCTCCAGATTTTGCAAAGCCTTTTCAGATTTTTTCTTTTGCCTCAATGCATACTATTGTTGATGTTATGTTACAAAAAAATGATGATGGTTATGAACAACCTGTGTCTTTCTTTAGTAAATCATTACAAGGGTCTGAATTGAAGTATGACATTATGGAAAAGCAAGCATTTGCATTGGTAAAAGCTATAAAAGTATTTAGACCATATCTTGTTGGAGAAAAAGTGATTGCTTATGTCCCTCATGCTGTTGTTAAAGATATTTTAATACAATTTGAAGTCACATGGAAAAGGTGCAGATGGATCAACAAGATTCAAGAGTTCAACATGGAAATACAAATCACTAAGCTAGTTAGAGGCCAAGGTTTGGCAAGACTGATGGCAGAAACCAATATTGAGGAAAATCAGATTTGCAATGTTGAAGAAGGGGCTACAATTGCAAGCATTGAGCACACTCCATGGTATACTAATGTTATGCATTATCTTAAGTACATGAAGTGTCTAGATGGGCTAAGTGACAGCCAAAAGATAACTTTGAAGTTACATGCATCAAAGTATGTTTTCATTGATGGAGATTTGTTTTGGAAAAACAGAGATGGCGTATTATTATTATGCTTGGATGAATCACAGGCCAAGCATTTTCTAAGTGAAATGCATGAAGGAGTTTGTGTAGGTCACTACTCAGCAAAGACAATTGCACACAAGATTCTCAGGTCTGAGTATTATTGGCCAAAATTTTTTAATGATTTTTTTACACATGTGAGGAAGTGTGAAGCTTGTCAAAAATTTTCTAGTAAATTGAAGTATCAAGGTGCTTTGCCACTTCAACCTCTGCAAGCGGATGCCCCTTTTCATCAATGGGGAATTGATTTTATTGGAGAGATACAAGAGAGGTCAAGTGGAGGACATAGATGGATACTAGTTGCCACTGACTATTTTATAAAATGGGTGGAGGAAATTCCAACCAAGCAGGCTACAAGTAAGGTAGTAACTGATTTCTTGATGGACAATATTATCACCAGATTTGGTGCTCCATTAAAGATAATCATAGACAATGGGATGTGTTTTATGTCAGATAAATTCAAAAGCTTTTGTGATAAGTATGGCATTAATATTTCTTATGCAGCTCCATATCATCCACAAGCTAATGGTCAAGCAGAGTCTAGCAATAAAAGTCTTTTAAAGATTATAAAAAGGATGCTAGAAAATAAAAAGAAAGCTTGGGATTCAAAGCTAAAACTAGTTATATGGGCTGATAGGATCACTGTGAAAAAGGCAATTGGAAAATCACCATTTGAATTAGTATATGGAGCACAAGCCAGGATGCCTTTGTAGAACTTGTTACCAGTCTATAAGTTTGCTTTACAAGAAGATTTGGAAGTCCCTGAGCCTATGGAAGACAGAAAGGGATAACTTGTTGAACTTGATGAAGTACAAAGAGAGGGCCAAAGTCAAAACATGAAGCTACAGGCACAAATGAAATATTTGTTTGATAAGAAGGCAAATAATAGAAAGTTTGAGGAGAATGACTTGGTGTTAATGTGGAGTGCAAGATGTTAGGAGAAGGGAAAGAATGGTAAATTTGAAGCTCTCTGGCTGGGACCATTTGTTGTTGTCGGAAAAGGGAGTGAAGATTCATACTATCTGCAGAACTTGGTTGGTGAAGATTAGGAATTGCCTGTTCATGGGAAATTCTTGAAACCTTTTTTCTCTTGAGCTACACAGAGGATTGAGGGTTGCCAGTGCATGGACAACTCTTGTGTATCCTCTCTAAAATTGCTTTCCATACACTGTAGTTTAGATTTTCATTCATCTCCATTTCACTGTCATTTTCCCACTTCACTTCCATTTTGCATTCATTTTGCATCCATTTTCACTTCCATCTTACATTCTCTACATTCATCTCCATTGCCATTCATTCCATTGCTGCCCATTCTCTATTTGGTCTGCTTTCCCAAAGATTCTAGATCCTTGCAATGATCTGACTATCATTCATCCCCAAACGGAGCCACTGTTAGAAATGTAGAAAATTGATATTTTCACATGTTGATTTTACTCATAATCCTCCAAATGAGTCCTGCTTAGATGCATTTCCCTCTCTTCATGCATATTTTATCCTTGTTTTCCCATGTTGTCCCATTGAATCCATTGGGTTATGCATATTTTTCATTCTGGTTCATGTCGGTATAGGTACCCAAATGTCTCCCCGACCTATGTATGTTTCACTATTTCTTGTTGCAAGTTTTTGGCAAGACACTTCTCTTGTTATGGCGACAACAGTTATCTCTATCGGCATATGTTTTGAATTGTGGCAGGAGGTCTTGGCAAAGGGGTCGAGCTTTGCCGATGTGGTTTAAAGTGGCTTTCGGCAGGAGACTTCTCTTCTCTCGGTGACATATTATGCTAAGGTTTTTCGGTATAGCTATTCATTCTATATAGCGTCTCACCGAGGATTTTGAGTTATAGCGACATGTATTGAATGGGGGGCCTTTTTCGATATAAGAACATTTGTGTCCTGGCGATGCTACATGAGGGCCGGTTGTCGGTGAAAGAATTTTGATATTACACCGACATGTGGCTATATAGGGAGCTTTCGATGTAACCCAGTGTTTCTCTATAACGTCTTGCCGAGGGGTAAAGGCTATAGCGATACACATGATAGGCGCTCTTTGGCAAGAGAAGTGAATGGTTACAGTGACATAACAAAGGGGTAAAAGGTATGCTTTCGGTATGACAAATGGCTTTCGACGTAGTGTTTCACCGACTGTGGTTGGTTATACTAAAATGAAAGAAAGGTATGGGGCTACTTCTAGACTTCGATGTAACAATTCGAATATCACGGCGACTTGAATATAAGTGATGTCTTCGGTGAAGCTCAGTCTAATCTTTGAGACGTCTTCCTGAAAGTGGTAAGCTATGGTGATGGTGACCAAAACAAATGGAGTTTTTGGCGTGAGATATTCTTATGTCTCACCGAGTGAAAATGAACATAATGGATATGTGATCTCTATGAGCATGTTGTGGTCTATGTGACTTCTTCTTGGGTGGGTGTTGTCTTGGCGAAGGAGTATTGGAAGTATATCTTGGTGGGAGTGTTGGCGACCTATGAATGGTAAATGACTCTCGGTGTATCCCGATGATTTATGCATGACATCTCACCGATATCATGGGGTTATAGCGAAATAGGAGATTAATACATAACTTCGGTATAACTAACAAGTTGCCATAGCGAATATGAAAACAAGATACAAGCATAGCGATGAACTTTTGAATTGCCTTCAGCATAGGTTGCGATATGTCCTGCCGACTGCTCACTGGTGAAAACAAAATTTTAGATTGCTGAGGCCGACATGAATCTATTTGAATAACCATTGTAGGCTGACATATTTTGAGCTCGAATTTGGTGCTGGGCCGACATAATGTTTTATTTTGATATTTTTCTTAGGTTGGTGTGTATATAAACATGATGTAGTTGTTAATTGACAACACCAGAGGTTAGATTTTTTTGATACACTGCAAGTAGATACTTTAGAATAAAATTATCAGACCAGAGGCTATTGTTGCATGATTTTCACAATGGAGGTATTTATGAGATTCAGTTGATGTTGCTGCATTTTTTTGGTGTTTGTTATCTGTTGAATTAAATGAAAAATACTGCTAAGTTGTCTCCATGATTGATTTTTCTGGTTATTTAAGTTGACATAACAATTTTATGTTCAATTTATCAATACACATTTGTTGTATTCATGTGATTAATCAATTGGTTCTTTCAAGTAAAGATTAAATTCTTTTATTGATCATAGTAATCACGGAGATTTTATTTTGGATCATTAAAGTAGAACTTAATAGTCACAATATTGCATGTTCATACAAGTTATGAATAGATCATATGCTAGATAATCTGTATCTCATCCAAAGAGTGTTGTTCATCTTGATCTCATTTGACCCCGCCTACCCAACAAGGCACTAGTCTCTACATTTCACTATTTGAATCCATTTCAATTTCTTTATATCAATTAATTAAGCATCCTAGGATTTAGATTAAAAGGTAGCTATTGAGTTTGGTTTCATTTGTTCACTGTCATCTACCATTGTGGGCAAAGCAATTCAGAGGGATAATCATAAGATAATTCTGCTCAATTCAAAAGGTACACCCGCCTGGGTTTAGCAGCACCTAAAGAGTAGAAGGTTGAGTTCTCTTGACCTTGTTCAGTTGCCCTAAAGTGTATCAAGAGATTGGCAGCCTCTTGAGGCATTCAGCCTACATTTTTGAGAGCTAACATGTCCATCACATGATTATTAAAAAGGAAGATAAAATCAAGACCAAAATTTGTATAAGACTTAATTAGGCTACTACTTGGTTTTACAATCTTACGAGATCAAGCAAAGATATATAAAAAATATATATTTATAAGTTAATTATATATATAAAAAAAATGAAAAGGAATTATTGAAAATTAAACAACCACTACCAATAAATTATTTCTAAACAATTTATATTTCTATGGGAAAAAATCACCATATAAATGTTTAATTTCTACATCAATTAAGAAAATAAAACATAATTTTAGTAGTCTAAAGCATGAATATATTTTCATTTTTTATCCAAAGAAGCTTATATCTATATTGGCCAATAGATTCCTTCTTTTAATTTCTTTAATGACAACTTAGGCTATAAGCAATATATTTGTAAAAAAAATCATAGTTTAATACAAGAATTCCATACTCTAGCTTAACAAATCCATTTTAGGTGCTTCTATGGGAAGTGATGTTTTAAGAATCTTTATCAATATCTAAATATTGAATCTTGTCACAAATTTTATTAGAATCATTGATTTTTTTGCTTGTCATTTCTATGTCTCTCTTGTCTTTGTTTCTTTTGATATCATGTATTGTGATTTATCTAGTCTTATTTGATATTTGAATAAAAATCTCTAAATTTAATTAAAAAATCAATACACATTTTAATCCTTCCAACATGCTCAACCCTTAAGTTTTATACTAGCTAACCTAACCCTTTGACTTAACTTGATCAATAATGACACAAAAATATAAAGTAGAGAAGGAGATTCAAAAAAAGTTTCAAACATAATAAAATCTCAATGAAAAGAACACCAATACTATTTTTCATTATTATCTATAATCAATACAAAAAGTATATTTATAAAATATTGCATGAAGTTGAGAACTAACAAATAGAAAAATAAGAGTAGAATATTGGTGTTGTTGAACATTGACTTTAAAATAAAGATTGATCATCTGATTAGCAAAAGTTACATTATTTTCCCTTTGAACACTTAATTATAAAACAAAATATTAAAGATCTACATTAGATTCTAATAATTTGAATCAAACTATAAAAAAAATTGTAAATAAATAAATTAAAACAAAATATTTTTACAAATTAAAAAATTAAATAAAATAATTAATTATTAAAAATAATATTTAATATATATTTAAGAACACAAATATTAATATAAACCAATTGTATCTATCGCAAGCTTATTAAAAAAACAAAATCAACACTAAAATTTATACAAATTAAAATTAAATTACTACTTAATATTACAATTCTCCCTGGTTCAAAAGCAAACCTATTTTATTTGCATGAAATCAGACCTACCAAACTATAAAATAAGTTACATATTCTAGGATTGCCAATAATTGGTAAAAATCCTCCACAACTCTTCCTACTCCTCTCATCACTGCCATTTCTTTTTCATTCTTGACTCCAGAATTCCCTTCTAGAAAGAAAGTAGGTAACTTGGAAAATAAATGCCATCCCACATAACTGCTAAATGACACACGTATTCATACAACTTTCCTCTCCTCATTCTTCTCCTTTCCCTCCACATAACAGAAAAAGGCAGTCAAAACAACCAAGGAATCTATAATCTTGTTTACATCGGAAGGCTCCTCCGACTCCATGACCGTAAGATCGAGAAACTCCAAAGAGTTAACAATTGGCTTCGCGACACGGCTCACACTACCTTGTATGCACATATGCCATGGACATTCCTACAAATCATTTTTCTTGCAAATCATCAACATAAAAATTTACATAATACCAAAAACTCAGAATATGCAACGGTTTATTACTTTTACCTTTAGAGGCTGGATACAAGGTTTCATAGCTGATATGGTGCCACATGCGAGCTCTAGTGTTTCCAATCATTCTTCAAGTTTCTCCAAACTTTGTATACCTAGCACCTTCCAGCAGGTAGTTATAAGTGACAGATGCTTCAATGACTTGGAGTGTTGAAAACCTTCTATTTTCCTTACTTTGGGACAATTGATCATTATAAATTTTTCTAGCGCAGCCAAATCAACAAAGCTTGAGATTTCTTCTACCAGTGGGAAATCAACAATTATCACAGACTTGAGGCTTACCAGTTCACTAGTGCCAGTTGGTAAACTGATGCAGAGGGAATGGGAACTTTAGGAAAACAACACAATGATTTCGAAGGTCACAACAATGCACACTCAAACACCCTTATAGAAATAAGGCTCAATGGCTCACTTATAACTTATATGCTTCCTTATGGACCCAAACCCTAGGAGTAATCTTAATAGACTCATACAAACTTTTCTTGAATGTTTACAAAGCCCCAACCCTCTGTCTTAAGCAAAACTCTCTTATTGCACCTTGACTAGGCTTCTAGCCCAACTAGGCCTCCAGCGGTGAATTCTTGAACTTCCACTCAATGTTCCCAAAGGACCCTCCAACCTAATGATTGAACTAGATGTGGTTTGTGATGATACATAACATACTAGATTCTTGATGGCACTTGTTTTGGAGCACACCAATCAAAATCTGTTGTTTCCTCCAATTTAGGGCCTAATTAGCTCTCTTTTTCAAAGCAACCCCTCTCTAAACTCAACCCCTGACTATGAAACTTTCAACAGTCCATTAAAATGTTCCCAAACCAAGGATTTTCAAGCTTTTAGTCTTCTATGACACCCTTAATATGCTCAAACACAAAACCCTCCATAAATTGCCTTAAAACTAGGGCTTTTTAGTTACCCACCTCCCAAACACTTCCATATCCCTCTCTTTGAAGTTTCACCATTATATAAAAACAATACATCAATCCAAACTCAAAAACTTGCCCCTTATTAAGGCAGATCTCCTGCTGCTATACCTTAGCCCCCATTTTCATGCACTTTTCCCTTTGACAACTCGGTGTATACCTTGATATTCTTCCTTCCTACACATTAGTTTGTTAGGTTTGTATTATACATGTTAGAATTTATCCATTTCAAAGGCTACAACATCATTCTACCTTGAAATGGATCAATCATCCATAAAAACCCTCAAAATCAATGAAAATCTGCACTTTCTTGAGGACAGTTAGTTATAAAATACAAAGAATTGATTGTTGTTGCTTATCAGAGCATAAAAAGGCCTTAAAACATGTAAATACAGGTTCCTAAAGCATCCAACTAGACATATCTTCAATGGAAATCAAGTTTTCATCAAATGAACACAAGAAAAATGCAAGAAATTATTGTTTTTTTGCTTTTTCCTGTAGCAATCTGTACAAAATCCGTACCAGCAACCCAACCTCTATAAAAATGAATTCTATGGCCTTGAATAACATTTCCCCAGCTTCTCAAACCGTTTTGGATTGATTAGTTTACATTAAAGTGATTAAAACATCAAAAAACTACTTTCCCGCCCAATATTGGAATTCAAAAATTTGAATTTCCAATTTACAATTTATTAAACTCTACTATCCAAAAACTATTGGATCCTTACTATCCAATATTATTTGACAAAATTAGATCATAATAAACCTATCTTACCTCCTAGAACATTATTTTTCCATTTACAAAGCATTTTGGTCCTAGGGTCCTTATCAGGACCCTTAGGGATTTGATCTTCCAATTACTCTCATCCATGCCAAATGCCATTATAGGCTTCAAGACATCATAATTGATGCTTTGGAATGATGTAAAAACCTTCATGTCTCCTACACTCTCCTAACTCTTCAACTGACTCCTAATGAGCTTGGGTGCTCCTGCACCATAAACCTCCTAACTTGACACAACCTGTTAGATCTAACTCTCTCAAAGATGTATGATTCACTATTTGATGAGGGAAATCTTCTAGCTCCTCGCAACCCTTGAGATTCAAGACTTTGAGCTTCCTGATGTTCAAGCATATCTAATTTCAGTTGAAGCTTGGCACAACCTCTTAAATATAGTTCTTCTAGGTGTATGAGCTGCTTGAAAGAATTTGGCAACATGCTCAATTGCTTGCAATATGACAGTTCTATATTCTTCAAGTTTATTAAATTTCCAAAACCATCAAGTAGTGTGGATAGTATTCCACAACCTGATAAATATAGCTTTTACAGGTGTATCAGCAGCTTAAAAGACTCTAGCAACATGCTCAACTGCTTGTAATCCTTCAAATTTATATACTCCAAACTTGTAATATTGCCAAAATCATCAGGTAATGAGGATAACATTTCACAACTACATAAATTTAACTTTTCTAGGTGTATCAGTTGCTTGAAAGAATTTGGCAACGTGCTCAACTGCTTGCAATATGACAGATTAATATTCTTCAAGTTTATTAAATTTCCAAAAACATCAAGTAATGTGGATAGCATTACATAACCTGATAAATCTAGTTCTTCCAAGTGTATCAGTTGCTTGAAAGACTCTAGCAACATGCTCAACTGCTTGCAATCCTTCAAATTTATATACTTCAAGCTTGTCAAATTGCCAAGAACATCAGATAGTGAGGATAGCATTTCACAAAATTATAAATCTAGCTCTTCCAAGTGTATCAGCTACTTGAAATAATCTGGCAACAAGCTCAACTATGTGCAACTGAATAGTTTTATATTCTTCAAGCTTGTTAAATTGCCAAAAAAATTAGGTAGTGAGAATAGCATTTTACAAAGTGATAAATCTAGATTTTCTAGGTTAATTAAGTTACCAACATCGGCAGGTAGTGAGGATAACATTTCACAACCATATAAATCTAGCTCTTGTAGGTGTATCAACTGCTTGAAAGAATCTGGCAACGTGCTCAACTGCTTGCAAAAAAATAGTTTTATATTCTTCAAATTTATTAAATTACCAAAATCATTAGGCAACATGTTCAACTTGCAATATGACAGAACTATATTCTTCAAGTTTATTAAATTGAAAAAATCATCATGTAGTGTTGATAGCATTTCACAACCAAATAAATCTAGATTTTCTAGGTGTATCAGTTACTTGAAAGACACTAGCAACATGCTCAACTGCTTGCAATCCTTCAAATATATATACTTCAAACTTGTCAAATTGCCAAAAACATCAGGTAGTGAGGATAACATTTCACATTTCCATAAATCTAACTCTTCCAGGTGTATCAACTACTTGAAAGAATCTAGAAATGTGCTCAATTGCTTGCAATGTGATAGTATTATATTCTTCTAACTTGTCAAAATTTCAAAAACATCAAGCAGTGAGAATAGCATTTCACAATAGAATATCTGTAGATATTCCAAATGTGTCAGCTACTTGAAGAATCTAGCAACACGCTCAACTTGTTGCAATACGAAAACTCTATTTTCTTCAAGTTTATTAAATTTCCAAAACCATTAGGTAGTGAAGATAGCGTTGAAGATTGTAATTTCAAATACTCCAACAAATGGAGGCCACAAAACTCTTCTAGTAAACTCATACCCTTAAAACTCAAGAGAATCCTTTTCAAATACTTAAGACATCCAATTGAGCTTGGAATTCATTGCAATATTGATTCACTAGATATAATAAGCTCTCTCAATTGCAAAGGAGGTTGTAGGCAAGCAGTATTATATTTAATTCAATTCAGGAAAGCATGAGTTAATAATAAATTTTGAAGTAATCTTGTTGAACCATGAAATTGAAACAATTACATCCTCATTGTCCTCCCACAATTCTTTCAACTTGTAACCACCATAAAGCTCTAAAACACTTTAAATGTCTTAATGTAAGCCATGGTGGAAGATTTTTCAAGGGAAAACCATCCTAGCGAAGCCACACAAGATCTTCTGATAGTTATGCGAATTCTTCCATAAATTTGTTTCCTTTCACGAAAAGAATTTGTAACCCATCTAAGAATTTAAGGCATTTCGATCATCTGCTTGAGTTTCCCATTAATTGACACTTGTACTCTTTGAACACCACAAAAGCATCCATAGATCATATCCCTTGAATTAGCATTCTTTTCTGAATGAAAAAAAAAACTAGAAATACAATGCGTCTCAATCAACTCAGTAAAAGTAGAGGCAGACAGAAGTACAAATTATTATTTTAACGATTTCATTTATCAATGGTTAATGAAAATAGGAAACATAAGGAAGTGGCCTTCTATTCAGCAAATTATTTGCACCTACAAATACGCAGATATGCATTATGTAATGGGTTGTCAATATTACCCTCACCTTGAAATGCATCTTTATGTTATCAATCTGCTCTAGCCTCCAAAAATGGTGTGATGAGTGTCTACTTGCAATCTCTCTTCCCATATCCCTGAGATGATCATGCATACTTATCTTGTCCTCATTGAAGATGTTTTCTCCTAGATATTCTTCCTCGTAAACCAACTCCACAAGACACTTATTCACAAGTGTTTGTAAACCATGCAGACCACTCCAACCTGATCCATCCCACACTGATATAGCAGTGCTTTTATATTCTCGAATGAGAAAACAAACCACATCTAAGAACATCTATATTTCTTCTTCATCCAAAAGATTGTAGCTAACCTGTAGCCTTTTTTTGATGTCGCCAAGCAATGTTCTTGATATTTTACTTAATAGAGATTCCCAATAAGCTATGGAATGATTTCCATATAGTTGTGCCCCTAATACCTTCAGTGAAAGAGGCAAACCATCACACACCTCTAAGAACTTTTCAACCAGATATTCAAATACAATAGGTGGCGAGGGTTGTAGGAAAGGATACCAATAGAATAGTTGCTCAGCATGTGACCTCTCAAGTCCTAGCATTTTATAAATGCGACATGATTTAAGGACACCTAACTCTCAGGTTGTTAGAATAACCATACTTTGGGATCCAAGGTTGTTCTTAATTGGCATTAGAGCATTCACCTAGTCGACGTAATCCACGTCATCCAAAATGATTAGCACTCAAAGAGAGCTCATACAATTTGCAAGAATGGCCTTGCCTTCATCCACATTGTCGAACGCCAAATGATGGGCACTGATGTGCCCCATAATCTTTTTTTTCTTGTCAAGTAGAGCATTTCTAGATGTTGCATCTCATACGTCAGAAACAAAACTCCTCCTCTCAAATGAGGAAAATTTCCTATTGAAGAGCTCTTTGACCAATGTGGTTTTACCACTACCTCCCATGCCCACGATCCCCATGATCTACACTTCATCTTCCCTAGCAATTGCTTCGAAGTCTTTCACCAGTTCATCCAATCCAAGTGGATGTTCAGCGACCCATAAGGGGGGGTTTTTCGTGACTTCTAGTACACTATTCACAATATTCTTCAAAATTTTGGCTTCGTCCCTAAACATTAACAGCAGAAAATTAAAATTAAAATAGCACACACCAAACTACTTAAATACTTCTATCCATGGAATATAAGTAGAACCAATGTATTGGATATAAGACTTGACTATCGAAGAAATAGAAAAAATGATACATACTCACTATTGTTGACCTCGTGGCCGAAATGGAATGAAATCATGTGGAGTTCCCTTTTCCACTCGTCAACCTTTTCCTTGGTGTATCTTTCATTTTTTTTGTGCTGAAAAAATGCGGGGGCATATATCCCTTTTCTTTTTTAAGTTGTTTGAGATTAGAAAGCTCAACATGATAGAAAATGGGAATTATCTTTTTACCAGTCTAGAGCATGAAAGATAGCTCTGCCAAACACCATGGGGATTCGGCATACCTGGGAGAAAGTATGGCAATGTGAAGAGAGGCACTAGTCATTGCCGCTTGTATTTTAGCCAGAATCACATCGCTAGGCTCAAGTTCTATATCAAGAAAAGCTCAGAATCCCATGCCATCAAGTGTGTGGTGGATTTTGCTGGTGAGAGTGTATTTCACATTAGGTATGCATTGGTTAATAAATATATGTCAGGGTTTCTTAGATGTAGAGGCAGAGAATGGTGCGAGTTGATCAAAAGCATGTTGTGGTTCAGTCTGATTATGCATGGTTGTAGAAGAAGAAGCCATTTCGATTATGACTTAAACTGAACTTAACACAAAGAAGAAAAAACTAGGGTCGTTTAGGTTCTGGCCAATGTAGGGTTCAAAGGAAAAGGGAGATGATAAGACCCTAGACAAGGGAAGCAAAAAGAGATGTAGATGGAGAAGGGTGGAGGAGATTGAAGGAGAGGATAAGCATAGAAAATTGTGTTTATGAAACTACGTGCTTGTCTTAGTGCAAGATGCTAGTCACAATGATAAAGATATGAGCAATATTTTCTTGAGTTTGGAAAGAAAAATTATGTTCTGTCAAAAGTTAAAAATCTCTTTCCAGGCTTCAAACTCAAGAACCTCCTCTTTCCATCTCTTATCACTGTGTGAACCCCAATCCAAATACCTGAAAAACACAATGAATAAACACATTAAGTTAGAGATTGCAAGCAAGAACAGGGATTCCCCATGAAATCCATTCACCAAGTTCAAATTAGGAAAAAAGAAATGAAGAACACAATGAAAATAACAAACTAAAGATTGAATCCTAATTGAACTAGTAAACTTATGATCCCATGGGGGAATTGGTGCCAATTTGATGTGAAAATTGGCCCTTTCCCAATTCCTAATGATGCAAGATTGATGTGATGAAGAGATTTGATCGACTTTGTTGATGTTGATGAGTGCTCCAAGCTAAAAAACCTGCATAACCTAGTAAAGATTCAAAGATGATGAATGCAATTTGATAGATATTTGAGCATGGTAACTTTGCATAATTTGTGGATGATCTAATGAAGGATGAACTCTTCATTTATAGATGAGATTGATTAGATAAGAGGCAAAAGGGATGAATGTGGGACTAATCTTCAACAAATGAGAAGAAGCTACATGTCATCATGTGAATGGTTGAGGAATGAGCACATTTTGAACAATGTGCAAAGAGGGGGGAGATTCAAATTCAAAATATGGCTTGAAGGATGAGGTGAAAGGTGAAGCAAATGTACATGGCTCAAGAAAATGACATGTAAGAGATTTTAAATGCTTTGTTGGAAGGGACAAGTCCTTTTGGGGGGAGCTTTCAAATTTGAGGAATATTCCATCTTTGATGCCTTTTTGAATGAAAATAGATGATTTATAAATCAATTAAATTGATTTTCATGTGCAAGTTGCAAAATCTAGAGGATTTGAGTGATTAGGATTAAATTAATCAAGATTTGATTAGTTTAAGAGGAGATTAGGTGATTTGACCCTTTTGACTTAGATTTTAGGATTTAAATAACTCAAAATGAGAAGAGAATGATCTAGACTTAGTTAAATAAATATTTATGATTTATTTAACCAAAGGGGGTGATGTTAGATTAAATTAGATAAATGTTTGATTTAGTTAATTTAATTAGATGAATTTTAGAGATTTAATCAAATAATATGGATTATTTAATTAAAAAAATAGGAAGATGAAATGACCTAGCTAATTACATAGAGATGATGATTTAATTAAATTGAGGGATTTATTTAATTAAAAGGGGAATTATGATTACTTTAATCAAATAAGGCTATTCGATTAAATGGTTAGACAGAGGGATAATTCAGGATGAAGTGATGTTAGTAGATCAGGATCGAGTGCATGTACATTTTATGTGTCTACATTTTGCCCCTCTTTGAAGCAACGTACTTGTTGCATTGGTTCAAAGAATAATCTTACTAAGATCAAAGTTCAAAAATTCTCTAATTTTTTAGATGCCCCACTGTTGCCCCAGCGACAAGAATTATGTTAGTATACTGCCCCCTCGAGAGATCAAGTGGAAATACTAATTTTCGATTGAGATCATGATAAAATGTGAGAGGAGTGGTTCTCTAATTAGAGGATGAAATATAATTCTTTAGAAAGATCATATATTTGACGTAGACAATTTTGATGATGTATAGACAGTCATCGACCATGGGTAGCCTCATGTATATTTTGATATATTACACACAGTTGATCTTGATTTGTACCATGACAGTTACATTATTAATGATATGTGATGATTATGATGTTTATATGTAATGGATGATATGATGATGCATGGATGATATGGATGCACATGATATGATATGATGATGCTTTTATGATTATGTGTATGGGTGATAGATGTATGGTTTATGATATGTTTAGAATAACTAATCTATATTATGCAATGATGGAGATGAATGCATGTGGTATGATTAATGCTTTCTATATGATATGATATTCATTATGCATTATGCTGACGGTTTGTGGATGCAAGATAGATGCAATGGTGATGATTTATGATTAACTATCATGGTACCATATTAGTGTGAAAAGCAAGAGATAGAAGAAAATAAGAGATTCCAACAAGACATGAGATGATGATGACGATGATGATTACTTTCCGATGAGTTGGGATTTTAAAAGGGCCAATTACCTTATGTTTGACAACACATGTAGGCACGATGCATCAGGGTATAAAGAACCAGGATGGCATTGTACCTAGTGTGATGGACTTTGACTCAACAAATAGATAGGAGTATACTTGTTCACACTTGACATACAGAAACCTTGTTAGGGCGTACCTAACAAAGAAAGTATTTGCCAAGTTATATTACAAGAACGTCCAACAAGCACAATAGATAAAATGATAATGATCTTTTTCCCATTCCTATTTCTCTAAATCCCTTCATTGGGGACATCATTGAGAGGTCATTGGAATGAGCGCAATAAGATAAATCAAAAGAAAAGATCAAGTAAACAAACAAGTCAATGTTCTTCATACCTCTAGCCAAAGGGATTTGTTTTGATAGGATAAAAATCCAAGGTGATATCCAAAATGATGCCCATTGTTAGAATGATATATCCCAGGACATGCATTGTATAGTATGATGATGGTTTGATAAGTTGATTGATAGGCTATTGATATAAAGTTGATTGACATGTTTGAAAATGATCAAGATTTTGATTTTGCATTTAAAAGTTTGAAGTTTGCTTTTGATTTTACGTTTGAATCTTGCTTTTGTTGATTGTTGTGGTTATTTCTATTTGTATTGCCAAAGGATGAAGGTGACGATTGTTTTATTATGGATTATTGATTATTGTGGGTGATTGTGAAATGAGATGGATGGATTTTTTCAAATATTTGGATATTTTGACATTTTTTGGAATGTTTTGAGGTTGTTTTTGGTATTTTTTGAGATTTTACAAATGTTTTGATTTTCCAATTTTTTTGAATGTTTTGGGGTTTTCTGAGATTTTATGAATGTTTTTTTGGATTTTGTGTTTTTTTAATGTTTTTTATTTTTTTTGGATTTTGATGTCTCAGGGGTTAATCAAAGACTAGCCTTGCATACATTTAAGCTCAAACATGACGTAGTTCAGATAAAAATGTTTCTAATTTGTTTTGGGATTTTTTGAGTGTTTTTGGATTTTTCTCATGATTTTGATGATTTGGATATGGATGTGTGTGACGATATCAATGATCTATTTTGGGATTTTTTTGAAAACCAAGCTAAGGTTGATTGATGGGATCAATGGATTGATGATGATAACATTGTTGAGGATACACAACAATGCAAGGATAGTGTTAAGCAACACAAGGATTTAGGATGGATATCCCAAGATGATGTAGGATTGATTAGATTTGATTTATCAGGATTGATATAGCTTGATTTGGAACAAAATTGTTTTGAATGATTCAATGTGATGTTGAAGCACATGTTAGATGCAATTGATATTAATTGTTTGGATTGATGTTCAATGAAAGATGAAGCTTGATAAGGAATGTCCTCTCATCAAAATGTGCCATGGGCTAGTGATTTGGATTTTTTCTCACAAGTGGTGGACCAATTTTATTTCACATTTTCAAATGTTCGGATCACCACAAAAGTTGGAGGATATAGATCAAGATTTATTCCCAAAGCAAGATGTAAATATTTGCCCCCAATGTCTAGCAATGTATGGAATGTGATGTGTGGATGCTCAGATAGGTGTACAAATTGAGGGATATGGATTATCTTGTGATAAGATAAGGTGTCCAGATAAAGAATGCTCATTTGGATAATGCTTCATGGCTCAGATAATGTTGGGTAGGATAAGATCAATGAAAATGACCCATGTCAATATGTTTACCATAAGCAAGCGTAAAGTGTGCACCAATATTTTTCAAGGTCAAGATAACTTGGACTATGGATGCAGATGGATAAAGATGGATTGGGTAAATGGTTCATGGATGAATGGATTTATTGTGGATAAGATGGATGGAATGTTGGATTTATTATGGATGGAATGAGATGATTTCACTTGAAATGGCACACATAGATGGTCGATTCTACACATGACGCATGTTTGTCAGGTTTTCATCATGGTACCTATCCAAAGTGCCATTGTAGTGGTTTCCACTAGAGGACAATTTTTTTCTTTACTATTTTCAATCCTTTTTCTGATTTTTTTGGATTTTCATATTTTTTAATAATTTTTTTTTTAATTTTTCTAAAATATTTTAAGCTCATGTCGAATCACCAGGTGTCACTGATGTAGATGCTTTATAATAATGTTCCATTGATAACCTGCTTGAAGAAGTTGCTTTGCCAAGATACATGCACTTGAATGCAACTTTTGAGATTCCTGAGCTACTTCATTGATACTATAGTTGACTTTGTCTTTGTGCACGCATCATGATAGAATGCCTTTTGAATCCTTATGATAAAGGGTTTTTTTCAATACATGGTCAATTTGAGAATTAGATATCATGCGTGGAGGCGTGGATGAAGTGTGTTTAGGGATAAAAGATGGATTGGTTGACAGCTTGGAATCTTTGACTCTCCAAACTTGGGAAGATGAGCAATGATGGGTGGATCTGAAAGTGTGTGTGGAATTAGGACCAACTGTTTGATACACTTTGTATGTTGCTTGAAAATCCTGCTTTTGCTTTTTTGGATATTTGTGATGGATACTTTTCCCTTTTTTATTTTTCCCTATAGTTTCTTTAACTGATGGAGTTTGATAGGGATAATATTTCTTTGTATTCTTTGGTATCCACTGCTATTTGTTTTTTCCATCCTTCTTAGCTTCTTTTTCTTTGATAATGTTCTTTGTACTTTGATTCAAATCTTTCCTTAAAATTTGGTCCCAATTTGTGGATGGGGTGATGGGTGGATGAAGATTCATGACGTGGCTTGTTGTAGTATTGACACTAGTTTCATCATAAGGAATCTTCGTGCTCTCTATGTTGACATTTGCACTAGATGAAGTTGCCCCCAGTATTGTGGATGTAGTACCTTCATGCTTTGATTCTTCCTATTCCAAGAGCTCTTGTTTAGAATGCATTCTCTGATAAATGACCACTACAAATGATGTTATTTCGATTGAATGCTCTACTAAATCTAGAATGTCTTGTTCTACCTGACCTAATTCTTTGAGTAGATAATGTTGGGTATCTCCATATATGATTTCCTCTATCTGAATTTGGGATATATTTGATCCTAATGTTGATAAATCTGTTAGACTATATGAATTGATAACCTTCTTTTTTTGTGTAATAATGTTAGGAGTAAAATAATCTTGTTTTGAATGAAGATTATCTAATTGTCCATCCGAAGAAATCATCTCATGGGTAGATGGAGGAGTATGTGCTATATGGATATGATCATTATTTGTGACATCTTGTA
Source organism: Sequoia sempervirens (assembly GCA_007258455.2). Taxonomy (NCBI): domain Eukaryota; kingdom Viridiplantae; phylum Streptophyta; class Pinopsida; order Cupressales; family Cupressaceae; genus Sequoia; species Sequoia sempervirens. Next base: position 474,606,206 of record VDFB02193867.1, on the reverse strand, counting down.
TGGCTAGGAGAGTGTCCATTAAATCATTATAATATCTTGGATATATGAATTCTCCATCTTGAATGATTTCAAAATTTCTTTCAACATGCTTTCGATCAAGTTCTTGACACGGGTCAATTTCAAAGGATGGATTACTTGTAAAGGTTTCTTGGATGGGAAGTGGCTCAAAATCCTCTTGATCTTTGAGTGAATTTGGATCAAGTGTTGAGTTGAAGATTCCTTCAATATTGACAATCATGAGGTTGAAGGATGTCAATATGTCTTGGAAAGGACCATTGCTAGACTTTGGTGAGAGATGTTGATCATGCTTTAGAATAATTTTTTGAGATATGTCCTCTAACTCATTAGGTGATGTAGAGACATTTTCAACATGATCATTGGTCGATGGATTGTTGATTACAGGATCAAATAATGTTAAAACTCCTTGAAATAGATCATTGTTGGATATTGTTGAGGGATTCTTATCATGATCAATAAGTGACTCTTGATGTATGTTTATTTGATCTTTGGATGAGGTAGAAATATCTTCCATGTGTTCATTGATGGATAGGTCTTGATCATGTGACTGTTGACTTGGATCGATACATGGAGTCATTAACATTTTGCTGGGATTTTGAACAACATTTGCTTGTTGGGCTTGGTATTAGGCTTGAGCTTATGCTTGCACTTGAGCCTGGGCTTGTGCTTGTTGGGCTTGTAGTGTGGCTTGGGAAACTTGAGCAGCTTATGCAACTTGTTGAGCAACTAGTTGTGTAGCTTGTTGGTTTTGGTTTTGTTGGAGTGCCTTTTGATAAGCAGCCTATTGAGCTACTTGCAACACAATGTTGTATTGGTTTTATGTGTTTGGTTTGGGTGGTGGTGGTGGCAGAGGTTCTTTTGGAATAGTGCTTGTTGTGCTGATAAGAGGTATTGTCGTATTGATGATTGGGATTTGAGTGGTGGATGGTGTGATTGATATGGTTAGTCTTTGAGAGACCATGTTTTGAGGGATGATAGAAGATGTGTCAGTTGCTTGTGCTATGGGGATGATTTCCATCTGTTGTTGCAATATCGATGGTAAGGTGGGATGATTTGGCATGATGCCTTGATTGATGGTTGGGGGGTGTTTTGGATGAGCGGTGGTAGCGATGGTAGCCCCAAACCAAGATGTGATATGGATGTTAATGGCAAGGGTGGGAGTGGTGGGAGAGTGAGTGGCATGCTCCCTTGGGGAAATGATGATGTTTGATCAAAAATTCCCCCTGGTCCAAATAGGTCACCTTCTCCTTATGAGGTCATGGGGAGAGAGGTTTACGGTGTTGCATTAAATGATGATGATGATGGTTCATTATGAAAGGTGAGGGGGATATATGGGTTTGATGGATTTTGAAAAATATTTGTGTGATTTGCAAACATATCTATCCAAAATTTTACCAAGTGTGGATTTGAAATTTTCATGTTTGGTATAATTCTACTTGGTATATTCTCATTTGGAATGTATGGATTTGGTGGGATAATGTTGTTTTGTTGAAGACTCATGCATTGAGTATTTGGTTGATAGATTTGTAAATTTGGACTTGGATTCAAATCTACCATCAGAAAAGGTGTTCCAAGATTTAGATTGGGTATACTCACATTTTTTGTACAATTGAGGCTTGTAGGAGATAATGATCCCATGTATGGATTGTATAAATGTGAGTTTTGAAAATCAATTGGCATTGTAAGGCTTTGATAGTTTGGTTGACTTGGATTACTCATGATGTATGGATCAAGTTTATATTCCATGTTCGTCTTATGTTTTGACCTTGTTGAAAAAATGACCTCTAAGGTGTTTTAGGACCAATTATGAGATGAAGGATGAAAGGGGTGAATGATATGGGTGTTGTTTTTCTTAGGAACTTTGGATCAATGCTAGACTTTAGGATTTGATTTTGATTGGTTTTGAGTTGGATAATGAGCTTCTAAACCCTAAGATGTTGGATGTGATCTTTGGATGAACTTGTTCAAAGGATTGCTAATTCAATTAAATCTATGAGAAAGGATGCATTCCCATACACCTAACTAAACAAGGTGATTTTGATTTTGATGATTTACCCAAGTCTAGAATGATGTTTCCAAAGCTCTAAAGTTGTTTTGTGGGATGGGATGATAAATGTTTGAAATGGATGAAGTGTTTGATTTTGATCCTAAATGAACCTAAGAAGGATTTGTTTACAAGGCCAAGGTTTTGAAGAACATGCTTTTCCCTTCAAACCAAAAGATCAATGTTTTCTCAAAAGACCATAAGACAAAAGATGCACAATCACATGTGTGGGGTTCAATTGATTTCATCTTGATTAGTCAATTGCTTTTACCACAAACACTTTCTTGATTATATTTTCAAACTAAACATCCAATGTCCTAACTTCATTTCATCCCACAAAGTGTTATGTGGAATTCAAGGAAATCAAGGCAATGGTTACCTAATGTTTACCTTGGTAGAAGCAAATTAAGATGTAAATCCAATTACTTAGAAACCTCTAAGGACATAATCCCCAGGGTAAGCAACAGTTCTTGGGTTTTGTCAAAGGTATTTTCTCTAACTAATGGGTTTGAAATTTTTATTATGATGTTAAGTGTTTGTTTCCAAATATTTTCGAACAAGAAAAGTGTTTTGACACCACGAATAACTACAATCCTATGGACGTGGAAGACTATATTTGTTAGATTCCCACTTGGACAAGTTCAACTATGCTTATCTTTAGCGAATGCTTATATGCTTGACCCCACTAGCTCCCCTCCACGGCTCATTAATGTCAATCAGGGTAGCCAAGCATCAACACCCATGAAACTCCCATGGCATGGTTTTCGTTTCTACTAAAAGACTGTAAAAGTGTGGGGTGGCTTCAGAACGACCATTCTTGCACCAAAAAATAGATCAAATGATTTTGGCAATTCTAAAACATGGGTTTTAATTAGGACTTTCCGTTTGTGGAGATTGAACCATACGGCAAGAGTACCCTTTCGGATCCATCTTGTCAGAGCCAACCACGAGATATTTGCATTTATTCCAATACCTGCATTTATATCCTGGTTGGAAATACTCTTGGCTTTAGAGTGTTACCGATTGAGTCATTCCCTTGGGTGAGTACTTTTCCCCAAGGTAGGCCCTCTAAGATAACAAAAGCAAGTAAAGACAATATTTGTAACTCGATCAATCTTTGTTTGCAACAAAGAGAGAGAATGTACACAATAATGCTCTACTCACACTCGCACAAGATTTTGTTCAATTTTAAACCCAAAATGAAGTGTGGAGGTGATTGCTTTATCTCAACCTAAAATCACAAAAAAAGGCCTTTTGATTCTCAATATCACTATAAAGCATGAGAGAAGCGCATACGTCATTTTTCAATGAAGTTAGTTTAAGTAATCCCTCACAAATAAAAAGTTGTGCAAGTTCATTTTAGATCCACAAAGCAATTATGATTTCTTTTTAAAGCACCAAAGGACAAATGAGAGTTTTTTTGTTCAATTGTTAACCAAAAAAAAAAATCTAGTAAGTTGTAGTCCTAATGTTCATTTTAAACCCTTTGTAAAAAATTGAAAAGATTCTTTTTAAAACCCAAACGAAATTAGTGTCCTAAGCAAAACAAGAAATACAAATTTCTTAAGAGTGTTAAACAAACACTAAAGTGTTTAAAAACACTTTGATTTGATGAAATACCATCATCATGCTTCTCCTTTTGTTTTCAATTGATCCAACCTACAAGCAAGAAAACCAATCAGATTCTACAAAACACAGAGCTCAAAAAGTAGAAAATAGAAGATAAATTGATCATATGACAAAATGCGTGTGCTTAAAATTAAATTTCAACTTTTTACTCCTTGCCAGCAGCGCAACCCATGAATGCATCAGAGTTTGATTTCTCAGTGGTGTTGTACAACGTCGCTTACCAATCAGCGGCTCTCTGTTTCTAGACTAGTGAGCCCAACTATGTCACACTTTTGCCCAACATCACTGTTTGATTTTTCTAAAAATTCTTATGGGTTAGATTGGTCAAGTGTCGCAGTTTGAAATTCAAATTTTTGGGCAGGAAGACTTTAGCATCGCAGTTTGACTTTCCAGTAGTGTTGTATTGATGAGGGCACAACCCGAGACACAAAAAATAACCCACAAATAAGAGAATAATTTTATTATTCAGAAAATGGATCTTCTTACATGTAGAGGATCTCAAATCCCCAAGTTCTACAACACATGCAAGCTACAGAAAGCTATAGAATAACCCTATCACAATATGTGAGCTTGTCCCCAAAAAGTTACCCAAAAATTAGAAAACCTGCCCATAAATAGAGCTCCTCATTAGTTTGGAGCCAAAACAACATTCAAATTGAGTTTAGACAGTTTGGCGCCGAAAATTTACAACATGAAGTTAAAATTTCAAAAGAGCATTTGCAATGGTATCTTCTAGAAAGTGTGCCAACTTCCTGGGGCCATAACTTTTGATCCGGGACTCTGATTCACAAACTGTTTGAACCGTTGGAAAGGTCTCGAAGTCAATAACATGCTTATAATTTGTGACGCTAATTTTAGCAAGTTTTGGGGCTGATCCGGGAGCTCTAAGTGCTTCAAATCCCACTCAGAAGATTTTCAGGTGCAAATCTGGGAAACTAAAACTGCAATATCTTTCAACCCATGAACAGAAAATAAAAACCATAAATTAGGAATTTCATTATGACGAAAAGGGTATCCAAAAATGTAAAAACATCTAAAAACTGAGAAACTTGAAATTTAACTATTTTTGGGTGATGCAAGATTGCCCTTACACCACTGGATGCTCCTGCATCAGACACCCAGGGTAATTTTGAGAAGTGACCCCGTCACATCTCAGATGGTTGAGGAAAACCCAACTAGTGAACCACTGCCTTAGATAGCCAGGATGAATCTTTCACATGCCTTCCTCTCCATTTCACCAGATATTCTTCATACTGCCTATTTCTAGTACTCCTTCCCACACGACTATCCAATATTTCCTCAATCTCCTCCTTTTCTGAAGTAGGTGTTGGAATCCCACACTATTCCATCATTGGTACTTTCTTTGTGCCACCTTCATGATACTCTGTCAAATCTGAAATGTTGAACACAGGGGAAATGTTGAATCCATCTGGTAACTCTACCTCATATGCATTCCCTGAATCATGCCTCTTCAAAATTTTATAGGGACCGAACTTCTTCATCTTCAATTTGTTATATGTTCCCACTAGAAACCTTTCTTTCCTCAAGTGGACCATCACTTCATCACCAATCTGAAACTCCTTATACCTCATCTTCTAATCTTCCTTAGCCTTATACTGCATATTCATCTTGCTAATATGTTCTCTTACCTTCTCATGTATATCCTTGATGTGTTCTACAAAATCATCATCTTCAGCACTTATTTTCTTCTCTTGGTCCATCTTCCTCAATTCTGGAGCTATTCTAGGGCTACCTCCATACACAATCTAAAATGGTGATCTACCAGTGCTTTTGTTGACAGAATTGTTGTAAGAAAATTCTACTTGGAGTAAGATCAAGTCCCATCCCTTGGGTTTATCTCCTACCAAACATCTCAGTAGGTTACCTAGACTCCTGTTAACAACCTCTGTCTGTCCATCTGTTTATGGATGGTGTGCAGAACTGAACTTCAACTCTGTCTTCAGCTTCTTCCACAAGGTCCTCAAAAAGTACCCCATAAATTTGGTGTCACAATATGAAACAATACTCTTTGGCAGACCATGTAGCCTCACCACCTCTTTGAAGAACAAGTCACAATGTGGACTGCATCATGGGTCTTCTAACATGGAATGAAATGTGCCATCTTCAAAAACCTATCAACTACCACAAAGACTTAATTAGTCCTTTGTTGTGTCCTTGGCAAACCAAGAACAAAGTCCATACTTATATCCTCCCATGGCCTCTCTGGTACAGGTAAGGGCTGATATAAGCTTGTATTCTGGCTCACTCCTTTAGCCATCTGACATACTATGTAGCTTTGTACAAACTTATTCACATCTTGTGACAACTGAGGCCAATAATAATGCTCACTAATAATGGCAATGGTCTTATCCCGACCAAAATGTCATGCCATTCCTCCACTATGTTTCTCCTTTATCAGGTTCTCCCTCATAGAACTCCTCGGGATACAAATTGACTTCCCTTAAATAACATGCCATACTGGATTATGAAATCCAGCCACCTTGTCCTGTCCACTGTAACAGGTTCCTTGCAAGCTTTCCAAGCCTCTGCAAAGTTAGGATCTTCTGCATATAGTATTTTGAGTTCATTGAACCCAACCACTTCAATCTGCATCTTTATCATCAATGTATGCCTCCTACTTAAGGCATCTGCAACCCTATTTGACTTCCCACTCCTATGTTTCAAAACAAAGGTATAACTCTGCAAAAACTCTACTCATTTCATATGCATTTGATTTAATTTTCCCTAACTATTTAGGTACTGCAAGGCCTGATGATCAGTATATAGAAAAAATTCCTTTGGCAACAAATAATGTCTCCATTTCTTTAATGCTTAAACTATTGCATAAAATTCTTGATCATATACAAAATACTTTCTCTTGGCATCATTTAACTTTTCACTAAAATAGGCAATGGGCTTACTTTCTTGGCTCAACACTGCTCCAATGGCACAACCACTAGCATCACAATCCACCTGAAACACCTTGTTGAAATCTAGGAGAGCTAGAATAGGTTGTTCTATCACCTTCTGCTTCAACAGTTCAAAACTTTGTGCTGCTCCAGTGCTCCACTTGAATTATTTTCTATCCCCTCTCATTGTTTCAGTCAGCGGTCCACAAATACTACTGAAGTTTCTAATGAACTTTCTATAAAAACTAGCCAAACCATGGAAAGATCTCACCTCAGTAGTAGTTCTTGGGGTAGGCCATTCCATAATAGTCTTCACCTTCTCTGGGTCCATCTTGAGACCTTCTGCTGAGACAAAAAACCCCAAGTACACTAACTCCCTCTTCACAAAACTGCACTTCTTCAGATTAATCAACAGTTTCTCTTCTCTTAACTTCTCAAAGGCTCTCTAAATATGCATCAGATGCTCATCCAATGTCTTACTGAAAATCAAAATATCATCTAAATACACAATAACAAAACTTCCTAGAAATTCTTTTAGTACCTCATTCATGAGCCGCATGAATGTTCTCGGTACATTGGTTAGCCCAAAAGGCATGACTAACCACTCGAGGCCCTCTTTGGTCTTGAAGGCGGTTTCCATTCATCTCCCTCTCGAATCTGGATCTAGTGATATCCACTCTTCAGATCAATCTTTGTGAAGTACTGAGCTCCACTCAAACAGTCCATCGGGTCATCCATCCTTGGCAGGGGAAATCTGTACTTGATTGTTATCTTGTTTATGGCTCGGGAATCTGTACACATCCTCCACTCCCCATCCTTCTTTGGTGCTAGTACTGCAGGTACTGCACATGGACTCAAACTCTCCCGTATCAAACCCTTTCTCAAAAACTCTTGAACTTGTCTATTCAACTCCTCATTTTCTGTTGGAGTCATTCTATGAGCTACCTTATTTGGAAAACTGGCTCCAGGAATCAAGTCAATCTGATGACTGATCTTCCTTATTGGTAGTAAACCCTCAGGTACATTATCAGAAACAATATCCTGAAAGTCATCCAACATCCCAGAAACTTCTTCTGGAACCTTCTCACTATCCTCATTACTCATTCTAGGAATCAATGCATAACACACACGCTCATGCTTCATACCTTCTAAAAATTTTCTTCTGTCTACATAACAAATTCTAGCACTATTGCATACCTTTTCTTCGGTCTCCTTTAGGGGTTTCAACTTGTGACAAACCCAATCCTTTGTCAAGGAATAAGTGTTTGAATGGCCATCATGTATAGCTCACCTATCAAACTGCCACGGCCTCCCCAACAACATGTGACATTCATCCATAGGGATGATATCACAGAGTACCTCATCATGGTAGCTCCTAATCTTGAACTTTACTAGGCACTACTCATTGACCAAAACTTTGTGGTCTTTCTACAACCAGGCAATCTGATATGGGTGTGGGTGCCTTTCCCTCTTCAGCTTCAACTTTGTGACCATCTCCTCTAACACAAAATTATTAGTGCTTCCACCATTAATAATGACATCACAACATTTTCCTTCACACTTGCACCTTGTGTGAAATACATTCTTCCTCTGTTCTAGTTCCTTTTCTTCAGTCACTAGGGCTCTCCTAATCACTAGGGTTTCTCCCCTTTCAGCATCATCTGAATGTTCAGATTGGGCCTCCTCATCTACATACGCAACCCTTCCATGAACTTCTGGCTTTTTGTCTGTCCTTCCTTGGTGTTTTTGACATTCATAGGCTCAATGCCCTTCTTCACCACACTGGAAACGTGTTCCTCTGAAACCACCTCTTCCAGATCCTTGTCCATATCTCCCTCATCCTCTACCTCTTTGATAACCACTATTTTGATCACGAGGGCAGTAGAAGTTGTCATTCCTGTGGCTTCGGCTGGTACCCACATCTTCACTTTTCTTTTCATCATCATTTCGGCTTCCTAAAGGTTTTCCATTGCCCCTTCTGCTTTGACCTCCTCGTCCTTTTTTCTTGCCATCGAATCTTTTGTTTAGCTTCTCTTCCACCTTTAGAGCAAACTGATACACATCCTCAATGGTGGTCATTCTGACTAGGCTTCACTCCTCCTGAATGCTTGGTCATAACCCATTAAGATATCGGGATACCTTCTCCTTATTGGCCTCTGTGTGACCCATTCTGATGATTATCTTGTGAAAATCTTCATTATATTCTTTCACAGATCTGCTTCCTTGCTTCAACCCTTGCAACTTCTTCAATAGATCTAACTTGTAGTCCACTGGTATGAACTGCTTCTTCAGTTTCTCTACTATGCAATCACATCTAGTGATCTTGACTTTTCCTCTTCAATTTCTTTCCAACTGGACCTCTTTCCACCAAATATTGGCATGGCCCTTCAGCTTCATTTTTGCAAACTTAACCCAATCTGGGTCCTCTATTTCCTCATACTCAAAATATTCTTCTAGCTCGTTGATCCAAATCAATCAACTCTTCAAGGTTCAGACTTCCAAAATAACTGGGGACTTCTTCTCAAGGTCTTTTCCCAATCTTTGAAATGGCCCTTATTAGCCACATTTGGTCTTGATCAATTGCTTCTTCTTCCTCTTCTACATCTGAACCTTCTTCCTCTCCTTCATCATCACTTTCCTCCCTCAGGTTTAACCCTCTTCTCAACTACTCTTGTAATGCATCAACCTGTCTCTAGAGGGCTTCCAGTACATCTCTTCCACCAGCATCTCTGTCGCCTCGACCCACAACCACGGTCCTGGTGCGAACTGCCTCACGATAGGCGATCTGTCCACATGCTCAAGAAAAACCCGCTTTGATACCACTTGATGAGGGCACAACCTGAGACATAGAAAATAACCCACAAACAAGAGAATAATTTTATTATTCAAAAACTGGAGCTTCTTACATGCAGAGGATCTCGAATCCCCAAGTTTTACAACACATGCAAGCTACAGAAAGCTACAGAATAACCCTTTCGCAATATGTGAGCTTGTCCCCAAAAAGTTACCCAAAAATTAGAAAACCCGCCCATAAATAGAGCTCCTCATTAGTTTGGAGCCAAAACAACATTCAAATTGAGTTTAGGCGGTTTGGTGCCGAAAATTTACAACATGAAGTTCAAATTTCAAAAGAACATTTGCAATGGTATCTTCTAAAAAGTGCGCCAACTTTCCGGGGCCATAACTTTTGATCCGGGACTCCGATTCGCGAACCGTTTGGACCATTAGAAAGGTCTCAAAGTCAATAATGTGCTCAAAATTTTCTATGCCAAATTTGGAAAGTTTTGGGGCTGATCTAGGAGCTCTAAGTGCCTGAAATCCCACTCAGAATATTTTCAGGTGCAAATCTGGGAAACTAAAACTGCAATATCTTTCAACCCATGAATAGAAAATAAAAACTATAAATTGGGAATTTCATTATGATGAAAATGGTATCCAAAAATGTAAAAACATCTAATAACTGAGAAACTTGAAATTTAACTATTTTACGGTGATGCAAGATTTCCTTTACACCACTAGATGCTCCTGCATCATGTATGGCGACGTTGGAGAATCAGCGGTGCTATATGGCAAGGCTAAGCTTCCAGCATTGGAATTTTTTGTGTACAAACAAAAACATAGAATTTTGTGAGAAAAGTGATTAAAAATGAGATTTTTCCCTCCTTCTAGTGCCAAATGTGTGAACCACAATCCAAATACTTGCAAAAAAAAATGAATAAACACATTAAGTTAGAGATTGCAAGCAAGAACAAGAATTCCCCATGAAATCCATTCACCAAGTTCAAATTAGGAAAAAATCAATGAAGAACACAATGAAAATAACAAACTAAAGATTGAATCCTAATTGAACTAGTAAACTTATGATCCCATGGAGAAATTGGTGCCAATTTGATGTGAAAATTGGCCCTTTCCCAATTCTTAATGATGCAAGCTTGATGTGATGAAGAGATTTGATCCACTTTGTTGATGTTGATGAGTGCTCCAAGCTAAAAAACCTGCATAACCTAGCAAAGATTCAAAGATGATGAATGGAATTTGATAGATATTTGAGCATGGTAACTTTGCATAATTTGTGGATGATCTAATGAAGGATGAACTCTTCATTTATATATGAGATTGATTAGATAAGAGGCAAAAGGGATGAATGTGAGACTAATCTTCAACAAATGAGAAGAAGCCACATGTCATCATGTGAATGGTTGAAGAATGAGCACATTTTGAAGAATGTGCAAAGAGGGGAGAGATTCAAATTCAAAATATGGCTAGAAGAATGAGGTGAAAGGTGAAGCAAATGCACATGGCTCAAGAAAAGGACATGTAATAGATTTTAAATGCTTTGTTGGAAGGGACAAGTCCTTTTGGGGAGAGATTTCAAATTTGAGGAATATTCCATCTTTGATGCCTTTTTTTGAATGAAAATAGATGATTTATAAATCAATTAAATTGATTTTTATGTGCAAGTTGCAAAATCTAGAGGATTTGAGTGATTAGGATTAAATTAATCAGGATTTGATTAATTTAAGAGGAGATTAGGTGATTTGACCATTTTGACTTAGATTTTAGGATTTAAATAACTCAAAATGAGAAGAGAATGATCTAGACTTAGTTAAATAAATATTTTTTATTTATTTAACCAAAGGGGGTGATGTTAGATTAAATTAGATAAATGTTTGATTTATTTAATTTAATTAGATGAATTTTAGAGATTTAATCAAATAATATGGATTATTTAAATGAAATGACCTAGCTAATTACACAGAGATGATGATTTAATTAAATTGAGGGATTTATTTAATTAAAAAGGGAATTATGATTACTTTAATCAAATAATGCTATCCAATTAAATGGTTAGACAGAGGGATAATTCAAGATGAAGTGATGTTAGTAGATTAGGATCGAGTGCATGTAAATTTTACGTGTCTACAGTCACAAGTACTAAGGGTCCTCTTCTTTTTTGGTAAGGTAATGCTATTAGTTCTATGTTTTTGGATGAGTAGAGTTTCTTTGGTTGGAAGGGTTAGTATTTTGTCATGTAGTTAAGCTCTGGGTTGTTATGTATAAATTTTCTATTCTTATTTTCTGTACAGTTTTTTTGTTATTTTCTTATTGTAATTCAATTTTATTTAGGAAAGAGGACCAGTACATGAGCATGTTTCAATAGTTGTGATAGTAGTTGTGACTTTAAAGTTGTTAGTGTTGATGATGACTATCTATAACTAGCACTTGCACCTCAACGAGGTGCAATGGTTATGCCGATAGTAGGATATACTTTGGCAATATATTGAAGGGAAGGGATAAAAACTGCAAGAAAATGTAAATTTGAATCTACAAAATGTATACATTTGAATCAAATATTCCCCACAAGTATAATGCATGCATTTAATTTTCAATTAGATATAATATAAGTGTAGCTTTATGCATCACTATATACTAAAGTAAAAAATTTGTAAGCATGTCCAATCACCTTATCTAAAGACCGCAATCAAATGGATAGTCAGTAAAGCAATGTGAACACTAAGACGATTTAAATCATTTTGCATTGTGGAAATGAACACACTGTAGATGTGACGTCTCAACCCTCGATAAGACGTTGGTAAGCCAACAAACTTTTAACTGTAAGAAACATGATAACAAAGGCGACCTTTTTTCAAGAGAGAAGAAACCATATACTAAGGATGTTAAATACCTGGAACTTATTGTGAATGTGCATATAATGTGTTGGCTTATTCCAAGATTATTCAAGGCCACCAAGATGTGTGATGAATGCCTCATTTTACATCCTGAGAATGGAGGAACTTTACACCTCCTCTCTTCTCTTTTCCTGGCCAAAAATGAGCATGGCTTCGTAGAGTATCTTGAGCATTTTAGGCCTAACCAAAGAGACCAAAATCGATGGATTATCAAGGTTTTTATCCATGTAATTAAAATTTTCCATTTTGTGGTTAAACCCACAGAGTGCTTTGTGTACAGTATATTTGAACTACAATATTCTGTTGGGATGAATTGCATTGTTTAATTAGGTTCTAATGTGCAGAGAGAATCTTTATATGCACTGAGCCTAAAGAATGTGTTGGTTGTTTATGGTGGGAAAATCGTAAAATATAGTTTGTTTCTTTTTGTTTTGGTTTGGTTTGTTTTTTAAAGGACTCGTTTGATTAGGGATGGCATGATAAAACCCAAGAGGGGCACAAAAAACTACTTCAGTGCCATTGGATACTTGGATGGCCATCTAGATTTAGACTACAATGCCAAAAAAATTATCCAAATGGGAAGCAGATATTGCATGGATATATGTATGATGGCTTCAAAAATAGCATATGAAAATGAGTCTATTTTCAACACATATTACTACCTAGAATTGTTCAGTGAATCCAATGATAAAATTTATTGCAGTCTCTACACCCAACTATGGAAATATTTGGAATTTCTTTTATCAACAAAACTATAAACAAACTAACACCGAATGTTACCATTTGACATTGCTTAAATAAAATCAAGGAAAATTTAGCAAGAGAATGGATCAAGTGAAACACATAACCTTTTGGGTGGTAATCACATCTAGGGTTTTTGCCAAACTGTCATGCCCTACTCCTATTCCCTTCTACAATCTTCCTCAACTCGATACCAAATGTCATGCCCAAAATTTTGCACATTGGGCAAAGACAACCAATTTTTTTAAAAAAATTAAATAAAAACATGAAAATCACTTATGGATGACAACCATGCATTAGCATGGAAAGTAAACTATACACACTACATTGGTGCCTCATGCAACTTCATTGAAGAAGTATAATAAGACGTAGCACGAGTGTTTCTAACTTTAGGTCAGACTCAATATAAAGACTTGCCACACTCTAATCTATTACCACACATACCTCAAGATTAACATTATTATTTAATTACAGCAAAATTCTATTAGTTATTTCAACAATAAGCCTTTAATAATTATCATCATTGATTGCTTACCAAAGGGAAATAATAATATTATTTCCAAAATTTAAACATTAATGATATCCTCATTCTCCTTAATGATGTATTATCATTTCCATGAAATAAATAATATTATTATGGAGTTACCCTCTATTGCTAAATTAATCCATTTTATCATTAACATTAGCACTAATATTAAAATTAGTATTAATATTAACATCATATTTACTCATAGTTATTAATTTTTCAACATATTTACTCATAGTTATTTTATTTCTATGTTTACGTTATCAAAAGAGTTAAAGCGGTAAAATCTCTATCTTTACTTTAGTGGTAATTACTCAGCAAGGATAGTTGTACTTTCCATTAATGGTTCCAAACTTACCTCCTCATTAATTCTTTTTAAATGCATTATCTAAATGTTGCTAAATATTTAACAATAATATATTTGTTTGATTATTTAATAAAAATGATAATATTATTATTATTAAGATCAAATCTAATTTTGAACAAAATACTACACTAATATTAATTGATCATTAGGCCAACATTAACTTTAAGGATACCCCATCAATATTCATACTTTAAAATGATAACATTATTTAAATAAACTATTAATATTTCATTTAACAATCATGATAGCCTCTATTGCTAAAATAACATTAGCACTCATGATTTACACTAATATTTTTATTGGCGTGATTATTATTTTATATACTAGAGTTTACATAATATCATGATTACTTCTTAATATTGATAATATAACATTATATTAAATATTAAATTTCAATATTAGTAATACAAGTATCATTTTTAATATTTGATTATTATGTACTCTAAATTTTTAATATAATATTATCCCAGTTATGATCACTAATTTCATTAGTGATGTAGATAATGGATGATTACTAACTCAAATCTAAATAAAAGTATTCATACTAATAAAATACTAATATCATTAATTTTACTCAGTATCAATATTAATAATATTTTCTACAATAGCCAACAAAAACCACACCCAAATAATAATAATATTATAATTTAACAATATTATAACCAAATATTGATCAATACCAATTAATATTTTATTCAATGGGTCTTTTTCAAACAACGGTGATTAATTTCAGGTGTGATAAAAATGGTAGATTAATGTTGTAAATAAGTTATTCACTTCATTATTCTAGATTTAATCCCACTAGATGAAATTTTTACCAATACCCCTATCTTTATGTTGAAATTACATTTGTTTCCCCTTCTTGTTTTCTTTTTCTATATTTCCTAGCATTCTTATCTCCTTTCACATTTCCATTGTTGCTACCAAAAAATTAAGGCGCTATACTAGTGCATTAATTTGTTTTATTAACTTCCCAAGGTAAATCATTAAATAATTTCTCCATATAACTTTTAAAACACTTGTGCATCCTCATACATGAACAAAATGTAAATTTTATCACTTGAGTTACACTTGTCATAGGGTAAACTTGCCACGTACCCAACCTTGTCCTTCCAGGCACCATGTTTGGAAGATTAAGCTTTCTTTTATTTTTCCTTCTTAATTTATTTAGTTTTAATTTCATGTTGGAGTCCACTAGCCACTGCTATTTTAATTTAATTTCTATTTCTACCCTAAATCTTTCAACAGCACGGTGAGGAAGGAGGGTAGTGGCCTAGAAGCAATGTTTGGGAGGGTTTTCAATCTCTTTGCTCCACCCAAATGCTTAGGCACAGATAGTGTGAGAAGCAGCAGTGCCATGAGGGTGGCTTCAAACTTCCCTTGATTTTTGCTATGTCGTCTATGGCACAATCTACCCTTACAGGCAATCTTCCATTTCTGAGACTGCTATAGAAATGAAAAGATCAGAAAAAAGAGAAAAGAAAAGGGAATCTAAGTCAAAATGAAGCTTAAAATAGACAAGCAAAGAGGATAGTGGGTTGCTTCATGTATTTCCAAACACCCACATTCATATTTTAGTGCATTAAGACTTGAAGAGAACCTACCAGACCTACTTGGACCTACATGTAAGAAAAATATTTGAATATGGGATAGGAAATATAAGGTTTTTAGAATGAAAGATTCCTCCGTTACCTATGCTATTGGGTAAACAAAATAATCACATTGATTAAAATAAAACAAAAACATAGAAACAATAAAAGAATAATCTTTGCTTCAAAAAAAAAGTCCATGTCATCCCCTTATGCTCATCCATGTAATAATATGTACATGTATGAATAGAAAAAATTAGAAATTTATAACTAAAGAAAAACAAAAATTAATATAAAAGAGAAAAATTTAGGGCAGTGAAGAAGAATCCGTCAACTCCCTTTAGAGAACCCATAGTTACTCTTCTCACAATATTATCTTCCTCCATTTTAATGGTTTTGCTCAAGTGTATTATGGCACTTCCAATTTGCTCAGAGATGAACACCAACCTCTACTCTTCCTCGCTAAGCTCTAACTTAGACTTTGCAAAATCATGATTTTGGTGTCGAAGGAAGAGCTTAACATCTTCAATGCCAACAAATTGAGCTTCACTCACTTGCTTAAGTAGAATGCAGAAAGAAAAATTCAAAACTAGAGAAGCTAGGAAAAAAACACCACAGGTGGATCCCATCTTAAACCTGGTTTACATTTATTACCTCCAGTGAATTTGGTAACTTCTTAAATGCCTGGCTATGCACAGAGAACCCAAGAAAGTGTAAAATGACGTGAGTGGCTTCAGACCCATATCTGCTGATGCGAAGGAGGAAAGGCCATGCCTAGGGGGTCTTGGGATTGCGGTTGAAATGAATGCGCACGAAACATGTACGAGGTCATTGGAGCACCCAATAACCAACAGCAGAAAATTCAACATCAGAGTGTTGGAAACTGTTATGAAATAACTTGCACAATAGAAGAATATGATATGAAGTATGCTGCAAATACTTGATAATAACTAAGAATAACAAGCCACTTCGAGGGGGCAAACCTCCAAATATCTCTAACGAGAACACACTTCACAACTTGATGATGAAAATAAGACTCACAACCTCCTATATATACCTATTTATGCCAAGGATATCACCTAGGCCGACTTAGACACACCTATATAATACTTAGACCGACCTAAACAACTAAATAACAATATACTAATGATAATATGACTTAATAGAGAGTTAAGATAGCCACAAGCCGACTATTCATAACCCGATGTATAATAATATTAAGGGCGTAGCATGCCCCCCTTCTTCAAAGAAGCATTGTCCTCAATGCTAATCAAGAAACTTTTGAATGAACTCCTCGTCTTCCCATGTGGCATCTTCAACTGGTAAATTCTTCCATTGGATGAGATACTCAGTGATAGTTCTATTCCTCAGCTTCTTTGTGCGTGTTTGATGAATGCACTCTGGTTCCAAAATGATTCTCCCTTCTTCATCCAGCTCGGGAAGTGTTGTTTGAGTGGGAATATTATGCCCAATTACCTTCTTCAAACAGGAAACATGAAAAACTGGATGTATCTTTGTTGTAGGTGGCAACTCAAGCTTGTAGGCAACACTACCGATCTTCTGCATGATTTGGTATGGACCATAATACTTTGGCGACAACTTATTATTCTTTCTTTGCTGCTTTAGTGAGATTTGCTTATAAGGCTGCAATGCAAGAAGACCCAATCCCCAACTTCAAAACTTCTTTCACTATGATGTTGGTCTCCTGTTGTTTCATTCGATTTTGTGCCATGGCTAAATTCTCCTTGAGTCCTGAAAGTACTTGTTGTTGATGAAGCAAGTGGTCTTCTACTGCCTGAACTCTTGGGGACACCTTAATTGATGATGTGATGGAAGGAGGATGATATCCATAAAGTGCCAAAAATGGAGACATTTTTGATGAGCTATGAAAAGAAGTGTTATACCACCATTCCAAGTGGTAGCCAATCTACCCACTAGGACTATTTTCTGAAGTGAAACAACGTAGATATCCTTCCAAACACTTATTAACAACCTTGCGCCCATCGATTGAGGGGTGGTATGAAGAACTAAGAGCCAATTGAGTACCCAAACATGAGAATAAATCTTTCCAAAGTGACTAGTGAAGATAGGATCATGATCACTAACAATAACTTTAGGTGTACCATGTAGCTTTTGGATATTCTCCAAAAGCTTTAGCCAACACTTGTTGTAAAAGGATGTGCTAATGCAATGAAATGTGCATATTTAGTGAGCCGATCAACTACCACCATGATGACATTATGACCTTTAGATTTGGGAAGCCCTGTGATGAAGTCCATGGATATCTCTTCCCAATGCTGGCTAGGAATAGATAAGGGTTGCAAGAGACCTGGTGTCTTAATTGTCTCCCCTTTATGCCTTTGACACACCAAACATTCAGCCACAAATTTTTGAACATCACCCTTTAGCCCTTCCCAAAATAAATCTTGCTTGACTCGATGATATGTCTTCAAAAATCCTGAATGACCACCACGGAGACTCATGCAACTCTGTGAGAATCTTGATTTTAAGGTTGGAATTCTTGCAGAGATACAAAGCTCTTTATACCAAAGAGTATCTCCCTTCCAACAAAACTTATCTGAACTACTAGGATCACTTTTTAATTGTTCGATGAGATTACTTGTTGCAACATCATTTTGCCACTCTGCTTTGGCTTCCTCCACCCAATTTGCTTGTAATATTGAAGGGCACACAATAAGGCTTCATCTTTCTCATCCTTCCTTGACAGTGCATCTGCGACAATATTTTCTTTCCCTTTCTTATATACAATCTCAAAGTCATATCCTAACATCTTAGTGACCCATTTTTGTTGCTCTTCAGAAGATAGTCATTGTTCCAAAAAATATTTTAGGCTATCATGATCTGTCTTAACCTTGAAATGTCTACCCAATAGATAAGGCGCCATTGTTTCACTGCATGGAGTATTGCTAGCATTTCCTTCTCATAAATAGGTTTTAGTAGATTCTTACCTTTTAATTGATGACTCTCAAAAGCAATTGGTTGACCTTCTTGCATGAGCACTGCTCCTATCCCATTTCCAGAAGCATCACATTCCACAATGAATTCCTTGGTGAAGTCGGGAGTGGCAAGTACTGGAGTTGTACACATAGCCTCCTTCAATCTCTCAAATGTTGTATTGGCAGACTCGTTCCAATGAAAAGAATCCTTCTTCAATAGAGTGGTGAGAGGTGTTGCTATACTACCATAATTCTTCACAAATCTTCTATAGTACCCTGTCAATCCCAAGAATCCTCTCAGTTTCTTAATGGTTTTTGGAATAGGCCATTCCATGATAGCCTTAATTTTGTTGGGGTCCACCTTTACTCCATGTGAAACTATGTGTTCCAAATACTCCATCTCCATAAGACCAAAAGCACACTTGGATGGCTTAGCATAGAGTTTATGATCTTCAAGTATTTGTAATGCTTGGTCCACATGTGCAAATTTTCTTCTAAAGTCTTAACATGAAATCAATATATCATGAAGAATACTAACACAAACTTTCGAGAACTTCTTAAAAATGGAATTCATCAAACTTTGGAATGTAGATGGTGCATTAGGTAAGACCAAATGGCATCACCAAAAATTCATAATGACCCTCATGAGTCTGAAATGCTGTCTTACAAATATCCTCCTCCTTAATCCGAATTTGGTGATAACCAGATCTAAGATCTAACTTGGTAAAAAACATAGCTCCATTTAATTCATCTAGCAAATCATCAATGAGTGGAATTGGAAACTTATCTTTAATGGTGTACATGTTGAACACTCTATAATGCAAACATGCCAAGTATCATCCTTCTTACGTTACCATCACCTGCTTGGCGAGGGAAGTAGCACTTTGGCTATGCCTAATGATTCACGCCTCCACAGCATCTCTTCAACAATTTTTTCTATCTCCTCTTTTTGTGGATACGCAGCGGGCGATGTTGATTGGTTGGCTCCACGGGACTAAGCGTATGGCATGATCGCTGATCCCTCGCCTTAGGAAGTCCTTTAGGCATATCTCCAGAACAAGCGGTGACGATCAATTGCCAAAGCTTACAATCTGGATGAGTAGGGTAATAGATTGAGAGACTTTAATGAACATAGTTGGAGCCACAAAATCCATCCACTCCTTTCTTAAGCAAATTTTTCATTTGATGAGAGCTTACCATTTGTGGAGATTTTTCCTTCAACCCCCTTAGCTCTACTAGCCTTCCTTCTGATTGAAATCTCATGAATAGTTCTTGGAAGTTCATCTCAATTGTTCCTAATGTAGTAAGCCATTGTACTCCCAAAACAATATCTACTGCACCCATGGATATTGCATACATTGGGGTATCAAGTTGATAATCTCCCATGGATAATTTAATGCTATGACACTTCCCTGAACAACTAACTGTACCACCATCTGCAATCAAAACTTGAAACTCTGGAGCTGGATATATGAAATAATTTAGATGAGTAGCTAACTTTTTGTTGATGAAATTATGAGTACTACCTGAGTCGATCAACACTGTTACCTTCTACTTCTTTAGGAACCCCACCACCTTGAGAGTTTGTGGAGCACTAAAACCTGAGAGTGCATGAAAAGAAATGATTGGTTGAGAATCATGTGATTCCTCATTTGACTCCCTTTCATCTTCTAGTATGGGTTCCTCCTCTTCTTCCTCATTGGGACCTTCAATATAAAACAATTTCTTTTCACTTCACATTTTATGTCATAGGCATGTTTTATCACAATTGAAACACAAGCCTTTTTGCTCTTTTCTCCTCAATTTTTTTGTGGAGTCCACTTAGTAGGTTGTGTTGAATATCCTTTCTCTCTTGTCACATTAGCCCCTTGCTTCTTAGGAATCAAATATTTCTCCTCTGCCCTACGTGCTAAGATAAAAGACTCATTTATGGATCTAGGGCTAAACATGCGTACCTCATGTTGAATGTGATCCTTGAGACCACCCAAGAATAAGTCATTCAATTTTTCCTCCGTAATTGAATCCACCCTTAAAGATAGATTTTGGAATTGCTGAATATAATCCTTAACTGATCCTATTTGTTAAAGTTTAGCTAGCTAGCTGAAGAAGTTGTCTGTGACGCTCTTGCTATAATGTGCTTGGAGTTCCTCTGTAATTGACCAGCCATGAGGCGGTGAATTTATACACCTCGATGAGTGCAAAGCCAATGATACCAAATGAATTGATCTGGTTCTAAATGAGAGCCATCATGACCTTTTGTCCATTTGAGTTTGGTACTTCAAAAAAAATTTTCCCATTTTGGTTTATCCATGTTAGAGGATCCTTACCATCAAACTTGCGCATATCCACCTTTGGAAATAAACTCCTAGATCCCATAGGAGTACTAAAGCTTGTGTTAGTAGTATCTGCCCTAGAATTCTCACCTTGGCCGCTTGAGAACTCCTTTCTTGATTCAGCTATGTAGGTGCTTAACATGTTTAGCATGTCCGACATATCTCCTCTTAGGTCACACATATCCATCTTAATTGAGAAAATTTCTTCCTTGAACTTATTGTCTTCCCCGGAGTGACAACATTCTTTTTACCCCTTGTTGCAGGCCCCGTCATGATGGAAACCACTAATGTTGAAATAAATCACACAAATGAAACCTAAATTCTCTCAAATTTTTACTGTAATCTCCTTTAATATTTCTTCAAAAACCCAATAAAAATTAGACTCCAATTCAACAAGATGTGCGAGATATGTAGATTCTAGAAAAAATAGTGTAGAAACCTTAATTCTGCAATAATTCACTTAATTCTGCTCCAATTCTTCTAAAATATGGATTGTAGCTTCTTCAATATTTTCTTCAAAAACCCTTTAAAAATCAGAAAAAAATTCACCAAAATCTGAAAGATATGCTCTTCCCAAAATCACCTCCAAAATTGAGAAAAACTATGCCTCTATGGTGCCAAGATCATGCTCTGATACCACTTGTTATGAAATAACTTGCACAATATAAGAATATTATATGAAGTATGCTGCAAATACTTGATAATAACTGAGAATAACAAGCCACTTCGAGGGGGAAAACCTCCAAATATCTCTAATGAGAACACACTTCACAACTTGATGATGGAAATAAGACTCACAACCTCCTATATATACCTATTTATGCCAAGGATATCACCTAGGCCGACTTAGACACACCTATATAAGACTTAGACTGACCTAAACAACTAAATAACAATATACTAATGATAATATGACTTAATAGAGAGTTAAGATAGCCACAAGCTGACTATTCATAACCCAATGTATAATAATATTAAGGGCGTAGCAGAAACTTGGCAGCCAATTAAAGACAATTTGCACATAACCCATAAAGAAATCTATGCATCTAAGTATTCATAATCCACATGCAAGAGAATAGACAACATACCCATGAAAATATGACATAAGATATACCCTAGGAAAACCCTCAAAAGGGAAAAAAACCAAGCCTCCAAAAGCATCCATCTCTCATGTATTATTCAGCAATTAGATTACAATACATCTTCTGAGTCTCCATGAACACCATTGAAGCAACAAGCTCTCTCCAAGCAATCTATGCAAATAAGCATGCAACCACACATCCTATGCCATGCTTCAAACCCTCACAAATGCTAACCAGAGCTAATCATGCAAAATTGCATCTCACAATAACTACCTTTGTGGTTGCTTTTATAGAAGCAAGCTCCCACAAAACCACTAAGGGGTATTACACAAAACTATGTGACAATAACTATGAGATTACAAACCATGTCCCCTTACTTAATATTGGGTGCTTTATTTATTATTTTCCCCAATATTAAATAATTACATTTTATCAACTTATGTTCCAATGTTACATGCAACATTTAGTGGCCCCAAGAATAATTACATTAAATACATAATGCAAGGTGTACAACACACCTTTCCCCAACATTCTCCCACTTGTTGTATACATTGCATAAGGGGAACAAGTAACCTCAAAACATGAATTAAATGAACAATCCATATAGCCGCATATACCATCATGGAATGAAAATGCTCCATGTGCTCCATCAAGATACCTGCAACAAGAATCAAAGTGACCACCATCCCAAGCATGAATTCTCTCATCCTCCATCATGCCAATGCACAAAGATAAGAAACCATCCAATAGAGAAGCCACACAATCTGTCA
Organism: Sequoia sempervirens; assembly: GCA_007258455.2. NCBI lineage: Eukaryota > Viridiplantae > Streptophyta > Pinopsida > Cupressales > Cupressaceae > Sequoia > Sequoia sempervirens. Next base: position 474,583,551 of record VDFB02193867.1, on the reverse strand, counting down.
CAATGAAGCATAAGTCTTACCTCTCAACTGATATCCCAAACACATGCACTCAATCCAAAAGTATCAATATGCACCAGTAGTTGTCAAGATACACAAACCCAAAGTTGAAATAACATCCATAGCAAGTGCCAATACATCCAACTGTCCATACCTCCAATGTATACAAAACATAGTAAACTCATGCCATAAACATATACACCCATAAACTACAATCATAAACTCCATGTGCAAAACCTGTCAAAGAATGATATACACATCCAAGAGCTCCCACTGCATGGGTAATGCAAATCTAAAAAATATCAAGGCATACCAAATATACCAATAACATCATATAGAAAGTGTAAACTACATCATGTAGTAAAAAGGAATCATCCACAATGATATCCAAACCTGTATATCAATAGCCTGTAAGAAAAATCTCCTACATACACCTCTAAAAGCCAACTATGTCAAGTATGATCTCATCCACAACACCCCAAAATAAAATCCATAACAATACCCAACCATTCAATCTCCAAGATCAACATTACATATGTATCATGTAATCAACATGGATGTAAGCCTCTCAAGCCAAAGAAGATCAAACTAAATCCATTTCCAATGAAGGAAATAAGCCCAAAACATCTCCTAAGCTCAACATCAATGAATGTAATCATAATGCATAAGGAGATAAACATGCCAACACTCCTCAAAATGAACCCTCCAAAACCATATATCCATAGCTCAAGATCCTTATGCATGAGAAGATAAAGCATAAACATAAAGCACCTGAAAGAAACAGTGGGAAATACCTCTCAAGTAAAACTACCGAGTAGACGAAGAGTGAGGAATGAGAATGCTCCTCCAAGACATCCAAGTCATCATGACTCATCCAAGAACACTCTCCTCATAGGTCCATGTTGAACTCGCATCCAACCAACGTGTAGGCTGCTTGGACTCCCTGCTAGAATCTCATCAAGAGTAACCATCTCAACACATGTCTCTAATCATAAGAGAACTCAAGCCTCACCCATGTCTCCAAGTATTCATGAGTACATGTAACCAACCAATCCATGCCAAACTCCAAAATTCAAACGCCTTTTCATCACGGGGTAAATCCAAAATAGTCAATGTCCAATACCGAGGGGAGCCACCGAAAGATCGGCCGTTCAAGTTCGCCTTTCGGTCGAACCCTAGCCATTAAATCATGATCAACAATACTCGCTTATGGGGAATCACCTTCCATCATAACATATACCATCACGGTCTTCCGGAACAAAGTACGGCCGCCAAACTCGTCCTTATCCAAGATGAAAGCCATGACATGACAACCAACAACGCTATGGAAGCAAAGGCGTCCATATCTGTTTCCGCTGAGATAACAGCTACCAATTAAATCCACGTTCCTGTAACTCTCGTTTGAACCCATAGTCGCCAGGTCACACATGGCATCATGATGACCATCCTCTCCATGAAGATCATTCAGGTCTACACACACAACTAAAATGTCAATAACATAAAATAGAACCAAAATTTCCAAGCCAAGAAGATACCCTCAACCGCCAAACCATCATAAACATATCCATCACCGCCAAAACCATCACTGTCAAAAGCTCCCACTAAAAAGTGTAATTAAGCTATCCATGCCATCATGATAAAAATATCCTCATGAAGATCAACCAAAGGCCCTCACACAATCAAAGAACTCAAATATAACAAGAGCTCCCAAAAGGAAAAGTAAGACCATGATCCTCATATCATGAAGATACACCGCCACAACCATAATCAAGAACCAATCCAACACCACCAACAATGCACCTACATAGACCATCATGACATGCCAAAGTATCTAAAGCACAAGAAACATCCATGACACCATGATCACCACCAAATGTAACAACTCAAACCCAACTGTGTCCACATATCTACATAATCATAGTCAACTATATATGTCTCATATCATGACTGTACCTGGTAATACCATCTCATCTCTTCAACATGACAACAAAACTAGAAAACCAAGTGACTAAATCAAGCCACCAAAACTAAACATGCATCAACATTGAAATATCAATGGGCAAAGACAACCCATGTCCAATTCATAAATGCAACATGTAAGTATAGACTGCCTACAACATTGCACAACTTGTAGATACATCAATGAAGCATATAAATCCAATCATATATTGATAACCATGTCAAAAAATAGAATAATCTGAGATGTACAACTGAGCATACAATGAATCCAACATCAAATCTCCAAAATTCGATCATCCATTAACTCATAATATCACCATAGTCAAAGAAATCCATAAATAGCTCAGATAAAGAAAATAGAAAATAAACCATGCCAAAATATCTCCAAACCTGATCCACTATATAGTGCTCTAAACAGGCTTTTCGTCGACTATTCGAAGTCCAAAATCCAACTCTGTATGCACCTGATATGCCCTCTCAAAGCTCAAAACAAACACATGACTTTGACCAAGAAAAACACTATTTAAACTGCAAAATCTGGGAAAAATTCTTATACCACAGCGTAGAGCTTTGAGTCAGCTTTCCAACAAGTCCAAAAAGTCCAAAAATAGACAATCTGGGCTAAAATTATGTCCCTCCAAAGTAAAAACACAGTTTACACTTGAGGCAAAAAAAATTTAGCCACCTTTGGTGGCTGAGCGGTGGCCCCACCTGGGTGGTGATGCTCCTTGGGTGGCGGACCTGAAAAAATAATTTAATTTCATATAATTTCATTTTGCATGGGACCCTCAAAAAATTCGGCAGATTTATTATGCAGGTTGGATTTAATGTGAATGGCGGATTAACTTTTAGAAAACAATTTTGGGGGCACATTTTATTAACCCCATAAAGTGGTGCGGGCTCCACCCACCTGCCAACCGATACTGTCAGTCCCGCCAGACTCTGCCAGTGGTACTGATAGTACCATTGGTACCTTGGCTACAGAGGTAGAGGTATGAAAGTGAGGTCCCCTCCCCCCCAAAAAACTTCAAATATTTTTTATTTTCAAAATGTTTTTCATAAAAAATTTTGGGCACCTTTTTTATGATTTTAATTTTAATTTTTTTAATTTTGTAGGAACAAAAAAATTAATGGCAAAATTTTTTTTATTTATTTTTTAATATTATTTTGATGTTCGTACAATCTAGGCATGGGCAGAAAATATTTTACAATTTTTCACGGTATCAGAAATAGGTCAAATTACATATCAAATTTTGTCTCTCAGCCAACCTAGATCCAACTGTGAGGTCTATTTTGGTTCAGGAGATCATCTATGAAAGCTTACCCCTAAAACCCCCATTTGAATACAAATCCAAGAAACCTATTTCACCCAAAATTTCTCACATCCCAGATCCACAAACAACCCATCATAAAAACAAACCCAAAACCCTTAGATCTACAATAAACAACCTGTAAAACCTTCATATCCTTCCATGTCTTTGATTCTCACATGCAATGCATAGATTCATACATAAACAAGATTTTTCTCAACCAAGGGTTATACAACCACAACCAAAGCTTTGATACCACTTGTTGGAAACTTGCAGCCAATTAAAGAAAATTTGCACATAACCCATAAAGAAATCTATGCATCCAAGTATTCAGAATCCACATGCAAGAGAATAGACAACATACCCATGAAAATATGACACAAGATATATCCTAGGAAAACCCTCAAGAAGGAAAAAAAACCCAACCTCCAAAAGCATCCATCTCTCATGTATTATTCAGCAATAAGATTACAATACATCTTTTGAGTCTCCATGAACACCATTGAAGCAACAAGCTCTCTCCAAGAAATCTATACGAACAATCATGCAACCATACATCCTGTGCCATGCTTCAAACCCTCACAGATTCTAACTAGATCTAATCATGCAAAATTGCATCTCACAATAACTACCTTTGTGGTTGCTTTTATAGAAGCAAGCTCCCACAAAACCACTAAGTGGTATTACACAAAACTATGTGACAATAACTATGAGATTACAAACCATGTCCCCTTACTTAATATTGGGTGCTTTATTTATTATTTTCCCCAATATTAAATAATTACATTTTATCAACTTAACTTATGTTCCAATGTTACATGCAACATTTAATGGCCCCAAGAATAAATACATTAAATACATAATGCAAGGTGTACAACACACCTTTTCTCAACACATAGGAATTCAGTGGGATTTCCCAACAAGAATATCCTATCGGCTAATTAAACAAAATATATTTCTTTGATCTAAAAAGCAACCAATCATGTGATTCCACAACAATGCTCAATAAAACATGCTATGAATGCACAAGTATTGGTCTCACTTTTTTTTTGGGCCTTTTTGGACACCTTGACAAAAAGCGTGCTAATATGGCATCATATTTGATGATGTGACCTTGAAACCTTAGTTATAAGCAGTGGACTTGTCAAGTAAGTTGCTCTAAAAAATTGGGAGTGATTTGAAATTTCCACATAGGATAATTAAAAGTGCAAAGTTAGGGTCTCAACCATTGGGTCCTCTCCCCTAATAAAAATTAAAATTAAAATAACATTGAGTTTCAAGTAAAATTATTTAATTGATATGAAAATTGTAAATGTCTATTGTACTCACAAATAATGATTTTTAGAAAAATAAAATATTTATATTGGAAATGATGTTTGTTTTATTTCAAACTTATTTTATTTATGTATTTTATTTAAGAATTTAATTATTTATTTAGATTATTATTTTATTTTATTTGAAATTTGAAATTTAGTTTTTAGTTTTAGCTTTACAAATATATAGGTTATGTTTTAGGAGAAATATTTTTTTTGGTTTATTTGATGCAAATAAACCAACACAATAAAATCTAAAAAAATAGCTTTCATCAATATGAATTGTGGAAATCTAATGGCTTTTAAAGAGTATGTTTTGGATTTTATGTATATATAACAACATGAAACTCTTTGATATTAATATCTTTTGTTATCAATTATATTAGTTAAGTAATGATTTAATTATATATTTACACTGAAGGCATCCCCACGCTTGGCTTTTGTAACCCATTTTCATGTCCAAGGGTGTAGATTGCTTGACAAGTGCTCAACTACGATTGAATGAATTGCAGCGGTTCATCATTTTCTGCCAATTTTCAATTGTTTTCCTAGCTTCTCCAAACTCTTCCTCGTTGGTATTAGCCTTTCACTTCTCCACTTGCGTGAGATGGTTGAGCATTTACTCTCGCTACTCCCTCGCTGAGGTTTTCAAGACTTTGTCTGTGTATGGATGATCTCAAACTACAAAAGGGGCATGCAAGAGGATGTGAGTGATCCTCACCATCAGTTGCAGAGGAGAGAAGAGAGAGGGCACAGGGCAGACAAAGGTAGTGACAATGAAAAGTGATCAAATGCGTACATTGCGTGTTTGAATAGGAAACCGTGTGAAAACAATGGAGAAGCATCACCGACTCTGATGTAATAAAGATTGACATCAACATTAGCATAGAAGCACACCATCTGATGTGGATAGTAGCAGAAGCACAAAAGTTGATTAAGAGTATTTTGGCCTATGTCCCCTCCAAGATTCTTTAGGATGTGGGTAGTGTGCCACCACTAGTACCACCTCCTATTTCCAACAGCTTTCTTGCAGTGTGTGCAGGCGTCACCGCCTAGGCCCTAGTTTCTCCTCTTTAAGTAGGGCCTGTGGACAGAGGGCTCTCTCCATGACCATTGGATTGCTCCTAGTTTAGATCTCGCCTCTCCTCTCTACCTTTTGTCTTCTCTGTCGTCACCTCTACAGGCGGCCTCCTTTGTTGTCTATACAAAATGGGGGCTTTGAAATAGGTATGGACATCCATCAAAGCATAAAGGATAGAGGAATTTTGTTAGATGTAGTTGCAATAGCCCTGGTAGACATGTACGCAAAAAGTTGAAGCATAGACAAGGCACGTGGATTGTTTGAAAAGAAGGTGCCTTGAAGACATGTATGCAGGATATGCACAAAATAGATCTGTTGAAAGGGCTTTACAAATTTTCAATCAAAGGGAGATAGCATCTAAAAGAAAATGTGTCCCTTGAGGATTATACAAGTTTTATGTAATGTCTCTACACAGATACCCCTTACGCCAAATTCCTCAAGGTTAGTTTCTATGCACCCATTTTTTTTACTCTTAAATAATATCAAATTTTCAGATGCACCATGTGCTTGGGGGTGTGGTGTGCTTGGTGTTGACTAGTTTACTGCTTCTAATAAAAATGTAGTTGAACTAATATTCAAATTATTAAATTTGTCCCTTTTGCAAGAAGACCTAGTAACATATTCATTTTTATGTCTTTCTTTTCTTGATTTATTAGGTTTGAGATTCCCTTGCTCTACCCTATATTTGGTGATTGGTAAAAAATTTTCACCACCTGGCTTTGGTGATTGAATGAGGATAGATTTATGGTTATTGATTGGCAAGTTTTAGCTATTGATTGGAAGATTTTGTTGCAGTTTTGGTGTTGGTAACGACATAGATCTACAATAAGAGCACAACCCATTAGAATTCACCTTTTCCCTATTCAAACTTGCTTTGATGCATAAAGCTCGCATAATCCATTGCATATGGAAACGCTTTAAATGAACACACCTGAATTGTAAAATTTCTTTAACAAGCCAATTCAATTTTGTATGACAACCTCGCTCATGGTTTAGAGGGTTGTAATCTTGGAACTCCATCTTCATGGAAAGTATTTAATTATTGGATTGATATCTAACTAAAATGCTTATGTTCAAATTACTACAAATGTGTGACAATGGTATAAGGAGAACCTCCTTTGTTAGAGATTTTATGCTTCATTCATAATGAGCTTTGTAACCAGCCAACAAAAGCACTCATCCTATGGTAGAATCTGATTAATGAAGCTTGTATTTTATACACTTATGAGCCTCATCCAATCGCTTGGCACGATCAATGGAAGCATCCAATCCCTCAATGGATTTTTGAGGGTAGAGGTCCTAAAGCCTTTTCAACAAATCAATTTTGTGCATATCCTAAGATCATGGCAACTACAACTGAGATTTCAGTCACTCTTTGATGGATGTTCATGCGCTATTTCAAAGCTCATGTGCTCATGATTCAATCACTCTTTGATGGATGTTCATTCGCTATTCCAAAGCTCATGTGCTCGTCATGCTCCAAGAAACCACGCTTCTTAGATATATTTTATTTCTAATAATTCACACCTTCATATGCTTCCTACGTTTTGCATGTACACTTATAGGTGAAGATTATTATAGAATTTGGCATATAGTTGTCAAGTATTTCAACTTACATATGTTGTTATTGAATTGTTGTATTTTCCCTTTCTTTGTATGTTGTTGTTTGAGTTTAATGGCATTGGTGTTGAAGAGTTCTTTATGAGCTACTGGTTTTGTCTAGCATATTTTTTGGTGCTCCAGTTTTCTAGATTTATGTATCTTGATTTTTATCCAATAACAAAAAAGTACATTTGCTTAGAAGATTCTAAAACTATATATTAGATCTATTATGTGCATAACCTTCAATCATGACATTCCATGAGATTACTTCTATTTAGGGTATTCTTTTAAACATTTCATAATATCCTACAACAGAATGGTGCCTTTCTTCTTCTTTATTTGGCATTCAATGGGTACGCTGAAGATTTGTAGAAGGATTAAAAGCAATCATTGTGGTATAGTAGTGAGAAAATTGAAACATATAACTAAATGTATTGACCTTTTTGCAGATGAATTGAATGCATATTATATGTTAATAAAAGGAAAACCATTTTTTCTAGAACAATTAAAGTTACAGGAAATGTTCAAGCATGGAAATGAATATTTTTACATCTGTTTAAGAAAATAATACTCTTAATGCATATGCCTTGCAATTATACAATACATTTATGACAAGGGAGAATATATACCTCTCTTATCCCCCTTTCAACATTTTTTAAAGGTATGCTGATTTTTTAATTCAGGGTTTGTGACAAAAACAACCAATAAAATATTAGGAGACTCAAAACACTCATTTAAAAACATCTTAAATACCATAAGTGTCTCCTTACTATTGAAAATGGAGACACAAAACCCATGCCTAGGTGTGATCCAATCAAGGATAGGGAGATAAATTAATGGCAACTTGCTCTTACAACCAAAACCTAGATTCAATACACATATCCCTAATGCACCATGAAGTGACAAAATTGTATGGCTTTGATTCAGATTTTAAATTGCACAAGGAACCATGAGCAACAAAACACATTTGAAAACCAAAATTTATTGTAGGATTTCAAATAAACTTATAGCATTCACTTAGATCTCTTTACAAATTCTGAAATGAGTTTTTCCAACCCCTCTCTATGAGTTTCCAACTTAGTTTATAAGAGTAATAAGAAAACCAATGAATTGATCGGTTTTCCTTGACCCCTGAATTCTCCACCCCTTAACACTCTCTTGTAACATTATGTTAATGCTTTCAAAAATAAAAAAAATATTTCTTTTTGTTTCTCTTGTAGATGTTGATTGCCTAATGCTCAGGATGCTCCTGCATTGAAGTGTTCCAACACTATTTGAGATCAAGAATTGGAAAATAAAACCCTTCCCACTACTGGAAATGCTTAGAAATTGTAGCTCCCATAAAGCCTTACCCTTGAGCCACAATAAATTGAGTCTTAAATGCTATACTTTCTAAAACAAGTTAGGGAAGTAAATTTTCTAACGAAGTAATGTTTCAGCTTTTTACAACCATACATTTATAGTAGGTGAAAATTCAAAATTAACAGTAAACTAATTTTATGCACAAAATGAAAGTTAAGTTGACTGTTTTCCAAAGTTCACCTCTTCAAATAGTTACTTCCATATGATTTTGAAAAATTATCCTTTAAGATGAGCATCTCATAGTTTGTGAAACAAACACTTCCCAGTTATAAAATACTATACAAAAGCATATATTCCTGATATGAGTTGTTGTTGTTACAAACTCTGTCCTAAATCTGTAGGGGGGTTGTTTAAGAATGTAGTTCATACAAGTGCACACAAATCAAAAAGTTCATTGAACTTTTAGCCACAAACGTAGTTGAGGGTGATCTCCTTTAGATAGTAGGGTCCTCAATGGCTTTTCCAAGTAAATATCTAATTATTTTATACAACATATCAACAATACTCTAAAGCTTTTTATAATACAACATATCAGTACCATATTAAGTAGATATTATGGACCATCATCATCATCTTTAATCAAGTTGCAATCAGATTGCAGCTCAAAAAATTACAGAAAATTTACAAATAAGGCCTTAATTAAAGCTTTTTTTTTTTAAATACTATATCATTTGGATCTGCCAAAATATACCTAGTCCTAGACCATCTTTAAAAATAAGAAGAGGTATGCATTTAACATGATTTATTTCTAAATTTTTCAAATACCATTTTTTTCATTATTTATAACAAAATTATTTGCCTATAAAAAATGTATGCTCTTAATTTTTGTAGAATAATAATTTTTCAATCAGGATTCCCATACTTTTTGTTTTGAACATTTAAGTAATTGTTTTTCCTTATGTGATTAATATTGTTAATTTTGAGAAGGATGGTATTTGGTTGTGTTTCTAGTTATAAGAAAGCTATTCTTCAATATATTAGTTGGTTTAGGCCCTAAAGAGCTTGTTGCGAGCTTGCTACAATTGTCCTATTCTATTACAGAATGATATATGCCCTCCTATAGGCTTACACTTGGAACCTTCATTACTCCTTGTGAGGTATTTTGCTGTTATGTTCAGTTGGGTAGTTTTTCTTGTTAAGTGGGATTTGCTTTAGTAATGTTTGTGACATTGAAAATGCTCTTAATATGTAATCATGTTTGAATGATCAATGAATCAACACTTATTGAAGATACTCCTTTTATGATCAATCAATTAGCTATTTTTAAGTATAAAAGGACGTGTTTTATTTTATTTTTTCCGTACATCATCAACAAATAATTACTTCACTAACTGATTTCATTTTATTTTGTCTTGTTATAGATCACTAAAAGGACAACATTGTTTTCAAAATAGTTTCACAATCCCCTAAATATCAAGGTAACTATTGAGAGAATGTGGGACAAGATACTTCATGGCCACAGACCTGATTTCAAAAATGTTGAAGATTCCCATATGCACTTCCACCAAAGGCTTGCCCAAATTAAATCTCAAACAACTTTGGTTGTACTGGATGATGTTTGCAAAATGCATCTCCTTCAAAAATAGTTATTTAAAATAATAAATTGAATTTTTGTTTAATTCATCCCCTTCCGCCTGCCATTTCAAAAAAAAATTTTAAAAAATTCTCAACCAAAAGAAATATCATATTTTCAAAAAAGATGGGCTTCTTACTTTTCTGAAGACAAGTATAGATGTATTGGGAAGCTTCTTATAGAAATTTGAAGTCCTTCATCAATTGGTTGCAAATCAACGCCTCTCATGCAACTCATATCTTCAAGAAATATGGTTGAATCACTGTTTTGAATAGAATTACAATATATTATTAAGTGGGTTTAATTTTTACTTGTACTTAACTCACGAGACTTCAACTTTTATTCAAATTAAGTAAAACAAAATATTTCTACTGTATGACTGTAAAATAGTTTTCCCATTTTTTAATAATCAAAATTAACACAATATTCACTATATTCTCTTTGACATGCAGGGATGGTGGTTCCAGGACACATAGGGTGTGTGCAGGATCATGATGGGCCAAAACGTGGCAATGGGGAAAAAATTACATTTTTCATCGACCCAAAAATGCAAGAATGCCGAGTTGAATTTTTTGTGGCTTGGGTGTCAGTACATTGCTCCAAAGCAATGCCCAAACCAAGATTTCCAAATCAGATATCCGATTTGAGGCATATATATATATATTCGGTCCTATTAAAATCATTTTATACTTTCATAAGTAGGTCACGGGCGCACAGTGAGGAGGTTTTTCTCATAACAAATATCCAATTTATAGTCGATATCCATTTTGAAAGGTTAGATTTTGGATTTTTCTTTTCTTTGATCGAATTTTGAATTAGATTTGTATACTTTCAATTAGTTTTTTATGGATTTTTTTTCAAAATAGGGTTTTTGATTGAATTTTTATGAAAAACTTGAGTTTAGAATGGATTTTGATTAAAGATGAATGTTTTTTATGGATTTTAATTTTAAAATAGTGTTTTTTATGTATTTGTATTAAAAATTAGAGAATCTTATAGATTTTTGTTAAAAAATAGGGTATTTTTATAATATTTTCATTTATATTGTCTAATTTCAATTAGATTGATTAATTTTTAACTTTAATCAGGCATTATGGCTGCTGAGAATGAAAATTCACAAATTCCAAATGATCCACCAGCTGAGAATGAAAATGCACAAATTCGAAACAATCCACCAGTTGAGAATGAAAATGTATAAATGCCAAATGCTCCACCACGTCTGCAGCCATCAATTGAAGACTTAATTGGTGAAAAATTGCAACAATTGAGGGGAATTTATGATGTTTATATGAGAATCCCTTGATTATCCAAGATGTTAAAGACATTGAAGGAAATAATTAAAAATATAGAAACCCTCTCTACCCAACATAACTCCTTTCATTCGTGGTGAGAAGACATGAGGGAATATTATGCATGTGGATTGTCTTATGATGATGTGAAAGATCTCAAAATAACCAAAGTCCAAATAACCTCTTTATTTGTTAACCCCCGCACTGGTTTGCTAGTTAATGCTAATAAACCAAATCTTTCTATAAAATGGTGCACACATAGGGACATTGTAGATAACTTTTGGGATCGTTGGTGTATGGTTTTTGATAAACCACCAAACAAAAATTGTGATATACCATTTTACTTTATTAAAAAATTATATGTTGAGTTTGTGTTAGGGAATCATGTCATTTACTTTGACATTAAACCCTTCCAAGGCGTCGGTGGAGGTATGCCCCAGGATAGACCAGGAGCAGTTAGAGTAGTCTTGCACCCATATGTTCCCCCTCCTCCCATTCCTCTGCCACCTCTAGTATATCATCTAGATATTATTTAGGATGTGGCCACACAAACTATCTAGGCTATTCACTCTTTGAGTGGTATTTTGGTTTTGCATTCTTCTACAGTAGCTCAGCTACATTCTGGTGATGGTGGTGATGGTTCGAGTGCTACTGCATCATTCTCATCAGGTCCTCATATTTGTGTGCCACATACTTGCTCTATGTGCCACCAAATATGCTTGATTCTTCTTGTACAGCCCATCGAACATCCCTTGGACACTTTTGATTATGGCCTCCATGATGTGGACATTATAGATCAGATGTAGGGGAGTGGAGCGTACTCTACAGAGTCCTCTCCTACTAGAGAGGGGGATGTTAGAATAGTGATACAAGTAATATTTAAGTTGTAAATTCATAACTTGCATTTGTTTTTAAATGAATAATAATAAGAGATAGTATAAAATACTAATAATTATTTACATGGTCTATTTAATAGTTGATGTTTGAGGAGGAGCTCACACAAGTGACTAATAGCACCCTTAGGGCCCTTTCATTTGGCCTTGACACACACATAGTATATATTTTCACACTCACTTGTTTACATTTTTTTATTATATACTTGTTTGTTATTTGAATTGTCATTAATGAAATTATATAATAACTTATGTGTTTATCTTATTTTCCTCTTGTAGGAAATACCTAGTGCGAGTGAGGTGCAGTGTTGTCTAGATTATGGAAGTGCAATGTTAGATAAGGGGAAGGTAATTGAACTCAAATTCGATTGAATTAATATTTTTAAGATCTTATATTGATTATACATACATCGACATCGATTGGTAGTTTCATATGTACTTGTCATTTTTATGTACAGACAGTTATGAGCTATACGTCGTTGTTGACAACTGCCACAATGCCTGAAGGAGTAGGTATTGGAACACTTGAAGGAGTAGGTGTTGAAACACCTCAAGGAGGAGGTGTCAAAACACCTAAAGGAGATAAAGAAAAATATTAGCCTAAAGAGGTATGTGTTTATTTTATTTTGTGTTTGACCTATTTATATGTGCCTATTACTAACAATTATATGCTAACTTGGATCAATTTTATGTTTTTGTTCACATATATAGATTGACATTACAAAATTTGGTTTGGCCAGTTCTTTCAGAGGGGCATATTCTAGGACTCCTAACCCTTTAAAGAGAGATATGTCAGGTAATCAAGATTTCAACTTTAGAGTTCAATTATAATTCAATGTATATTGATTTTGATGTTAATTATTCAATTTTAAATCATATAGTACAACTAATCTCAATTGTGGTTTGAAATTTTCTTGTGCAGCTACCTTCAGAGCCAATGAGTGCTTCAAAAAGGCTCCATTTTGATGATCCACTAGTAGTTTAGGATGAGATAGACATTTTGGCATCTAAATTTTGAATAGACATCAAGATGGCATATGCCACATTTTGTAAAACTATGTTTGAGTTGGTGTTGATGCCATTTTTGTATATGGAGATACACTCAAGATTATTGGATAATTTGATATATAGAAGTTGGCAATCGAAATTTAATTTCTTCCTCATGTGCACATGATTAAACTCTTTGAAAATTTTATCAAGTGAGCAATGGTTAAATATCAATGTACAATAGCATAACAAAGAATGGTTGTATTATGTAGTTTATATTCATATCGTTGATTGCATTGCATTGCACATCTTTCAAACTTAAAGCATTACTTCACATTTCATAACTAACAACTAGATGCTGATAGATGAAAAAAGTTCAATTACAATATAGTTTTTACAAAGTCAAGCTAAGCAGTTATGCAATTACTTCACATTACATAACTAATAACTAGGAGTAGATGTCAATTGCATTTGCTTGTCATGGAATTTTATGAGACCACATTTCTTTGAGGCATTTTTTCAAATAGTTCATTTCCTTGTCTATACTACCACATTTTTCATACATGTGTACCAAAGCTTTTTATCAAATAGTTCATTAGCTTGTTATGGCGAAAAGCCTAAAAAAGTTCTTTCAAACAAGCTATGGATTGATGCAGAGTGGGGTTGAAAACATATGTGAAAACTACCCTTGACTCCTTTGGACCAAATTTGAGAACTAATAACATACCCCTTTCCTAGGCTAGTCAATTGCCCTCTTTCACAAAGTGAGTGCCCTTTAAACACTTGATCTTTACAATAACACCCCAAACAATCTTGAGTTGTGTCATAAATGATGTAGAACTAGGGTGGAGATCAACTTAAAATGACAAATACAAGATGATCAACCCAAAATCCAAAGAAAATTCAAAAGAACTTCACAATTCCATTTGTCAGGTACATTCTTTCTACCAGTAGTGCCAAACAAATTCAAGGGAATTTTCACCCGACTTTCCCAAGATATTTTTCAATTAAATGATGGATTTAGACACCCATTAAGGACTTACACAACATACTTCAAGATTAAATATAACTCCTTTGGACCAGTTTAGACTTCCAGTACACTCACCATGGGAAAATCTCAAGGAAAAGAGGTTAATTTAACAAAGGAAGTACCCTTCAAACTTATCCAATCACCTTAAAACCTTGGGTCAGAAAATTAAATGGCCCAAAACCACAAAATCCACCACTATCTTGCACCTGTATAGTCAGAAACACTCCCAACTCAAAAAACCCTCATTTTCTAATGCACAAACAAGGGTTTTGTCAAAATATTCATTCTCGGGATTGAATAAACAAATCAATGGTCCAAACACCTTTCATAGGGTCTTCCTTAACATTTTCAATGCTTACAAAACTTCATCAACATTTCATTGAAAAGCACTTCAAAACCATCACTTTTCAAGGGAAAATTTGCATTTCCAGCCCTAGGGCATCACACAATCACCACAAGAATGATTTATTCTGATATAAAATACATTTAAAAATCTATAATAATAAATTTTTCACCAATCCACTGAGTTACAAGAGAAAACAATGGGTGGACTGGTCAAAAACTCATTATTTTGCTTTCAAACCCTTCATAAAAGGAAAAACAAGGTATACACTATATTTTTTTGAATTTCTCTTACAAAATAGAAGATTAGAACTCCAAACCAAGTTTGGATCAAAGAAAACTCATAAATATTGAACCTTTAAATATTTCAAAGCATGATTGGGTCTGTACAGTCCGTACAACAACAAACAATTTTGAAAAATAGTGAAAAAACTTAGAAAATGCACCCAAAAAAAAGTGGTATTCTTATTGTGTGAGTTTCATTTAGCAACTCGTACGACAAAATGGACTGTTCCAACATGTCTATATGGGTACGTTTACACTATGGATGGTCCTCTTTGCACCCAAATATGTTGAATCACATTGAGCTACATTAGACCGATGATTTCCCTTTAGAATCCAAAGTGCTAAAAGGTAGCAATCTTTGAAGGGCCATTTCTCATAAACTGTGACATTTACAGACTCTCTGTTTGAGGCTATGGTATCGTTTTTGGCCCATATACAATAACCTCTCTCAATTTTTTCTATCTCAGAGGCATTTTCCCGTGGTGGCCAGTTTTTAGTTGAGGGAAAAGTTGTCAGATGCAAGCAGTGTAAAGTTGCAAAGTGGTGCAACTTTCATTCAGCAACTTGTACAACCAAACAAACTATTCCAACATGCCTGGATGGATACGTTTACACTAGGGATGGTCCCTTTTTTGCACCCAAATACACCAAATCACTCCGAGCTACATTGGACCAACAATTTCCCTTAAGAGTCCAAAGTGCTAAAAAGCAACAATCTTTGAAGGGCTATTTCTCAAAAACCATAATGTTTATAGACTCTATGTTTGAGGATATGGGATTGTGTTTGGCCCATCTATAATAACCTCTCTCATTTTTTGCTATCTTGAAGCTGTTTTCCCATGGTGGCAAGTTTTTAGTTGAGGAAAAAATTGTCAAATACAAGCAGTGTAAAGTTGCAAAGTGATGCAAGTTTCATTCAGCAACGCGTACGACCAAATGGACTATTCCAACACATTTGGATGGGTATGTTTACGCTAGGGATGGTCCTCTTCTACACCCAAATACGTTGAATCACTCTAAGCTACATTGGATTGATGATTTCCCTTTAGAATCTAAAGTGCTAAAAGGCAGCAATCTTTGAAGAGCTATTTCTTGGAGACCGTGAGGCTTACAGACTCTCTGTCTAAAGCTATGGGATCATGTTGGGACCATATACAAAAACCTCTCTCATTTTTTGCTATCTCAGAGGTATTTTCCTATGGTGATGGATTTTCAATGGAGGAAAAAGTTGTCAGATGCAAGAAGTGTAAAGTTGCAAAGTGGTGCAACTTTCATTCAACAACTCGTATGACCAAACAGACTATTCTAACACATCTGTATGGGTATGTTTACACTGGGGATGGTCCTCTTTTGCACCCAAATACATTGAATCACTCTGAGCTACATTAGACCGGCAATTTCCCTTAAGATTCCAAAGTGCTAAAAGGTAACAATCTTTGAAGGGCTATTTCTTGGAAACCGTGATGTTTAAAGACTTTTTTTGGGCCTATGGGATCAAATTTGGCCCATATACAATAACCTCTCTCATTTTTTGCTATCTCAAAGGTTTTTTCCCATGGTGGCAAGTTTTTTCAGTTGAGAGAAAAGTTGTCAGATGCAAGCAGTGTAAAGTTGCAAAGTGGTGCAACTTTAATTTTACAACTCGTACGACCAAATGGACTATTCCAACATGTTCAGATGGGTATGTTTATGCTAGGGATGGTCCTCTTTTGCACTCAAATACACCAAATCACTTTGAGATACATTAAACCGACGATTTCCTTTAAGAGTCCAAAGTGCTAAAAGGCCATACCATCTATTGTACGGTATGTAGCTAGATGGTATGGCCATAGTAGATTTTATTAGGACTATGTGGGTTTAGAGAACTAGAAACATCTATACTTGAGTTGGTGAGTTGCCATGAATGGAAAAAATGAGTGAAATTAGGTGAAAAATGGTGGTTACAACTTGCTAATGTCAATGAAACATGGGGGTAGCAATATTTAAGGTTGGATCAAGCTTATGCAGGTCCTAATAGACATGTTTGATGAGTTTATAGGGTGTGGTAAGGTTGGAAACATTGATTTCCTTAAAAACCTTATGAAATTTGCTAAAAATGAAGTACCCAAGTTGGATTTGAGGAGCAAAAGTGGTAAGCTAATGTAATTTATTATATATAAATAGGAGATATTACAAAACCTGGTTCAAATGAGCATACTGATAGGAAAGAACCAGGAAGAAAACCTTTGGTTGTAGCTCGATTAAGTACAAAAAGTTATTACAAAATTGTCCCAATAACAGTAACAAAGCATACACCTGTATGACTAATTCAACCTATGAGTTTCTAAAATATAGACCCCTTTACATTTTAAACATGCCCTTTATACAATGCCAGACATTTGGCCCATATTTCAAAAAACATCACTGTGCTTAGATTATGCCCATACACAGTTATGACCTTTTTACATTGTTTCACATTTGAAATTCAAATTTTACAAAATTTTCCTATTGGAGGCATTCAGGGCACAATCTTCCACAATAGTAGTATGTTCATGTTCTGGACTAACAAGCACCTGTACAAACCATCAAGGTAGCTTAGAATAACCAATCTATATTATTCTAAATGACACAAAATATGATGAGATGGGAATGAAAACTATAAAAGACACTTAGAATAACTAATCTATATTGTTGTAATTTGTCACATACCTCTTCGAAAGGATCAGAGTGGGCTATTGTTGTAGTAGGTTTATGATCAATCATGCCAGGAATATCGCAAAAGTGGGAAAATGAGAAATCTATATTGTCACAATAGAAAAGATGCTTAGACTAACAAATCTATATTAATATAAACAACCTAAATGATGATGAATTGGTGATGTAGGGTATGTGCAGGATCATGGTGGGCCAAAAAGTGGCAATGAGGAAAAAAACACATCTTTCATCGACCCAAAAGTGCAAAAATGTCGAGTTGACTTTTTTTAGGCTTGGGTGTCAGTACACACCACCAAAGCAAACACCAATCTTTGTTTTCCAAATTGGATATCTGATTTGTAAAAAAATATATATATACAAATTTATGCCTGTTTTAAAATCATTCGACAGTCAAACAACCCACGGGAGCATAGTGAGGAGCTTCCTCGCGTAATAGATATCCGATTTTGCCAATATCCGATTTGAAAAGGTAAGATTTTAGATTTTTATTTGCTTTGATTCAATTTTGAATTAGATTTATATAATTTCAACCTTTTTTTGTGGATTTTTTTTCAAAATAGGGTTTTTGATTGAATTTTTATGAAAATTTTGAGTTTAGAATGGAATTTGATTAAAAAAATGAATTTTTTATGGATTTTGATAAAAAAAATGTTTTTTATGGATTTTGATTTAAAAATAGTGTTGTTTATGTATTTGTATTAAAAATTAGAGAATTTTTATTTTTTTTAAAACGTAGGGTTTTTTTTAGATTTTTTTAAAACTAGGGTATTTTTATAATATTTTCATTTATATTGTCTAATTTTAATTAGATTAATTAGTTTTGAACTTTAATTAGGTATTATGGCTACTGAGAATGAGAATGCACAAATTCCACCAGTTGAGAATGAAAATCCACCAGCTGAGAATCAAAATGCAGAAATGCCAAATGCTCCACCACCTCCGTATCCATCAATTGAAGACTTAATTGGTGAAAAATTGGAGCAATTGAGGGGAATTTGTGATGTTTATAAGAAAATCCCTTGATTATCCCATATGTCAACCACATTGACAGATATAATTACAAATGTAGAAACCGTCTCCACCCAACATAATGCCTTTCATTCATGGCAAAAAACTATGAGGGAATATTATGCATGTGGATTGTCTTATGATGATATGAGAAATCTCCAAATAAAAAAAGCCCAAATAGCCTCTTTATTTATTAACCCATGCATTGGTTTTCCAGTTAATGTTAACAAAACAATACTTTCTATAAAATGGTGCACACATATGGGCATAGTAGATAACTTTTGGGATCATTGGTATATGGTTTTTGATAAACCACCCAACAATAATATTGATGTACCTTTTTACTTTATTAAAAAATTATATGCTGAGTTTGTGTTAGGGAATCATGTCAATTACTTTGACATTAAAACCTTCTAGGGCATTGGTGGAGGTATGCCCTAGGATAGGCCAGGGGCAGTTAGAGTAGCCAAGCACCCACATGTTCCCCTTCCTCTTCCACCTCCAGTTCAACATCTAGATATTACAAAGGATGCAGCCACACAAAATATCCAAGCCATTCACTTTTTGAGTGGTCTTTTGGTTTCCCATTCTTCTTCAGTAGCTTAGCCACATTCTAGTGATGTTGGCGATGGATCCAGTGTTGCTACATCATCCTCCTCAGGTCCACATATTTGTTTGCCACATATTTGCAATACGTGCCACCAAATATGCTTGGATCCTAGTGTACAGCCCGTTGAGCATCCATTAGACACTTCTGATTATGACATCTAGGATGTGGAGATTATAGGAGATCACACACATGGGAGTGGAGCACACCCTATAGATTCCTCTCCTACTAGAGAGGTGGACATTGGAAAAGTTACACAGGTAACATTTAAGGTGTAAATTCATAGCTTGCATTTTTTTTTAATGAATATTAATAAGAGAGAGTATCAAATACTAATATTTATTTACATGGTCTATTTAATAGTTAGTGTCTGAGGAGGAGCTCACACGGGTGACTGATAGCACTAGGGCCATTTCATTTGGCCTTGACACACACATAGTATGTATTTTCACACTCACTCATTTACGTTTTTTTACTATATACTTGCTTGTCATTTGAATTTTCATTAATGAAATTATATATTAACTTAAATATGTTTATCTTATTCTCTGCTTGTAGGAAATACCTAGTGCGAGTGAGGAATGACACTCTCCAGACTATGGAGGTGCAATGTTAGATAAGGGAAAGATAATTGAACTCAAATTTGATTGAATTAAGATTTATGAGATCTTTTATTGATTATGCATACATTGACATAGATTGGTAGTTTCATATGTACTTGTCATTTTTATGTACAGGAAGTTGTGAGCTATACATCATTGTTGACAAGTGTCACAACACCTAAAGGAGTAGGTATTTGAACACCTGAAGGAGGAGGTGTTGAAACCCCTCGATGAGGAGGTGTCGAAACACCTAAAGGAGATAAAGAAAAAGATCGTCCTAAAGAGGTATGTGTTTATTTTATTTTGTGCTTGGTAAATATGTTCCTATTACCGACTATTGTATGCTAACTTGGATCAGTTTTATGTTTTTGTTCACATATATAGATTGACATTACAAAAGTTGGTTTGGTTGGTTCTTTGAGAGGGGTATATTCTAGGACTCCTGACCCTTCGAAGATACGTATATTTCAGGTAATTAAGATTTCAATTTTAGAGTTCAATTATAATTCAATGTATATTGATTTTTATGTTAATTATTCAATTTTAAATCATATAGTATAACTAATCCCAATTGTGGTTTGACTTTTTCTTGTGTAGCTACCTTTAGAGCCAATGAGTACTTCAAAGAGGCTCCATTTTGATGATCCACCAGTAGTTTAGGATAAGATAGACATTTTGGCATGTAAATTTTGAATAGATACCAAAATGGCATATGCCACATATTGTAAAACTTTGTTTGTGTTGGCGTTGATGCCATTTTTGTATATGGACATACACTTGATTATTGGATAATTTGATATAAAGAAGTTGACAATGAAAATTTAATTTCCTCCCCATGTGCATGATTAAACTCTTTGAAAATTTAATCAAGTGAGCAATGGTTAAATATCAATGTACAATAACATAAAAATAATGGTTATATTATGTAGTTTATATTCATATTTCCAATTACATTGCATTGCACATCTTTCAAACTCAAAGAACTACTTCACATTACATAAGTAACAACTAGATGTTGATAGATGAAAAAAATTCAATTACAATATCTAGCTTTTATAAAGTCAACCTAAGCAATTATGCAATTACTTCACATTACATAACTAATAACTAGGAGCAACAATCAATTGTATTATCTTGTCATGGAATTCTATGAGACCACATTTCTTTGAGGAAACTTGGCAAAAAAATCACAAAAAATGGAAAGAAAGCACTCAAACAAACTTTAAATGGGTCTCAGGCCTACTGCTCCCTCATTCCACGTGCTATGCAGCCATTTACTTGCAGTGTAGGGGTTGAACAATGGAGAAAACGTGTAAAAATAATATATATATATACATATGCAACCTAGAAGCATGGATTAGGATTAGAATATCACATAACATAATATAAACAAAAAAACCACCATAAACTTGAATGTCATTTAAAACATGCATGATAAATATTCATCGTTGAAAATTGAATTGTGGTAGCTTGATATATAGAGTCTATTGATGCCTGGGTTCAATTTGTATGATATTGAAAAAATAAGCCAACTAAGTAGAGTTATCAACATTCTTCAAAAATCATAAGATTTTTTTTAGTACACTAGCCATTTTGATGTCTTCTTATAGTATCAAACATTATTTTGTATCATTGTTACATTGGTCTTGAGAGTGGTAGCTTAATATAGGTCCACAATACAAAATCTGGTTTACCTGTGCAGTGTAACAGTGGCATATAGGAATATTTTTCTTTGAAAGAACCAAAAGGTGATTACACGTTTGAAGTGTATAAACACATACCTTTTTGTAATATCAAGGATACTTTTTGAATCTTCCATGCATTGATAATCTAAAAGGAAAGGTCTTTTTCCTAATCTGTATGCAACCATGCTTTTGACATTGTCAAAAAGAGCAAAACTTCCCTAATGATGCAAAGGCATAGCCAAGTAGTTCTAACTCTCCATATGAGAGAAGAGATATGTTGGAGAGTACATCAAGTTAGTGATAACTGAAGTGTAATGTGTTTTAGTTTGTAGTACTCCTCTATTTCTCTGCAAATGTGTGATTAATTCTTAGTTCAATGATGCTGAATTTTTTTTTTTTAAAGAAAGTTTTGTCATGGTCTGCTTTCAATCCAACAAGCAAAAATGAAAGCTCATAGACTGACCTCCAATCAAAATGTCTCTTAAATTCATAAAAAATAATGAAATTACTTCAAACCAAGTTTGTGAAGAAGTTAACTTTGTTGCCCACTAGTTTCCCTTAAGAGTCTAGATTGCTAAAAGGAAGCAATATTTGAAGGGGTATTTCTTGGAGACCGTGATGCATAAAAAATCTCCATTAAATTATATGGGATCGTGTTGAGACCATCTACAAAAACCTCTCTCATTTTTTGCTATCTCGGAGGCATTTTCCTGTGGTGATGACTTTTGAGTGGAGGGAAAAGTTGCCAGATGCAAATAGTGTAAAGTTGCAAAGTGGTGTAACTTTCATTCAACAACTTGTATGACCAAACAAACTATTCCAACACGTCTGGATGGGTATTTTTATGCTAGGTATGGTCCTCTTTTGCACCCAAATATGTCGAATCACTCTGAGCTACATTGGACCGTTGATTTCCCTTAAGAGTCCAAAGTGCTAAAAGACAACAATCTTTGAAGAGCTATTTCTCAAAGACCATGAGACTACAGACTCTTCATCTAAGGCTATGGGATTGTGTTGGGACCATCTACAAAAACTTCTCTCATTTTTTGCTATTTTGGAGGTATTTTCCTGTGGTGATGACTTTTCAGTGGAGGGAAAAGTTGCAAAGTGGTCCAACTTTCATTCCTCAACTCATACGACCAAACAGACTATTCCAACATGTCTAAAATGGTACTTTTATGCTAGGTATGGTCCTTTTTTGCACCCAAATATGCCAAATCACTCTGAGCTACATTTGACCAACGATTTCCCTTAAGAGTCCAAAGTGCTAAAAGGCAGCAATCTTTGAAGGGCTATTTCTTGAAGACTGTGAGGCTTACAGAATCTTCGTCTGAGGCTATGGGATTGTGTTGGGACCATCTACAAAAACCTCTCTCAATTTTTTCTATCTTAGAGGCGTTTTCCTATGGTGATTACTTTTCAGTGGAGGGAAAAGTGGCCAGATACAAGTAGTGTAAAGTTGCAAAGTGGTACAACTTTCATTCCACAACTCATATGACCAAACTGATTGTTCCAACACATCCAGATGGGTATGTTTACACTAGGGATGGTCCTCTTTTGCACCCAAATATGCTGAATCACTCTGAGCTACATTGGACTAGTGATTTCCCTTAAGAGTCCAAAGTGCTAAAAGGCAGCAATCTTTGAAGAGCTATTTCTCAGAGACCGTGAGGCTTACAGACTCTCCTTCTAAGGCTATGGGATCATGTTGGGACCATCTACAAAAATCTCTCTCAATATTTGCTATCTCAGAGGCGTTTTCCTATGGTGATGACTTTTCAGTGGAGGAAAAAGTTGTCAGATGCAAGCAGTGTAAAGTTGCAAAATGGTGCAACTTTCATTCCGCAACTCGTATGACCAAATGGATTGTTCCAAAATGTCTAGATGGGTACATTTATGCTAGAAATGGTCCTATTTTATACCCAAATACACCGAATCACTCCGAGCTACATTGGACTGACGATTTCCCTTGAGTCCAAAGTGCTAAAAGGAAACAATCTTTGAAGAGATATTTTTCAGAGACCGTGAGGCTTACAGACTCTCCATCTGAGGCTATGGGATTGTGTTGGGACCATCTACAAAAGCCTCTCTTAGTTTTTACTATCCCAGAGGCATTTTCCTGTGGTGATGACTTTTCAGTGGAGGGAAAAGTTGCCAAATGCAAGTAGTGTAAAGTTGCAAAGTGGTGCAACTTTCATTCCACAACTCGTACAACCAAATGGACTATTCCAACACGTTCATATGGGTACGTTTACACTAGGGATGGTCTTCTTTTGCACCCAAATATGCTAAATCACTCTGAGCTACATTGGACCGATAATTTCCCTTAAGAGTCCAAAGTGCTAAAAGGCAACAATATTTGAAGAGCTATTTCTCGAAGACCGTGAGGCTTACAGACTCTTTGTCTAAGTCTATGGGATCATGTTGGGACTGACTACAAAAACCTCTCTCGTTTTTTTCTATCTCGGAGGTGTTTTCCTATGGTGATGACTTTTCAGTGGAGGGAAAAGTTGCCAGATACAAGCAATGTAAAGTTGCAAAGTGGTGTAACTTTCATTCTGCAACTCGTACGACCAAACGGATTGTTCCAACACATTTAGATGGGTACGTTTATGCTAGGTATGGTCCTCTTTTGCACCCAAATATGTCGAATCACTTCGAGCTATATTGGACTGACGATTTCCCTTAACAGTCCAAAGTGCTAAAAGGCAGCAATCTTTGAAGGGCTATTTCTCAAAGACCATGAGGCTTACAGAATCTCTGTCCAAGGCTATGGGATTGTGTTGGGACCATCTATTAAAACCTCTCTCATTTTTTGCTATCTTAGAGGCATTTTCCTGTGGTGATGACTTTTCAGTGGATGGAAAAGTTGTTAGATGCAAACAGTGTAAAGTTGCAAAGTGGTGCAACTTTCATTCCACAACTCGTACGACCAAATGAACTGTTCCAACATGTCTGGATGTATAATTGTGATGTTTAAAGCCACCTAGCTTTTGCATCAAAAAACTCTTACCCAATCAACTTGAACATTATGCACACCCAAATACCTTGTTTCCACTTTGCTAGATCAAAGATTTAATTACATTAGAAATGACCTTCACATGACCTTTTTACATTTTTTTTAGCAAAAGTGGCAAGCCACTATAAAGGATTATATATAAATAGGAGATATTACAAAACCTGGTTCAAACGAGCATATCAGTAGGAAAGAACCAGGAAGAAAACCTCTGGTTGTAGCTCGATTAATTAGAATAAGTTATTATAGAATTTTTCCAATAACAGTAACAAAGAATACACCTGGATATAAATGATGCCCATACACAGTTATGACCTTTATACATTGTTTCACATTTCAAAATTTATTTTTTACAAAATTTTCCTATTGGAGGCATTCAGGGCATAGTCTTCCA
Source organism: Sequoia sempervirens (assembly GCA_007258455.2). Classification (NCBI taxonomy): domain Eukaryota; kingdom Viridiplantae; phylum Streptophyta; class Pinopsida; order Cupressales; family Cupressaceae; genus Sequoia; species Sequoia sempervirens. Next base: position 474,558,522 of record VDFB02193867.1, on the reverse strand, counting down.
CAAGAGTAGTATGTTCACGTTCTGGACTGACAAGCACCTGTACAAACCATCAAGGTAGCAGTTAAACTACATACAATAGAAAATATGCTTAGAATAAAATACGCTTAAAATAAAAAATCTATATTATTGTAATATATCGCATACCTCTTTGATTGGATCAGAGTTGGCTATTGTTGTAGTAGATCCATGATCAATCGTTCCAAAAATATCACAAATTTTTTCAAATGAGAAATCTATATTGTCGCAACAGAAAGGATGCTTAGACTAACAAATCTATATTAATCTAAACATCTATAAAAGTGGCTTAGAATAACCAATCTATATTACTGTAATTTGTCGCATACCTCTCCGAAAGGATCAAAGCTAACTATTGTTGTAGCAGGTCCATGATCAATCATGCCAAAAATATCGCAAAATTTGTCAAATGAGAAATCTATATTGTCACAACAGAAAAGATGCTTAGACTAAAAAATCTATATTAATCTAAACATCTATAAAAGTGGCTTACAATAACCAATCTATATTACTATAATTTGTCGCATACCTCTCTGAAAGGATCAAAGTTGGCTATTGTTGTAGTAGGTCCATGATCAATCATGCCAAAAATATCACAAAAGTTGTCAAATAAGAAATCTATATTGTCACAACAGAAAAGATGCTTAGACTAACAAATCTATATTAATCTAAACAACTTGAATGATGATGAATTGGTAATGCAAACTATAAAAAATGCTTAGAGTAACCAATCTATATTATTCTAAATGACCTAATTGATGATGAGATGGTAATGCAAACTATTAAAGATGCTTAGAATAACCAATCTATATTATTGTAATCTATCGCATACCTCTCTGAAAGGATCAAAGCTAGCTATTGTTGCAATGGGTCCATGATCAATCGTGCCAAAAATATCGCAAAATTTGTCAAATGAGAAATCTATATTGTCACAATATAAAAGATGCTTAAAATAACCAATCTATATTAAATTATAAATGACCTAATTGATGATGAATAATGAACTTAATGAACTTAAGCATAATGAACCTAAGCATTGTACCTTCCATTCTTGAAAATGTTATTCACGTGTCCCTAAAGGGTCATCTCTTTACTTAAGAGTATCCAATATTGCTTCATGATCAACATTACTAAGTGTCCATAGTTGTTTTGTCTTTGGTTTGGAATGATGCTTCAATAACATAACATTTGTTTCTATAATAAGGTGCAAATACATGAGAATGGTTTTGTGTTTCTTGTAGTCTTCAAGTGCAGGTATGCCATTCTTTCTAACCATATATGTTTGCAACCAAGTTCCTACAACCACAACTGAACCTGTAGGATACATGAACCCATCATCATCTTCCATCGGTTGTGTTAGCTTATGCTTTACCTGCACACATCGAGCCAACCAATAGTCTAATCTCTCTTCATTCCCCTGCAGTGCAACAACTGCAAAAACATGTCCTGGATGTAGTAGATCTAAAAGCCAGTCGTAATCAACTGAACTTTCCATTATGTCATTTGTCATGGATATTGTTTGAAATAATGGAGTTAGATACTGTGGAACCCATGTATCCACCCACTCACTTGACTCGCATTGATCCCACTTGCACTGAATACAACTCTGACAAAAAAAGCCAACTCTCGTGTCCAAATGGTCCATGTGCTTGCATTTGAGCTTCAAAATGAATGCATCTTTGAAGAATCTTTGATTGTATGACAATCCAATCTGCCTCCCACTATACCCTCCTCAATGAACCAAAAGAATTTGTGCACTATTGAATCAAGTGTCCCTCCCTATGAAAATGTTGAACTACGCCAATCAACAATAGAATGTGCATCACTAAATTTTTCTCCTAAAATCTTCGATTGCTCCTTAACTAGAGCTCTCTTTACACATGCACCTGCTCCATCATGCTCCCCTTTCCCATGCCTAGCTTCAAAAAAACTCCAAATATGAGGTACACCCCTCTCTACATGCATTCTACACAACCAATAAAACATATGAGCATTCTTGAATTGACCTGTGCAGTTATCTAACCAAATGAGATGGCTCAGTGCTATATCATGCTCCTGCAAGAACTCAAAAAAATTCTCAAAAAATGTTGGACATACTCGGATGAGTGAGATCTATCGTCACTCATAAAAATGATACTCTCTGATTATCTTTCGATCCTCCTTTGTACTATCAAGTGCATGTCTAAACATTATGTGGACAAAAATAACAATATGAATGGAATTGTAATATTGAGATTGTACCTCATTTTGTGGTTGCAATGTGTATTTTTTTGAAAAATAAACCACTGATATTATAGTGTCAATTAGAAAAGAGTCCTTACACATCCTAAATTGTTGATCCAACCACTGAGACCTATGACTATGCCTTGCATACTTGTAGAAAATATTGTCCTTAAAATCTAAAATAAAATTAGCAACACTGCATTCTTTTGAAACCAACTCACATCTAGAACCTTCACCTCCACTCTGCAAAGTATATTTTGTTAGATTTGGTTGTGAAACCACCCAAGATCAAAGTGATTAAAGGAAAGCAAGATAAGAACTCAAAGATGAACAAAACTCAACACTCTCCTAGCATTGAACTAGACTCACAATTTGAGCTAGTGTTCCCATTAGCATAGGGAGAGGTGAGGGCTTGTTTATATAGAAAAATATAGGCATATAAAACCAAGAGGAATAATAACTCCCCTTAACCCATAATAGGTGGGAGGTTTTACCTACTTGGTAAATTCCAAATACATGGTTATGCCAACTCAAGTAAAGACATAAAATGGTTATGGGGAGGTGGCAAATAAGTCCAAAAGAGGGTGTGACATTCAACTACCCAAAGGTGGGTGTGAATGACACATGTGATTGTAGAATTATGCCACATGTCCTCCTCCTAAACATTATAATATAACCTAAACAAGCTTAATAATGTGTGTAGGAAAAATAAATATTCCCTAACATAAGGAAAATAAAAAACCTACACCAACACCCCCCCTTAAGCATAGCTTAGGTGGGTGAGAAGACACAAAGATGCAAATATGGGTCCTGGCTACTAGGCCATGTTAGGTACCCATGTACAAAATACTCTCTCACAAATGGAGTAAAGGAGAAAACCTAGTGGGAAAAAACTCCTCCCCAAAAGAGAAAAGAAAACAAGTTTCCCAACACAAGAAGTATCCCATGCAAGGAAGAAGTCTCCTCCAAAATAGAAAGGATAGGAAAGACCATGTAGCCTTCCCAAAGTAGTCAACTATGCCAATGGTTGAAGCTTGAAACTAAATGTAGAACATGGTCCACGATCATCGAAAAATGTTCCTCCCCTTAGAAAAAAACAAAACCAAAGGTGTATGAAGAATGTCTTCCCATTCCTTAAATGAATATGAGGGAAGAAAGCTCAAAATGTATGAAGTCTCTAAAAATTGATCATTTGTCTCCACATTAATGCTAAAAGCTACCACCACCAAATCAAGCGTTCTAGGCCACACTGATGAAGATGAAAATCCAAAACCTAGTAGAGATGTGTGTAGAACAAAATCCAAAGACTCAGCTAACTCCTCTGAAGACAAAGATACATCCTCCAAATGCTGCTCAAAAGTATCCACACTCATGTCAAACTGTGATGAATGATCATGTGGAGAATGAACAAGAGGATCCAAATGTTCCTCCATAACAACTGAAGAAGAATCAGCTTCATCAAAGAGAAGATGGATGTCATGAATAGTGTCTCCCAAGTTTGAAGTATGAGACTCTATGAACAAACCTGCAATGTCTATCAAGTAGTCATCCCAAGCAACTATATTTGGAAGACAATGTTGATCCTGTTGCATTGAATCACAAGTAGCCATGAATGTAACACAAGTGTCATCAGAAGCAACAGTAGATAGAGGAGAAGGAATGCAAGGCTCAAGAACTAGATCTGATGTGAGAATACCAATATTCAAATAGACAAAATTCTCCTCAAAATCAAATGTCACACAAGGAGTGTGATCAACAACCAAAGGATTAGAACCATCATCAGGTGCAAAGTCTGAAAAGGTATACAACTGAAATTCATGATCAACTATCCCAATAGCAATTATCTCTTTGCTCTCCAAGTCTCTGATGATAACTGAATCAGGCGTGAATTAAACAGTCTTCCCTGCTCCACCATGAGTGATCTGATAGATGGAAAGAAGATTGTTTGTCAAGTGAGGTACACACAAAACATCATTGAAGGTGTCATCCCCAATATCAACAGAACCCTTCCCAATTACACTCATGTAAGTGTTATTGCCCATCAGAATAGGTGGCATAGCACAAGGCTCAAAAGAATAGAACATAGACTGTGAAGAAGCTATATGATGAGAAGCTCTAGAATCTAGGAACCATTTCCCTAATTCATGACTTGTAGAAGCACAAAGAGCTTTACCTTTATTTTTCTTAGACTCAGAAGAAAATCCTGCATGACCTTTATCCTTACTAGATCCTGATTGTTTGGAATGTGAAGAAGAAGAAGACTTAGACATTCTAGAAGGTAGATCAATGTTGTTCTTCTTAAGAAGATGTTTCAGTTCATCAATATCCTTCTTATAACAAGAATGTTCTTCATGTCCAGTCCTCTTGCAATATGAACAAGTAGACTTCTCCTTCTTAGATGATTCCTCTCTGGAAGAGGATTTGTGTTGTGCTTGATCTATTTCTGATTTTTCTTAGATTTCTTTTGTTTCTTGTCAGATTGTCCTGACTCTTTTTGTCCCTTAGGTTGACTAGCCAACAAGGCTTGAGTCTGTGATGGTTTTATGAGACCCATAGAAAGAAGCTTTTGTTGTTCATGCATTAACATCTTAGAAAAAGATGCAAATGAAGGCATAGTATATGCAGATCCCATAGTCAGTCTATGAGTATGAAAGCTAGAAACAAAAGCTGCAAATTCAGGACCAAGTTTATTCAGTGTATTATAGATTAACTGAATGTCCTTTTCATCAATACCACAAGCTTTACATTGTGCTCTCAGATCATTAACCTTAGTAATATAATCCTGAATGTTTCCAAAGTTCTTTGGATCAAGGCTCATTAGTTCATTTTCAATTTGATAGCCTTTGACTTCATCTATTGTACCATACAAAGATTTTAACTTTTCCCAAGCATCATGTGAATTTGTACAAGATTCAATATGAAAGATAAGATCAAGGGAAACAAAGCTACGAAGACATCCAAGAGCTTTTGTATGTTCAAGCATCCATTTTATCTTTTCCTTATCATCTTTAGGTTCAGCTACCTTGTTTTCAACATATGGAGTATACCCAAGTTGCATTAATGCATTCCATAAATTTTGATGCCATGTTGCATAATTATAAGGTGTTAGCCAAGGAACCTTAGAATGATCCATATGTGAACGAAAAGAAAAGCACAAGTGAACAGATCAAAAAACACACACACACAAAGAGAGACCCCCCCTTTTTCACTCAATTAAGAATCCCCCCCAACAAAAAAAGATTTGGCACTTTATAAATCAGTGCGTTTACAACACTAGAGTTGTTTTCCAGAGTTTTACAAATGTCTAAAATAGACTCAAATACTGAAAGTACAATCAAATTTCAAAATGAGAACCTAAAAATAAAACCAATGTGTATTTCTCAAAAAAATATTCACTTTTAAAAAAAGAATCACCTCAATACGAGGTCGTATGTGAAAGTTACATCCATTTGAAGTTCAAAAAAATGAAGATTGTCCTTCAGATCTGATGAAAAAACTAAATTTCTGGAAAACTAGGATTACTTGAGAAAAAGAAAATTTCACCACTGTAAAGAGCATGAAATTTTACCCCAAATAAAAAAAAATTGTGCTGAAAAATGCCTTCGTATGATCGAGAACGAGCCCTCTGAAGTTCAGATGCATAACTGAAAATCTCAATGGTGAGGGGTCCAAAATTTGGAAAATCAACACCTCCGCCAAATTTAGCTGAGCTGCTGCTATATTTGGAGACCTGCCAATATAATTGCAATGCCACTAAATTGAAAATGCTGCCAAACCTGGAGAAGTACCAGAAAAAAATAGAACTCTTCCAAATTAGTGGAACCGCCAAAAAGTACACCAAATGTAGCAGAATTGCCAAATGTGGCACGAAAGCCGAGGACGAGGTATGGTATGGACTTTTGACGCAGGAGTAGCTACAGTGGGCGCAGAAAATGATGGAAAATTTTTGTTTTTGAATTTTTTTGAAATTTTTTAATACTAATTTTTAGTTTTCTTTATAAGAATTTTTTTAAAAACCTTTAAAGGAAAGGTTCGAACCCCTATAGAAAATGTATGTGGGCTATTAAATAAGCTCATACTTATAAAAAGAACACTTATGCTGCATAAAGGTACAGCTGCACAGTAGCAAGGTGCTGGTACGTCCCTGTAGAGGTACCCTTATTTTGTTGACTTTTTGATTTTTTATATATTTTCTTTGAATTTTTCAAAAAAATTGGTTTTTACAAATTTTTCAATTTAAAAAATTGAGAATTTAATTTTTTTTAAATAATAATTTTTTTTTATAATGCAAAAAATTATAATTGAAAAAAATATAATATATTTGTACCGTACTTTCTACAAGTGCGTTGTACAACTCTACCTGTTTAAAAAAAATTGCCCTAAAAATGACTTTCTCCAAATTTAACAAATTGGTAGTGGATCTTTAGGTTTTGACACCTTCTGAGCGCGATGGAGAGGTCTGTTTGGGCTGAAAATGCTTCAAAAAATCAGCTACCTTCAGGAACCTCTCTAAAAAACCTCTCTAAAAAACCTCTGTTTCAATCCTTCACAGATCTCACACCCTGTGTCCGATTTAGACAAAATAAAAGTCAATTTTGACTTTTTCGGCTACTTTGAACTCAATGGTGAGCTCAAAATGTCCCTAGAAAGCTCCTAAATACCTGCAACAAAATGCAATAGGAAAGAACCCCTCTAGAAACTGAGATCTCTATCAAGTGTTTTTGCTTCTCCAAGTCATCATCGGATGCAAGAGAAGAGCATACTTTGCTTTCAAGGATGAATTGAGATATTTGCTAACCCACAACTCACAACCAGCTCTGATACCTTGTTAGATTTGGTTGTGAAACCACCCAAGATCAAAGTGATTGAAGGAAAGCAAGATAAGAACTCAAAGATGAACAAAACTCAACACTCTCCTAGCATTGAACTAGACTCACAATTTGAGCTAGTGTTCTCATTAGCATAGGGAGAGGTGAGGGCTTGTTTATATAAAAAAATATAGGCATATAAAACCAAGAGGAATAATAACTCCCCTTAACCCATAATAGGTGGGAGGTTTTACCTACTTTGTAAATGCCAAATACATGGTTATGCCAACTCAAGTAAAGATAGAAAATGGTTATGGGGAGGTGGCAAATAAGTCCAAAAGAGGGTGTGACATTCAATTACCCAAAGGTGGGTGTGAATGACACATGTGATTGTAGAATTATGCCACATGTCCTCCTCCTAACCATTATAATATAACCTAAGCAAGCTTAATAATGTGTAGGAAAAATAAATATTCCCTAACATAAGGAAAATAAAAAACCTACACCAACATATTTGACTATCTCATATCTCTTTTTCTCAACGAGCTGCTTTTCAAATTCATGTTCGGAACCCTCATGAAAATATTGAACAAACTTTGACAAGCCACCACATTGTGAGCACTTTGCATTTAAACAATCATTTCTATAGAAAAAGCAGCCATCATCTCTAGAACATAAATAAAGATCTAGCAAGTCCCTTGATGATTTCAGAAGATGCATTGCACCACACTCCTACAACATTTCATTAGTATGCAAAGTAGAATAGATACAGCATAATAGTTCATGGTTCATTGAAACTCCACATGGTATTTGCAACAACAAGTATTACGAATTTTAAGAGGCACACAACAAAATGGCTTCAAACCTTCAAAAGCCCTTTGCGAGATTTCCATATTTGGATGCATGTTTCAATAAATTTTTTGAACATTGTTTGGCTTGATTCCAAGAAATGTTTAGGATGTGGTGTACGGTCTCGATTGCCAATTCTTAACTTTAAAAAATCCTTTGCATTGGGTGATACTTTAGAGTTAGCATGCCAAAATTGTGTGAATTGTCTGCTTTACATTATCAGTTAGCTTCTTATCAACACGTGGAAGCCTCCCGGAAAAATCCCATGTATCATTTTGAAGAGGATCATCTATTCTTTCTCTTCTATGAGTGCTCTATCCAAAGTTTTATGATTTATATCAAAATCAATACAAGTTTGTCTCATAAAGTGAGCCTTTTTCAATTGATGGCTTACTAGGGCGGTTGTAATGACTCTTCGAGCAGCTCTCTTATCCTTTTCCTTGTTATTTTTTCCAATAGACTTTACAACATTAAAAATATTTTTGACAATAATAGAATTTTTTTCGGTCTTCTTGTTCACACGAATCTTCAATTTGGCTAGCAAAGGTCTCATCTTTTACATCTTTAGCAATTGTACAAAAAGTTGGCATTGCTCGGTCAATGTCTTATCACTAAAATATTGGTTGAAAAGTCTTCTAGCCCACAACCGAACAGTTCGTGTTAACCTCTTGCCTTCAAATTTTTTTATAATGTTCTCATCAAATTCAAGTAACCATTTAGGAGTTCTTGAAGGTCTTGGATTTGGAATAAGTCTTTCTTCCACACAAGGTTCTTCATTTCTCATGTAATCTGGTGAAACATAATTTACACTTAGTTCAATATTATGTTCAACATCTTCGATTCCAACATTTTCACCTTCAATTTGAATAATTTCATTCAAAATTTCAGTAACATATTCAACATATTCAAATCCAACATTTTCACCTTCAATATTTTCATTATCAATTTCAATATTTTCATTCCCAATTTGAATATCATGTTCAACATCTTCAATTCCAGCATTTTTAGCTTGAACATTTTGAGTATGAATTTGAACATTTTCATTCCCAATTTCAATATCATGTTCAACATTTTCACCTTGTACATATTCAATTTCCTCTTCACTTACAAGACCATAGGGCTTAGATTAACCAATATTTAACATACCTTGTCTTCTCTTCCTATGATCTTCTTTATCTTTTTGTTTATATGCTTCAATTTGTTCTTTTGTAAGCTTTCTCTTATATTTATACTTCCAATGATTGCTGCTCCCCATTATATCTCATAAAAGATGTTGAAAAATCATTGTTTATGACAAATTTGAGTACAAGATGCTCCAAAAAATTGAACATTGTCTCTTCCTATCTGAAACCGTGCATTTGTCGCTTGTAAAAAGAATGTAGGGTCAGTTGGAATACAAAAAAATGGGCCATATGGGGTTTTGGTATGGCCCACAAATCGGATATCCAACTAAATCTGATATCTAATATGAAATTTTTTAAAATAAAACAATTTTATATTTCTCTCTAATGGTAGGATTTTAGTGCTATAAATCGAATATCCGATTTGTGCATATATAGACCTAACAATAATTAGGAGGTGGAGGTTGGGCAAGAGAGAGAGAGAGAGGAGGGTAGAGGGGAAGAAGAGGAGAGTGAGGGAGAGAGAATTAGGAGGGGGAAGGGAGAGAGTTCATTAGGAGGGGAGGAGAGGAAAAGAGGGGAAGAAGGGAGAGATAAAAGAGTTCATTAGGAGGCAAGGGAGAGGGGGAAAGAGGGGAAGAAGTGGAGAGAGAGAGAGAGAGTTCATTAGGAGTGCAGAGTGAGAGGGAAAGATGGGAAGAAGTGGGGAGAAAGA